>OY970823.1:21806532-21909912 GCA_963853835.1 Calendula officinalis
GGAAGCCATTTTTTCATCCCAAATCGGGCCTCCGATTGGATGAATAAATAGTGGAGGTAAAAGAGAGTGGTGTTCATCTCATTGTAGATGAGATCGATGACATACGAGTTTGTAATCACGATCAAGCCTATCCTTTATTGGTTAATTACTGTTACACTTACATGTGCATATTTGAACTTTTTGTTTGCCTTTATTTAGCATGCTGTATACTAGCTACTTTCAATAGTTAATTAACATTTACGTGCATTGCACCCTTCATTTTATAGTTGGTCAATTTGAAATGACCCATGAAGGCAAATATAGTTGTTGATGACCATAAAGAGTTTAGAGATTACATTCTTTATATCTTAACCCAACTCAGTGCCCCAAAACTTTTGGTATGCAATTAGATTCCTTATCTTCACATTCCTTAACCTCATAAAGTTGTAGATTAATATGCATAGTCTTAACAACGTAATATTACCGTTTGGTCAGCTCGATTTGCCTTCCATGTCAGGTAGGCCTGTAAACGAACCGAACGTTCAACGAACCGTTCGCGAACCGTTCGGCGGGAGTTCGTTTATGTTCGTTCGTTTAGCTAAACAAACGAACACGAACAAGATTTTGTGTTCGTTTAGTTAAACAAACGAACACGAACAAAGGTCCGTTCGTTCGTTTACGTTCGTGAACATGCGTTCGTAAACACTTGTTCGTGTTCGTTTGTTTACGTTCGTTTGTTAGTGTTTGTTTGTTAGTGTTCGTTTGTGTCCGTTTCAGTTTGTTTATGTTCGTCTGTGTTTGTTTATGTTCGTTTGTTAGTGTTCGTTTGTCTTCGTTTGAGTTTGTTTATGTTCGTTTGTGTTTGTTTATGTTCGTTTATGTATGTTTGTGTTTGTTTATGTTTGGTTGTGTTCGTTTGTGTTTGTTTCGTGTACATTTGTGTTTGTTTATGTTCGTATGTGTTCGTTTATGTTTGTTACCCTCGTTCACGAACCGTTCGTGAACACTAAATTTTCTTAACAAACGAACACGAACACAAAATTCCGTTCGATAAGTGTTCGTGAACCGTTCACGAATACATTTTTTCCTTAACAAACGAACACGAACAAGGCCCCGTTCGTGTTCGTTCGGTTCGTTTACAGGCCTAATGTGAAACATTACCAAATGTGAAACATTACCAAATGTGAAACATAAGTGTTTGATTAAGCTTTAGATATAATATAAAAGAATACGCGTATAATCACGAAGAATACCATTACCAAATGTGAAACATAAGTGTTTGATTAAGCTTTAGATATTATAATGTTGCATCAAGTTATAAATAAAATTGTTCTTTGAACAAAACACAACTTAGACCAAACGTAAATTGGTGAAAACCTGCGACCAATGGCATAACTGTGTCCCCCACTCCCCCCTATTAAGTGACCAAAGAAGACGTGTACGTCACGCAATTTGATCGTTCTGGCGACTAGACTTTTGTGTGATGTGTGTTTATTGTATTATGCATTAAGTGTTGTATCTTATGATTTAATAATAATATAGTCTAGATTTGGTCATCACTATTGATCATGTGTTTAATTAGCATGTAGAGAGAAAATTGATATGATATCGGTGACCAAACATACAATTAGTTTTAAGTTCAGACTTATGCTTTGGGGTCAAATTTTTTTCTTCATGTTGGGCTTTAGGAATCATTCACTACCGTCAATTTCAAATTAATGTGGTCGTGCATGGCTTTTTATCTTGATTGAGAAGAAAGTAATCTTGTTTGGTTCTTTTGAATTATTGATCAGTAACCCCACGCTACTTTTGAGAACTTAGCAGCATGGTGTTGCCCCATTTTAATGAAAACAATGCCCTTTTCAATCAATTTCAACTTTATTTTACTTTTAACTATAATTAACAACGATGTTCTGTTTCCATGACCGTTGATGGAATGAAGTTGGCCCAGAATCACCAGGCTATTCATACCGCTTTTAGCCTAAAGCAAAGATGCTGATCGTTGTGATGGTTACCACGTAACAAATAACTGGACTAACTTACATCGTACAAACGTTTATATGTGTGAACTAACTCGTGGATGTTGTAGAATGGCAGGGTCCAATGGATTGTGTAATGTGTAATAATGAGTTCATCTCAATACTATTGAAAAATGAACCCTATCTATATTCATTTATCTGATACTTTCTCACTGAGGCAAAATCGCAAAATCTTTCCAAAAAAAAAAAGTTTGCAATAATGTTATTTATGTGTGTTTTAATTTTTAAACATGTTTGTTGTAATAATGTACTATAAACAGAAAAAATGTTATGTATCAATGGAAAAATGGGTATATGTCTAGAGTCATATATGTCTTAAGTATCAGTAGTTTACGTACGTATGTCCGTTATGGAGCACGGCCTAACGTTACTCGTCTACCACATTGGTAAATACTAGGAGGTGAATACTACAATTATATTGAATTTTGAGCGCACTTAGTAATGTTAAAATATACCTTAAATGAAGCGTTTTAAAACCCGGCGGGTTGACCCATCCGGGTTTTTGCTCACTAATAATATTGCAATTCGACGGGGTTTTTGTTAAACCCGGTGACCCGGATGACCCGAAACCGTTTGTGACTCGGATCTAACCTGTAATATCGTTTAAACTCCAATTCTAGAAGTTGATTCGTCAAAATTAGAAACCGAATAAGACGTTTGTAAAATGATACGGCGATTTTGAAACTGAATCTTAAAAAATCAGGTGAATTGACCTGGGTTGACCACCCACTGGTTCAACAGGTTGAAGCGTGACTTAGACATCATACTGGGCCTAGTAACAACCCGAGTATTAAAACATTGCTTAAAAAGAAACATCTTACAAAATCGTAATTTATATCTCAAACCACTGGCGGATCCAAGGCCATTAGGCTAGTGGGTATGGGCACCACATGTGGTGGTGCCCTTTTCCGCCTCATCAGCGCCACCTCATCAACCACACCACCACCACACCACATCATTTGGTGGAAATACCCACCACACCACACCACACCATTTTATTTTCCATTTATTTTTTAAACATAATATTAAACTTCCATTTAAATTAAAATAACAATACATTAAATTAAAAATACAAATACTTAAAATTAAAAATACAAATACTTAAAATTAAAAATACTTAAAATAAAAAAACTACAATCCTAAATCGCTCATCCACGAGAGTTTGTTGTATATACCATTGAATTTTGTAACCTTGTTGTTTATGTCACGCCATTTGCTACTAAGACTATTGTCTTTTCGGTATGGCGGGACTCCCATGAAGCTATGAAATTTAGAAAGAATGGCTTCCCAATAGTTTTTAATTCTCATGCCATTCCCGTCCTTCTCGTTTTTAGAAGTCGCACACCAAGCTCGGCACAACGCAAGTTCCTCCTTTTCCGTCCATGGAAGTTGTGTGTCTTCTTCCACATCTTCTTCCCCAACTTCTTCAACAACCTCTTTTTCTTTCCTTTTCCCTTTGCCTTTCCCTTTCCCCTTTCGCTTGCTCCCCCCCGCTTGTGGTTCTTGTGTTTGGGCTTGTTGATGAATTGCTTGTTGTTGAAAATATTGGCCGGTGGGTGCAAATTGAGATACATTTTGTGAATATTGGGGTTGTTGAAATTGAGGGTGTTGAAATTGAGGTGCGGTTTATGGATAAAATTGTGGAGGTGGGACAACACCACCACTTAGGATGTTGGCATATTGCTCGTAGCAACCAAATCCAAGGTTCGGTGGTATATTTTGTTGTGATGGTTGGTTGGTTGGGTGTTTGTGGAGAGTTGTTGTGTGGACCCATTGTAAGTAGAGAGGTATGAAGATAGGAGTTTGCAAAGAGTAAAATGGGTTAATTGTGTGTGTAAAATGAGTGAAAGTATGTGTAATATATATAGGTAAATAATTAAATAAAAAAAGTTTTTTTTTAATTGTAACGGCTATATAGATGTTCCCCAACGGCTACTTTCCGATCAAAATAAGCCTCCCACGCCTGTGCTATGCCGTTGTCCGTGCCCCTCTCCACCCACGCCGCACCCCAACGCCGTTGTGGGGGGGGGGGGGGGTGTTCCCCTTCCGCTCCACGGCGTGGCCGTCCACCTCACCCCCCACGCCCGCTTGCCCGTGGACCCGTACCATGCAGCCTTAAGGGGGGTCTTACACCCCCACTTGGTGGGATACTTTCTGTTAGGGTCAAATAAGTTGTATCTAATAGTGTAGGGACTAGTTATGTAACATTGCCTAATGGTAAACTAGTCTTAAGGCTTAATTAGATGGTTATTAAGCATGTTTAGTCATGAGGTATAAATACCTTATGTTTAGGCTTAATTTGTAAGCTTTCACCTCACTAATTGAATTAACACTTTTGAAAGCTCAAACATTCCCTCCATCTCTCTCAACTACCTCACACACACTCAAACACCAAGAACACACACACTTAAGAAATTCTTCTATTTCTCACCTTGATTCATCATGAATTAGCTCAATCTAAGTTGTATATGATCTAACAAGTGGTATCAGAGCAAAATCTCTATTAAGAGAAGATCCAAATCGAGCTAGATTGATCAAGATCTGAGAAAAAGTGAAGAAAAGTTGATGTTCGTCATGCAAAATTAATGTTGTAATTTTTCGTTTCAAATCGATGAATTGAAGACAGAATAGTGTTTCTCCTTTGATATTAAGAAGAATAGAATCAATTCCAGATCAATTCCATCAACATTCGATCCTCAATTTGATGATTTTGGTGAAAAAGTTAAAAGTTCAAAACTTACTGTAAATCGAAGATTCGAAGCTTATATGTTATGGATTGAAGAAATTGATCGGTACAAAGTGTTAGCATTTGAATTTCGAGCATTTTGCAAGAAGAATCATTCAAATTGGTCAAGAAATGAGCAAGATTGGATCAAAAGAGTGAAGTTTATGAAGGTGCATACAAGTCGATGATGAAGCTCGGCATATGAACAAGTTCGGCTACAGTTGTATTTCGGCCCGAAGTCATAGTTCGGCCCAATTAGAAATTGTAGTTCGGCCCGAGTTTAATAGAAGTTCGGCCCGATGTTCCATAGAACTTCGGCCCAGTTGTTCGGCCCGAACTTCTCCAACTAGTTCGGCCCAATTCAATATTGTTCAAGAAGCCCAGTTACACCTAGTTCGATCTTCCTGTTACACATAGTTCGATACCCAGTTCAGCATCTTCATCAAGTTCTACACAAGTTCGGCGTTTGGAAAGACTTGAGACTTCGATCAATACCAGTGATTTCATCAATCAACTCGACTTGTTCTTAATTCAAGAATCAATCCAGCGATTTCTATCTTAGTCTTGTTCCAGAATCATTTGATTTCAACTGTTATAAACATATAATCATCCGTCGATTTTTAATCTTGGCATTCAACATCATCATCCGTCGATTTAAACATATAATCAGAATTGAAATCATCTGTTATAAATTGATTTTTAAAATCGACTTTCAATCAATCTCATGGTGCGGTGAAATCGATTCATCTAGGTTTCAACCAGAATTCTATCTCGGCATTTAGACTCAACAAATCGATTGAAATCTGCTCTTGAAAAGTCTGCTTCTTGATCCCGACATGTTGATTATGATCTAATAACCAAGCCCAATAACCAAATTTGATTATTCCGTGCTCATCTCACAGTTCTAGGTCCACATTCAAACCAAGCCCAATAACCAAATTTGATTTCCGGATAACCAAGCCCAATAACCAAGATTCTTAATTTTTTTTTTTGTTGATCCATATCAATTTTAACCCAATACACCGTGCATTACTAAACCGAAAAACGCAAACTATATTTGTAAAAGTACAAATAATTTTCAAATGACGTCAAGAGATGCCTTGTCGATCGGAACCGATCTCAAACCTCCGGTTTTATACCGAGGTGAATACGCGCAATGGAAGAAACGGTTCCTCCATTTTATGAAAAATCAAGAACTAGCAACTGAAATACGTGACTCACTCGAAAATGGTGAAGCAGTATTCTACGAAGACGTAATAGCTGCACCAAATGCAACACCGCCAGTTCTTGGAGGTCGAACTCCGCTTCCTAAATCAAGATACAATGCTCAACAAAAACTACGAGCTAAAGCAGATCTACAATCGTTTTCATTCGTACTTCAGAGTTTACCGAACGAGATTTATAATAGCTTAGACAGCTTGGAAACCGGTAAAGAAATATGGGATGAAATTCGAAAGTAAATGGAAGGCACCGTTTTAGGGAATAAAGCCAAGATGGTAACCACTCTGAATGCTTACCAATCGTTTAAAGCTTCCACCGGGGAAGAATTAGAAAGCACATATCACCGTTATTGCAACTTGTTGAATGAACTTCGAAGGAATAACTTGAAGAAGGAAAATTTGGAGATTAACATCAAGTTCATCAACAGTCTACTACCAGAGTGGGCCACATTTGGAAACAGTGCTATGCAACATAAAGATCTGAGCTCAATAGATGTGCATGAATTGTATGAGTACTTACTTCAAAATGCTCCAATGGTGAAAGATATAGTCAAAACCAAACAGGAAACTGCAAACACTCTTGATACTCTTGCTCTTCTTACAAGACAATTTCAGTCAACCTCTTCTGGTAAACTGAAAGAAAAATCAGAAGAACCTGTTAAAGATACAAAAGAAGAAACGGAGACAGAATTAGAACAACTGTTGCAAGCTATGTCTTTCATCTCACGATATGAGAAGAAGTATTACTCAACTCCTACAAACAACAATCAGAGATCTTCGTCCACGTTCAAGTCTGCACCATCTGCATCAAACACATCTGATAAAACCACAATAACACCTTTGGATCCGACAAAGAAATGTTATAACTGTGGACTTCCTGGTCATTTCTCCCGAGATTGTAAGAAACCTAAAGTTCGGGATTCTGAATACTTTAAACGCAAAATGTTAATGGCCAAGCAGATTGAGTCAGGCAAGGTATTATTAGCAGAAGATCTTCAATGGATGGAAGATTCAGATCCTGAGGATGAAGAACATTCGGCAAATCTATGTTTTATGGCTCGAGAAAATGCCGAAATTTCTGATCGGTTTAATAAAGAGGCTAACAAAGAAATTGAGGTAATCAGTTCTCTCTTATCTAATTCTTCAAATACAATTGATTCTGATAAATGTTTTGTAACAAACCAGGATTCTGAAATTGAGTCTTTAAAACAAAATTTTTTAAATGAAAAAGAATTAAATACTTTACTTCAAGAAAAATTAGCTGATTTAGAAAACGAAAATGAACAATTTTTTGATCATAATGCACAACTTGTTCATTTTATTAAACAAAATAAAAATTTTGAGAAAAAGAATCTGACGTTACAAAATCGAATTTCAGAATTGACTGTTAAATATGAGACTGATATCCAACATTTGTCTCATACTATTTCTGAACAAGAAACTGAATTGACCAATCTTAAAAATACACAAAGTTCCACAACTAATGCTGACAATGATAAATATTACAAGTTATACATTGAAGCATGGAATGACTATCAAATTACTAAAAATTGGTTAGAACGTAAACAAAAAGAATTTGATGATAATGAAACTCAATTTAAATCCTTAAATACACAAATAAAAGAATTATCAGAAACCCTTCATGAAAATGACTTACAAACATCACAAGAATTAAATAACAAACAAAATGTCATTAATCAACTACACAATGATAAAATTCAACTTTCTTCTCACATCAAACACTTAGAAGAAATAATTGCCAAACGAGGTCAAACTGATCAAACAATTCATTTGAACAAACCTAAAGATTTCAAATACTTTAATTCACGAGAAGGTCTGGGGGCTAACAATCCTGAATATCTGAAGATGGCTTGTAATGTGCTTCCAACACTGTATGATTCCAAATACATACATGTTGATGTTTGGCAGAGTTTCCTTCGCATGACAGATGAGGAAGAAGAAATTGAAGCGTTCAACAGAGCTAAATCGGAGAATGCACAAATTAGTTTCAATTACAATGAATTAAATAAAACTTATGAAACTAAAAAGGCAAATTTTAAAAATGATGAATATTTTCCAATTATTACACCTGCAGAATTTGAGATTAAGGATAATGCGGTACTTCAACAAAAAGTAACCCGTAAAGTGTACATTCCTTCTCTAATTCTAGAAAAGAAAATTTGTCAATTGGAAACCGAAATAGATGAAACACAAAAGGCATTTGACAAAGAAAAATCTGCTTTACAATTAAAAATTCATGATTTAGAAGATAAAATGGTTGAAATAAAATCTGTTTCAAGTCACAGTGTTTCTCCAAAACCAAAATCAGTCAATGAGAATTCTTCTTCTCCTAAAACTCCAATTCTTTTAAGAAGAAATTCTAATTCTCATGTTTTAAATTTTTCAGATAAAACTTTAAATTCCAAGCTTAAGACACCGATGCAAGACAGGATGAAAGAAGTTGAGAAGTCTCAGAAGTCTAAGTCGTCTAAGTCTAGTATGCTTAAGTCCAATGAGCTTAAGAAGTCTAGATCTTCCTCGTTTTTAGCTTCTTCTTTTTCAAATTCCAATACTTGTAATAACTCAACAACATTTATTTCTCCTGCTACTAGTTATGGAATTGTCTATGATTCAGCAATTTATCGTCCTGTTAATCATGCTGTTAATGGTATAAATTTGGTTGTTAAAACAGATAAAAATGGAAACAAAGTTCATTTTGATAGAAAAACTAATAAACCAATTTCTCAATATGATACACGATATTTTGTACGAAAAGATGCTCCATGTGGTATTCGTCATGATGTGCTACATTCATTCATGCAAAATTTGTTATCCAGAACCATGCAAAACCATTCTTGCTGGATCTCAAACACCTCTACCTACAAAATATGTTTCTCCTATTGCTTCAAAATCTGCTTCTAAACCACAATCTGGGATTACACCTAAATCGACAAAATCAGTATATCGTGTGGTTTCTACACCTAAACCAACAAAATTAGTTTATCGCATTGTGACTCCATCTACATCATCAAACTCCAGTTCTTCGATTTCCTCTACGAAGAATTCCAAATTTGTTAAGTATACATGGATCAAAAATGAACATTCAAAATGGATTTTACATTCTTCAGATAAAAATTTTAAATGGTCTATCAAATTCACACATTCAGAACTGCCTCCTTGCAGTTCTCCAAATCTCTAAATTCAAATCATATCAACTAATTCTTCATAAAACAGATTTTACTAATCGTGTAGGACCCATATCTGATTGGGTACCTTTTTGTTTTAATTGTTTTATGTAGAATTTATGGTATCTTGATTCTGGTTGTTCAAGACATATGACCGGAAACAAGAATTTGTTAACAAATTTTAGAGACAAATATTTGGGTACTGTTAGATTTGGTAATGATCATTTAGCTGCTATTATGGGCATTGGAGATATCATCCGACACAACCTAATCATTCGAAATGTAACCTATGTTGAAGATCTCGCTCATAATCTTTTTAGTATCGGTCAATTTTGCGATAAAACTTTAGAAGTTAATTTTCGTACAAAGAAATGTGCTGTTCGTACATATGATGGAGAAGAACTTCTTACTGGAACTCGAGAGACAAATCTGTTTACTATCAATCTAAACGATGTAGTTCCACTTGAAGAAGTTTGCTTAATGTCAACAGCTTCATCAGATGAATCTTGGTTATGGCACCGTCGCCTCTCTCATCTTAACTTCAAAACCATCAATAAGTTGGTGAAAGGTGGACATGTATCTGGTCTTCCAGATCTTAAATTTGAAAAAGATCATCTATGTTCTTCGTGCGAGATGGGAAAAATGACAAAGAAACCTCATAAGTCTAAACCAGTTCAAAGTACTTCAAAACCGCTTGAATTACTTCACATGGACTTATGTGGACCTATGAGCGTTCAATATTTAGCAGGAAAACGGTATGTGTTGGTTATTGTTGATGATTATTCTCGATACACATGGGTTCATTTCTTACGAACAAAAGATGAAGCAACTAATATCATCATATCCTTCATCAAGAAAACTCAAACCAATTTGGACTTAAAAGTAAATACCATTCGCACTGATAATGGAACTGAATTTAAAAATCAAGTTTTAGATTCTTTTCTTGACTCAGTTGGTATAACTCACCAATTTTCCGCTGCCAGAACACCTCAACAAAATGGGGTTGTTGAACGAAGAAATCGAACTCTCGTTGAAGCTACTCGAACTATGCTTTCATATTCTAAACTCCCATTATCTCTTTGGGCAGAAGCTATAAGTACAGCATGCTTCACTCAAAATCATTCAATCATCAACAAAGCTTACAACAAAACTCCCTATGAACTGATCAATAACCGTATTCCAAATATTAAATTTTTACATATCTTTAGGAGTCGGTGTTTTATCTTGAATGATAAAGATAAGTTGAATAAATTTGATGAAAAAGCTGATGAAGGAATCTTTGTGGGATATTCAAGAGAATCCGCTTCATATAGAGTTTATAATCGGACGAAAAGGACGATTAGAGAAAGTGTAAACGTTAACTTTGATGAAACCTTTCCTATCGATTCGTTAACTTCAACTGTTGAAATTCTTTCACCTTCATCGTCGCCTTCTACATCTGACAATGATTTAGATATCTTATTTCGTCATTTTTATGATGATTATCATAATATAAGACATACTATCATTGAGGAGGCTAGCATTCCATTTCCAACAGTAGCTGAAGTTCAATCTATTTCTGTACCTGATATTCAACATTCAAGTTCATCGGATTCTCCTTCACTTACTTCTGCTATTCCACATAATGATTCTTCTCAATCACCTTCTGTTCCACAAAATGAAACCACATCATCTCCGGAAAATTCTTCACTTTTGCCACATCAATCGCCTTCGGACAATTATACTCCCACGAATAATCAATCATCACCTTCTGGTCAACCCGCTACTTCTTTAGATTTATCTTTAGTACCAGCTCAACCTCCACCTTTGATGATTGATTTTTCAAAATTCAATGTTAAACGGGTTGATCCTCCACCGTCTACATCAAATACTCAAAATGCGATAATTCCTCATCCTGATTTCACAGATACCTCAAATATTAATCCAGGTCAAATTCCACTTCCTCATTCTCTTAAATGGACAAGAGAGCATCCTTTACATCAGATAATTGGTGATCCTGAATCTTCTGTGCAAACCAGACGAGCTACTGCTGATGAATGTCAGTATACTGCATTTTTAAGCTCAAATGAACCAAAGAAGGTCAGTGAAGCTCTCTCAGACCCAGACTGGATTATTGCTATGCAAGAAGAAATAAATCAGTTTGAAAGATTAAAAGTCTGGCGTCTTGTTCCAAAACCTCCTGGTAAATCTGTTATTGGTACAAAGTGGATTTTCAAAAATAAGAAGGATGAAAATGGAATTGTAATTCGGAACAAAGCACGTCTAGTTGCAAAAGGGTATGCTCAGCAGGAAGGCATTGATTTTGAAGAAACTTTTGCTCCTGTTGCCCGGATAGAGGCCATTCGAATATTCTTAGCATATGCAGCACATAAGAACTTTACTATCTATCAGATGGATGTAAAAACTGCATTTTTAAATGGCATTCTCAAAGAAGAAGTATTCGTTCATCAACCCGAAGGTTTTGTAGATCCTCACTTGCCTAATCATGTTTATATTCTCGACAAAGCTTTGTACGGTTTAAAACAAGCTCCTAGGGCGTGGTATGATGTCTTATCAAAATTCTTAGTTGAGTCTGGTTTTTCTAAAGGAAAAGTCGACACAACTCTCTTCATCAAGCGTCAAGGGGAAGACATTGTTCTTATTCAAATTTATGTCGATGATATAATTTTTGGTTCTACAAATCCCAAATATTGCAAGAAATTCTCTGCTCTTATGGTCAAACGTTTTGAGATGAGCATGATGGGTGAAATGAATTTCTTTCTGGGTCTTCAAGTTCGCCAATTACCGACCGGAATTTTCATCAATCAATCCAAGTATATAACTGATTTATTGAAGAAATATCTTATGGATGATTGCAAACCAATATCGACGCCGATGTCGCCTGGTTCGAAATTACATGCTGATCCGGATGGCAAACTTGTTGATGTTACCCACTATCGGGGAATGATCGGATCCTTACTGTATCTGACTTCGAGTCGACCAGACATTATGTTCTCCACTTGCATATGTGCTCGGTATCAGGCAGCTCCTAAGGAATCTCATCTTCAAGCGGTTAAACGAATATTTCGGTATCTGAAGGGCACTCGAGATCTTGGTCTCTGGTATCCTAAAGAAACTTCCTTTGATTTAACTGCATTTTCTGATGCTGACCATGCTGGATGCATGTTGGATCGAAAGAGTACGTCTGGGAGTGTTCAATTTCTGGGAGATAAACTTGTGAGCTGGTCTTCAAGGAAACAAAATTGCGTGTCTCTTTCAACTGCGGAGGCAGAATATGTTGCTGCAGCAAGCTGTTTATCCCAGGTAATTTGGATGCAATCACAATTAAAAGATTACGGCTTTTTATATAGTCGTATTCCTTTATATTGTGATTCTCGAAGTGCAATTGCAATTTCATGCAATCCTGTTCAACATTCAAAAACTAAACATATCGATCTTCGATATCATTTTATAAAAGATCATGTTGAACATGGTAATGTGGAATTGTACTTTGTTTCTACAGATTATCAATTAGCTGATTTGTTTACCAAGGCATTAGACGAAAAACGTTTTAATTTTCTTGTGTCTAAACTTGGTATGCTAAATCTAAAAGCTTAAACTGTTTTATCTTTCTCCACAAAATGACTTATATACACATCAGTATATAACTCGAACCTCATCGTAAATGACTTATACATAATTCAGTGTATAACTCGCTTTTCAATATAATGGCTTTCAAGTACATAAGCTTGAAACCCGCTCAAAACCAGTTTTTCACATAACTGTCAAAATTCTTTCCCACTCCTCTAAATCTGTAAATTTTCATTCTTTATTTTGTCGAGGGGGAGAAATATTAATTCTAGGGGGAGAATTAGTATTTCCAGAGGGAGAAACTTTATTATATCAATACTTTTATACCCGTTTGAATTTTTTTTAATCGAACTATTTTTTTTATCAAACGACAATACCTTCCTATGGTTTGCCAGAACCGGCCTAACCTACCAAGGGAAATATTTTTTAGCCAAAATTGGTAAATGTGAGGGTATATGTCTAGGGTATAGATTTAGGTGAGTGCAAGGTGATGTGAAAACATGATAATTTAAGAAAACACACCTTTGAGTGCATCCAAACCGACAATAAACCGGGCAATCTCACAAATTTGTGATCATTCATGTGTTGAATGTATCATCAGACTTAACTGGCCCAGTCAAGCATTTGCACTCCACCACCAACCACTCAGATTCCTCTCAATAGGAATTTGTTTCAATTCATTAGGGGACGTAGCACATAATCTATCGACTGCTCATTCGGAGTATGTTGGTATTGAAATAATTAACCTTCTGCCCCGGGTTACGTCTTCAATTGAATGCACAATGTGTCTAGATCGCACCGACAAATATTTCCAATTTAGGACACATACACTTTTATATATGAATCTCCGTGAATTCATCAGAACACTCATAGTGGCATCACAATCTGGTGTTTCACGAGGATTGAGTGGAAATCCTGCTAGAGCTAAAATCGCGCCAACTCTAACTGCAGGTCACACATTTGAATCACCGGTTGTGCAAACGACTATCGATTCATACTGTGTGTTAACGGTTACTCTATGTGAGTCCGGAATTACCTAAATTGTTCATGTTGTTGTGCCTAAACTTTTCATCTTAAAGGCAACAACTTATGCCGGAAACACATACATTTTCCGATGAAAAATCCATGTTATTCTTACAAAGTAACATCATAAATGCTGATAATTTGCACATGAGCGTTATAGTTCACTCTCAAATTACTCCTATGATCTGCTATAACCGGCATGATCTTCCCCAGGAGCCACCTACAATATAGGACAATATGTAAGGGTACATAGGTCTAGGTGAGCATAATCAAGTATCACGGGATCTTGATTGGGGTGCGCTGAGATAAAATTTGAGAGGGGGAATGTAGTTTGGGGTGCAATTCAGATATACATGGTAAAATGAAATGAGGGAGTAGTCGAAAAATGAATAAGTAAGCTTGAGTGAGGAGGGTGTGACAGGGTTAAAGAAAACGAAAAACCCTTTCCAAACTGATAAAAAGCCGGGTAGCCACGTCTCTATCAGATTGCATGTGTTGCTCTCTGATATTGAAAAAGACATCATGGAACCCAGTGATGCAATGCACAACCCCCCCAGCCACTCAAGTATTTCTTAAAAAGTACTTGTTTCATTTCCACGGAGATTAACTCATATGCTATCGACATCTCACTTGGAGATTGTTGATATTGAAATAGAGGACAAGCCTCTCCAGTCCTCGCCTTCGTTTGTCCACTAATTGAGTCTAGAACCGAAATACACTTTTTAGGACACAAGGCATACTACCAAGCTTATCTTTGTGATAAAGCCGGAACATTCATAGTGATACCAACATTCTTGGTATTCCACGATGATTGAATGGAAATCCTACCAGTGCTAACATCTATTCCAACACTGAACGTAGGTCACACAGTTTGTGTAACTGTTGTGTTAACGGGTAATCTATGTGATCCCGGTTTGCCCTATTTGATTCGATCATTGAGATTAAATGCCAAACGATTTGATCGGATATCTACATCATCAACATCGGATCGGTTTTCGATAATAAAATGTGATGTAAATTGATTCATTCAAAATATGAATATATCATTCTTCATCACATTTGTATCCATGGGCTTCGAAGATTTTCTTCATTTCACCTCTACGAACTTGACATTTTTCATGATGATTCCGATAAATCTTAATCATCATGAGGGGGAGAAAATTTACTAAGAAGTTCAGTTTATGAAGAAAATGCTTACAAGACTTAAGAAGATATATTAGCCCAGTTTACTCCACTTCAAAAAGACATATGCACCAATTAAGGGGGAGTAAACAAGAAACCGAAGAAGATTTGTTAAAGAATAATTGTTTGTTTGAGGGGGAGCGTAAACCTTATCCACATTTTTCTCTCAACAACAATTAGTAATAATCATAAATCGACAAAGCCACAACTTCGAGAAAAGACTTCCGCTACAAACAACTCTATCTATCTATGGGTCTACATTTTCGTCGATTTACATGAAATAATTTGTGAAGAAAAAGAAACCGACTCATCTTCAGAAATTTCTCACAAATCTTAAACATTTCCATTTCGAATCTTAAACTGACAAATCATTCTATCCAAACCACAAATTCACATTCATATCCATCCCAAAATCTAATCGAATAAATCATTCTTTCCAAATTCTATAACAACCATATCCATACAAAAACAAAACTGTTCAAATCTTTTGTATCATACAAAATACATATTATCCACATTCATTCAAATCTTAAATGTATATATCATTCTTTCCTATATACAAACATTCATACACACACACACACATTCAAAACCTTCAGCTTTTAAATCATTTTTTACATAATTCAAAACCATCATTATCCCATCCTCACAAATTTCTATCCAAAACTAAATCCCCAGCATTTCTAAATCCCAGTCAAATTCTTACCAAACAGATGTTTCATTTCCAGAATTTTCAAATTTTCAAATATATTTGTTTGAAGGAAGACAGGGATGTATATCTAAAAGTTCGCAAAGAGGGAGATTGGATAATGATCAAGACAAATTAAGTCAAGACTCCATGAAATCTTCTAAGATACTTTATATTTGTTGAAAAGCCGATTAAAAGTTTCATTCTTATCTGATTATCATAAGCTGAAACTAATACTACATCAAAACTACTTAAACGATTAATTCAGTTTCAGACTTTGCTCGAAAAGAAGATTTCAAGAACATGCTATCCCAACTATTGATACAAAGGGGGAGATTGTTAGGGTCAAATAAGTTGTATCTAATAGTGTAGGACTAGTTATGTAACATTGCCTAATGGTAAACTAGTCTTAAGGCTTAATTAGATGGTTATTAAGCATGTTTAGTCATGAGGTATAAATACCTTATGTTTAGGCTTAATTTGTAAGCTTTCGCCTCACTAATTGAATTAACACTTTTGAAAGCTCAAACATTCCCTCCATCTCTCTCAACTACCTCACACACACTCAAACACCAAGAACACACACACTTAAGAAATTCTTCTATTTCTCACCTTGATTCATCATGAATTAGCTCAATCTAAGTTGTATATGATCTAACACTTTCATGTGGAAAAAATTTGATAAAAGAAAATTAGTGTAAAAATTGTATACGGTCCCCGGTTAAATTTTTGTGTAGGCCCCAGTTAACTTTAGTCCTGGATTCGCCACTGTCTCTAACTTTTTTATACGTGACAACTAAAAGAGGTTATTATTAACTAGTGGGCAAGACCGACGTGTAGAAAGTTGTTATTTAAATTTAAATTTAATTAAATAAAGCCTAAAATTAATTAAATGGAAATGCATCTTTTGTTCTTTTTGACTACGTTTAGATCTTGAAAAGAATCATAAAGGCATTAAGTCAGAAAGGATTTCTTTATTTATATGGAATGAAGAATCACCTTTCAATTCCTTCTATCTTTTCCTTTTAATTTCGTTTTCATTACATGAGATGAAAATAAGAAAAATGATATTAGTGTCTGTTAGTCCCAAGACTAAGTAAATAAGATTTGATGCTCGAAAGCCAAGAAGAATAAATAACGGCTGAAGTATGTATCTCAGCTGAAACAAGTATATACAATAAACCTTCAGCTGAGTACGTACTTAGCTTTAGGATACAAGTCAAATCAGCAGCTATTAACGAGAGTTCATTCGAAGTCTATGACCCAAGGACAAAGACAAGAAGAAGACTATTCAGCTGATTGTGGAATCAGCTGATAGTAACTGCTGCAGATTTAAGACTTAAAGGAAATGTTCATTGACACCTTGAACATTTCCCTTTCCCGCTCAAAGAAGAAGAAAACGATGAAGATCTTCTATTTTAAAATAGAAGATAATGTCAGTACAACTTCATCGTTTGTCCCTCAAGCATGTAAAGAGAAAGTCAACAACTTCTGTACTTATGTAGTACACCTTTTACTGTGCGTCAAAAAAGGTACTGGAAGAAGTGGACACAAAGTACACTCGGGACGATAACTTGTGCAATCGCATTTAATGATCCATGGCAAGTCTACATCGACGAATAATATGTTTACACGTCGTCAAACTTGTGGACTAAGGAACATGGATCTTGGGCTATAAATGCAGACGTAAATGCTTGCATTTACAACACACCTTTAGAGCACCCTAGAAATCATAAGCACAAGAACATTCTCTGAGAGTTAGTTATTGTCTAAGTATTAACTCGTCCATAGTTATTACTAAGGCATTAATATCAGCTGTTACTATTAGCTGATATAACTCTCAGTGTATATCTCTTTTAGTTTGAGCGGTCTAAAGGGTCAACTCAACTATAGAGTTTTAGGTAGTGTGTACTATCTATTTCCGCAAACTCTGTATTGTATTAAGCTGTTTTTAATAAAACTCTTAATCATTGAAATCTTGTTGTTATTTACTTATCATATCTTCGTCACTTGGCCATAACGCAACACGGTTGTGTTGTTGGGATCCAACAACTGGTATCAGAGCGGGTGTCAAAATTGTTTTCCATCAGTTTTGAGCATCTGTTATGGCTGAACCTACATCATCAGATATTCCATCATCTGGAAAACCTCCCAAACTCACTCAAACCAACTACCCCATGTGGAAAACCCGTGTTGTCCCACATGGTTACCTATCACCCAAAACTCTAAGATAATATCACGATAGGAAAATCTGTTCCCAAAACCCTCATTCCTGGTTCTTCTGAAACACCAGAACACTATGTGGTGAAGTCTGAGGCTCAGTGGACAGACGCTGAAAAACGTCTTGTTCATCTTGAGAACAAGGGTAGAGACATGCTTTTTCAAGCAGTTGGTGATGAACTGTATCACAATATTCAGTTTTGTGACTCAGTTAAAGAGATGTGGGAACGGCTGGCTGAAGTTTATGAAGGCACATCTGTTGTGCGTGAACATAACAAAAACATGCTCATACATGATTATGAACTGTTTAAAGCCAAGCCAAGTGAGACTATAGCTCAAAATTTCAATCGTTATAACATTCTGTTAAACGAACTGAAGTCTCATGGGGTTGATAAGGACGATATGTCCAAAATGTGTAAGTTTATGGCAGACTTACCCTCTAAATGGGCTACCATCATAACTTGCATGAGTACATCTCCTACTCTGAAAGATTATACTCTTTCATCTCTCTATGGTATGTTCTTAAGCCATGAGAGAACTGTACTCAACAAATTTCAACCTCCAAAGGACTCTAAAGTGAGTTCCGTTGGATCTTCGACTGCTCTTGTCTCCTTAAACAAGCCTAGCAGAATCGAATATCCACCATCAGATGATGAGGCTGACAACACTTCAGCTGTTGGTTTGTTCAACATGCCGGAAGTCAGCATTGAAGAAGTCGATGAAGATGAAGACCTTATATCTGAGTTGGCCTTACTTGTTAAAAATAGAAAATTCTTCAAAAACAAGTCTGGCTCCTCAGCTAGAGGCTCGAGTAGCAGATCTATCTCATCAGCTGTATCTTCCAGACCCTCTGGAAGTACACCTGACATCTCTAATATAACTTGCTACAACTGCAACAAGAAGGGACACTATGCTAACGACTGCAAGCAGAAGAAAGCTAGTTCATCATCTTCAACTGGTGAGTCCATTGAAGAAAAATACAAAAAGCTACAAGCCTTCACCAAAAAGATTCTAGAAGAAAAGAAGGCACTTGAAAGCAAATCTGCTGACAAGGGTCTAGTAGCTGAAACTCATGATTGGGCTGACTCTGGTGACAGCTCATCTGATGACGATGAACAAATGGCCACAATGTGTTTGATGGCTCGTGCTGATGACGCTGAATGCATTACAGCTGATGATGCTAGTACCTATAAATGGGTCAACATTGTTCACAAAAAGGTAACCTCTCTAATCTCCGCTGAGGCTACTAAAGCTAAAGAAATTGATGATTCTATTATTTGTGACTTGCACTTCATTGATCAGCTGAAAGGTGAATGTTTGGATAAACATAATGCTATTCTACGTGAAAATGCATTCTTAAAAGAACGTTTAATTGACCACAAAACTTTAAAAGAAGAACTTTCTGAAACGAAATTTATTAACTCAGTTCTTCAAGATGATCTAAGTGAAAAAGTTAAAGAACTTGAAGCAATTAAAAAGATTTGTGAATCATGGTCTCGTTCATCCAAACGTGTGAGTGAATGTGTTAACTCACAAATCCCCAGTCAACTACAAGCTGTACTAGGAGGAGATTTCCTTGCTGCAGCCGCTGTACCTGACAACAGTACAGATGATCTGTACTACTCGTCAGCTGATGCTTCTGTGCCAGCTGAAGAGTTGGTTTTTGGTTCCTTTGTAAGGTCTACCAAAACCTATGCTACTGAGATGTCCTCAGAAGATCCTTCTGTGGCTACTGGTGAAGAGTCATCAACTGACTCCTCTGCCATGGTAGTTAGGACACCCACTGTAGTTATTGTTGAACCTAGAAAATCTGTCTCGGGTTCAACACCTGCTGCATCTTCTGCTAGATCTCAGCAGAAGACTAGAAGAACAGCAGGAAAGAAAACTGTTCTTACACCCTCCAAGGGTGAGCCAGTTGGAGTTCGTACTCGAGATGCAAAGAACAAAGGTAAGAGTGTTTCTAAGAACACTCCAAGTCCTTCTTCAGTCGTGTCTGTCAGACGGCTGAAAGGAAAGGTCAGCAAGCTGAAATCACTCGTTCAAACTCTGACTATCTCTGATAATCAGAAAATGAAAGGTATTTTGGGTCCAGTTCCCAATCCTTCTGCCTCGCCCTCTACTCCACTGCAAAGAAACAGAAAATGCTATAAGTGTGGAGATCGTGGGCACATGGCAAGCGAGTGTGACAGCACATGCTTGAGACCTTCCCCAACTTCAGTATGTGAGCCTACTGAAAAGCTAACGTCCGTGAGTCCCAGCGGGAAGTCACAAGGACCCACCGAAGTGTGGGTTCCCAAAAAGAACTAACTCTTTTATCTAATGTGCAGGGTGATGAAAGCAAACATGTCTGGTACCTAGACAGTGGTTGCTCAAGACACATGACTGGTTACAAATCCTTGCTGGAAGAGTTTGAAGTTTGTGATGGCCCCTCAGTAGTTTTTGGTGATAATGGTAGAGGCTCAACTGAAGGTTATGGAACCATCTCTAATGGGTCCATAAAAATCACAAGAGTTGGTTATGTAAATGGGCTGAAACATAATCTTATCAGCATTAGTCAACTTTGTGATGCAAAGTTCTCAGTGAACTTTAACGAATATAGAGGAACGGTGACAGATAAGAATGGAAAGGTAGTATTAGTTGCTCCCAGAACCAAGAATGTCTATACACTTGACATGAATCCTCAAAATCAAGAAGTCTGTCTATTCTCTCAATCTACTGAAGAGCTGAATTGGCTGTGGCACAAAAGGCTATCTCACCTGAACTTCAAAAATATATCGAAGCTGGCGCGAGGTCAGCTGGTGAATGGTCTGCCACAAATCAAATATGAAAAGGATAAGCTTTGTTTTGCATGTGAACAAGGCAAACAACACAAAAGCTCCTTCAAGTCGAAGCAATGTTTTTCCATCGACAGCTGCCTTCACATGCTCCATATGGATCTCTTTGGTCCAATGAGCACTGAAAGTCTAGGTGGAAACAAGTATACTCTTGTTATCGTTGATGAATACTCACGATATACTTGGGTTATATTTTTACGCCACAAGAGTGATGCAGCTGATGAAATTATCAAGTTCATCAAAAGGATGGAACTTCTAAACGGGTCTAGAGTCAAGATGCTGAGATCAGACAACGGTACTGAATTCAGAAACAAGACTTTGGAAGATTTCTGTTCAGATGTTGGGATCTCCCAAAACTTTTCAGCTACTAGAACACCTCAACAGAATGGTGTTGCTGAAAGAAGGAACAGAACCCTTATAGAAGCTGCAAGAACAATGCTTGCTGAGTCAAACATGCCTAAGCAATTTTGGGCAGAGGCTGTTAACACAGCTTGTTTTACTCAGAATAGGTCTCTCTATGTGAAGAGACACAAAAAGACTTCTTATGAGATTTTTCGTCAGAGGAAACCTTTCATCGGCTTCTTTCACGTGTTTGGCTGTGTGTGTTTTGTGTTAAACACAAGAGATCAGTTGAGTAAATTTGACTCTAAAGCTGATGAAGCCATTTTCTTGGGATACTCCGCTCTATCCAAAGCATATAGAGTTTTCAACAAAAGAAGACAAACATTGGAAGAGTCCATAAATGTTATTTTTGAAGAACACTCAAAAGCTTTGAACCCCTCATCTACTGACTCGGCTGATGCCTTTCAGAGATCAGCTGAATCATCTCCTGATGATACAACTGAAGCATTCTCCGATGCTTTAAATCTCTTTGATGTTCCCGTAAATGAATCAGATGAGACATTCCATGATGCTCCTACATATCTTGTGGACATTGCAGCTGTTCGACAAGAGATTCCAACAGTTATAGCATCATCCAAGGCTACTTCTAAGCCACCTCTTCATACTTCAAGAAGATCAGTTCAAAATGAAGTAATTCATCCTGCTGAGCAGTCAGCCTCTCAACAAGGATCTAATTCTGCTGAATCTTCCTCTTCTACTGCTGCTCCTCAATCTAAGTGGACCTCAGAACATCCAATTGAGTTAATCAATGGAGATCCACAACAGGGAGTAGTCACTAGAAATAAAGCATCATGCAATCTTTGCTTATGGTCTTGCTTTCTAGCAACTGAAGAACCGAAAAATATTAAAGCTGCTTTAGAAGACTCAAGCTGGATTCAGGCGATGCAGGAAGAACTTAACCAATTCGAGGTCAACAAAGTATGGCAGCTGGTGCCTCCACCAGCTGGAAAGACTATAATTGGTACTAAATGCGTATTTAGGATTAAAATGGATGAAGAAGGTGTAGTTATTCGCAACAAAGCTAGACTTGTTGCACAAGGATACAGACAAGAGGAAAGAATCGATTTCGATGAAACGTTTGCTCCAGTGGCTAGGCTTGAGGCCATTAGAATATTTCTAGCCTACGCTGCTTACAAAGACTTCACAGTCTTTCAGATGGACGTAAAGAGTGCCTTCTTAAACGGAAAGCTGCAAGAAGAAGTGTATGTTAAGCAACCACCAGGGATTGAAAATCCTAAGTATTTAGACTATGTGTTTAAACTGGATAAAGCGATGTATGGGTTGAAACAAGCTCCTTGTGCATGGTATGATACACTCTCCACATTCCTCATAGCAAATGATTTCACCAGGGGAAAGATTGATAAAACCTTATTCATTCGCAAAATCAAAGGTGATATCATTCTTGTTCAAATTTATGTGGATGACATAATCTTTGGTGCTACTGATGAAAAACTTTGTAGACGTTTTTCAAAACTTATGTCTACAAAGTATGAGATGAGCATGATGGGTGAATTGACATATTTTCTTGGCTTACAAGTTAAGCAATCTAAAAATGGAATTTTTATAAATCAAGAAAAATATATCAAAGATCTTTTAACGAAATTCGATATGAATTCATCATCATCCATGAAAACACCAATGGCTCCTCCATACAATTTAGATGTTGACATAACTGGTAAGTCAGTTGATGTCACATTCTATAGAGGAATCATTGGATCATTGCTCTATCTCACCGCCAGCAGACCAGACATTATGTTTGCTACTTGCATGTGTGCTAGGTATCAAGCTGATCCTAGAGAATCTCACTTAATAGCTGCAAAAGAATTTTGAGGTACCTTAAGGGTACTCCAAGCCTAGGTCTTTGGTATGCCAAAGACTCCGGGTTTGATCTAATTGGCTATTCAGATTAAGACTTTACAGGTTGCAAAATGGATAAAAAGAGCACCACTGGAGGATGTCAGCTGCTTGGTGGAAAGCTAGTCAGCTGGACAAGCAAGAAACAAAGCACTGTTTCTACCTCCACAGCTGAAGCAGAATATGTTGCTGCTGGAAGTGTTGTGCTCAAGTCCTTTGGATGAAGAATCAGCTTGTTGATTTCGATACGATCTTCTGCAAAGTTCCTATCTATTGCGATAACACGAGTGCGATTGCAATCAGCAACAATCCAGTTCTTCATTCCAGAACCAAACATATCGACATAAGGTATCATTTCATTAGAGATCACATTGAACAAGGTGATGTGGAACTCCACTTCATTTCAACTGACCTTCAGCTGGCTGATCTATTCACTAAGCCTTTAGATGAAAAACGATTCAACTTTTTGATCAGCGAGCTAGGTATGTTAAATGCTTGAATCAACTGCTGAAGTACTATCAGCAGCTGATAAGATTCACCTTGTCACTTAGTACATTCAGCTGACTAAAATCTTTTGAATATATCAGTCAACTGAATAAAATCTCTTAAATGATAACTTATCAAGTTTTATAAGTTAAAACGTTTGGTTCTCCCAAAAAGGCATCTTCCTACCCTATCCACACGTTCTCTGTGGTAAATATTTCCACTCGAGTGGAAATATTTGGCATTTATGAGGGACAAGACCTCTGACACAGAAACGGCTCCACTACCCTGACACAGAAACGGCTCCACTTTCTCACACTGTCACATCCAACCACCTTTGCACGATAACCAACGTGTGTATAGTTGGTTTGTAACTATCCAATTATGACCCGGTTTAAACTCGAACTTTACCCAAACCGACCCATAAAAATCCCTATAAATACCCACCTCTCTTCCTCATTTTTCTCCATCACTCCCACAATTCTTTCTCCATAAACCCTCTATTTCTAAGCCTTTATCTTTCTTCCCTCTCTCCCCAAAATGTCAAAGAAAGCCCCAAAGGTTTCTCTTACTAGGGCTGCTATTGGGTTCACACAGAACTCAAACCTAGTAGGCAACTTTTCCCCACCAGATGATCTTGACGATATCTATCGACCGGTTGTGACGTTTGTGCGTCACTGCCCCATCTGTGGTGCCTTTACAAGGGTCACCAAGAGTATCATTGAACTCTTGCGTGATTTCTGGATGACCGCCTCCGCTCCTGGAGACGACATCACTGCGCAAGTCGGAACTCATCAAATCACCATTTCTCTTGATGATTTCCGAGTTGCTTGCGGATTCGATTATCTGCAACCTGGTGAAGAATATCAGCAGACTAAATCTGCTGATGAAGCTAAAGCGAGTCTAATCAGTATCACTGGATACAGATTAGAAAATGAAAAAGATCAGGTGTCGATCTTCAAGAAGTCTCAGCTGACGAGACCCTGGGCCTATTTCTATACCTACATCATTCAGGGTATCGGAGGCAATTCCGGGTCTCTCAACCAGTGCAACTCCAGCATGCAAGTCTTTGCTGAAGCCCTAGTCACTGGTCAGCGGATCGACTTTGGGAAGCTGGTGTACGAGGAGGTCAAGACGAAGCTGAAAAGCAAGGGAAACAACATTCCCTATCTTCGCTTTTTCACATTGTGCGTTGCACATGTGATGCTTAAAAAGCTGGAGATAGATTATGATGACATCCCTGGGGAATCGGTGATGGTTCGTTCCATTTCCAGCATCATCTTCCAGAAGAAGGATGATGAGAAGGCATTTCCCCTCACCTCGTACAAGCTGAAGATCATAGATGATCGAGTCAGATCCAAAAGGGATCGAAAGAAGGGCGCAACATCGAAGAAATCTGCCCTCCAAGAAGGTAAGTCCTTTCCTCATCCGAAGCGTTTTCCCTCAACTGGGCGGCCATCCCCAGCTGCTGATGGGAAAACCACCACCTCAACAGGGATCTCAATCCTTGAGAATGAGGATTCTGCTGATGCTGATGACTCTCCTCTGGTGGTGAAGAAGCGAGTTAAGCGACCCTCTAATCGCTCTCCTTCTTCTTCATTCTTTTTATCATCTTCTTCTGCCACCAGTACTTCTGTCTCCCCTCTGCTGGAGGTCAGAAGGACTGCTACTATTGGTGCAGAAAAGATGATTTCAGAAGCATCTGGACTCAGTCGGGGTCGCAGAGAAGATCCCTTACGATCAGAGGTTTCATCAGCTTCTGATCTTTGTTCTTCTCATTTTCAGATTGGCAGTGTTTATCAAGGAACTCCACCAATATTCGGAGTTCCTAGTCGAACACTCTCGGCTGTTTCATCTTCCTTCCCTTTCATCCACTCTGCTGATTTCTCAACAAGTCAGCAGACTTCAAAACGGAAATTACGTTCTTTAGGAGTTAGTGCCGGCTCCACACTTCTGCGTAGCTCCTCGACCGATTCATTATCTATCGTTGTAACAAAGGAACAAACTCCACAAGCAACCTCAGTCTCTCAACAGACTGCTGGTGAAGTTTTTGGCTCATCCCAAGCCACCCGAGTGTCAGCTGAACACACACCACCCCCAACTTCTTCATCACTTACTGAGTCATCAGCTGATGATAGACTGACTAAAAACCAAGTCAATCTTGAAGCTGTTCTTTCTGTTTCCCACAACGTTACCAGCTTAAACCAGCTGGTGATCAAGGAAACCACCACCGCCAATGAAGAGGCAACTTTATACCAAGTTGTTACTGAGGTAATCACCCAAGCTGCCAGTGATCGCGAACGTATTCGCCAACTGAGCTGTGAGGCAGCTAACCCACCACCAAAGGAACTCTTCCTCTAGCCTCCATAATAGTTTCGCCGACTGTTGAGACCGAAGCACCAGATTCCCAAACAGCATTTCATATGATGTTTGATTCTGCTGATATCCCCATTCAGCAGTACATCTTTTCAGATGATGAAGAGATGCAAGAATCTGGGCTTCAAACTATTTTGACAACTGAAGTAGGCACTTCTGTTTTAACCCCAGAAGTTTCAGTTGGACCCAACCCACCCCCCATAGTTTCTGAGGATCCCATAGGAACTCTTCTTCCTACCTCGGGAACACCTTCTTCCACAGCTGAGGTTACCCCTCAAGCTGGAGACATGCCGGACCCCCTCCCCAAAAGCGTCCAAGTGTCCCATCCTGAATCCAGCAAAGCTGGAGGAAGCATTCCCATCAGAGCCGCTGCTGCTCTGATGTCTAGTGTTGTTACATCCCAGATTCGACCTGGGATGGCCACGCTGAGGATGCAGATGGACTCCCTTCGCAGGGATGTTCCAAAGAAGTTTGCCGAAACTGCTGAGAATCTCTCTTCCAGCATAACTTCTCTGCACGCTGAGGTTCACACTCAGACTCCTCAGCTGGTTCTTCTTTCTGATCAGATTCGCCTCAACACCAGCGAGTTCATCTCTCTCAACGACTACGTGCGTCAAGAGCTGAACTCCCTTCGCGATTCTGACATAGTCGAAAGCGACAAACTTCTCCCCGAAGTTCGGGACAGCCTGGCTCTTGCCTAATCAAAGCAAGAGTCCCTGCTGACGCTTACTCATAGCCACCTCTCTAAGGCTATTGATGAGTCAGCAGCTGTTGTGTCCACCAGATTGGACAAAATGGAGACTGAAGTCAGCTCGCTGACTTCCCAGGTCGCTGGTCTCCAAGGCACCCTCAACCTCATTCTTGCCAAGCTTAATGAGGGTGCTGCTGTTGTCCATCCTGCTTCAGCACCAGAGAGTACCCCTCTTCTTCGGGCACTCTCTGAGGGGGAGAAAGTGGCCACCTCAGCAGGTGAACAACATGGTGAACAAGAAAGTTCACAACCAATAATCACCACTGCTGTTGGAGCCAATACTGAAGACGTTCCAGTAGGTGAAAACTCAAGAAATCCACCTATCACCTCTGCTGGAACGTTAGAAGAAGAAGCTGAAACCTCAACTGGTTATACTAAAATCGTTGATTCTTTTGAATCAGTTGAGGTCCCAAAAGTCCAAGCCCCGCAAATCCAAAACCCTCAGCCTACTTCACAGGAGATTCCTCATCCTGCTGAGGGGGAGCCTACATATGCTTTGGTTGAAAACCTCATTTTAAATGAAGTTGGAACCACTGCTGATCTTGATACAGCCATAGCCCTTCAAAGAATAGCCCATGAAGAGCTGTATCAACAAGCTGAAGCACAAAGAGTTGAGAACATTAGGTTGTTCAACAAAGTTCTTGATCAGCGTAGGCAGGAAGCAAAGATCACCAGCGTAAAGGCCCCCAAATTCGATCACAGCTGCCCTGATGAAATTGTAATAACAAGGGCTGGGAATGCGGTGCTCCATGAAAAGTTTGCTCTGAACAAGATCAGCCTCATTCTCAACTACGATGAATGGAAAGAGGCTGAAGCAGCTGCCAGAACTGTGAGACCATCGCGGATTATAACAGAACTGGTAGATAGGATTCAAGTCGCAATCTACTCCTTCAAGAATCTATGCAATACAATCAGGAAACAAGCTCATGAGTTGGCATATCGTATACCTCCTGAATTGTGTGAATCTCAAGCTGCTATTGTCAGAGAAACTGCTGGTGAAAGCTCCTCAGCGAGAGGGGAGAAACGTAAGTGCGTTCTCCTTGAGCCTCTTGCTGACTCCAGATCACTGGATATTGGGTCGTCCATCATATTTGCAAAACGAACAAAACCCAATATCACAAAAGTCATCCCCGAGGGAGTTAACTTTGCCCCTGGGCTGGTCGTAAAAGAACCAATTTATGGCTTTTGCTATCTGGAGAAAAAGAAGCTGCCTTGCTTCCAGCGGGTAGATGAGTTGAACTTATGTGATGTGGATCAACTGATGCTCTATCACAAGGTGATGAGTTCCTCTACTGAAGAGGGAAGAGAAATGAAGAAACTAATAAGCTCAGCCTTCAACTCACTGTGTCACAATGTCCTTGGATCGGCTATATCCAAGACATTATAGTTTTTTTTTTATTTTCCTTGTACTTTAATTTCCTTATCAATAGAAAATCAAAATTTTGTAATATACTTGTAAAAATTGTAAAAAGATAAACATATACAAAAGAACCCTAAGGGTCAAAGTACATAAGTATTCAGCTGACTCCTTTCAGCTGAATCATTACAGGGTTACACTTATACGGCTATTCGATTGCATCAAATAGGGGGAGATTGTTAGTCCCAAAACTAAGTAAATAAGATTTGATGCTCGAAAGCCAAGAAGAATAAATAACAGCTGAAGTATGTATCTCAGCTGAAACAAGTATATACAATAAACCTTCAGCTGAGTACGTACTTAGCTTTAGGATACAAGTCAAATCAGCAGCTATTAACGAGAGTTCATTCGAAGTCTATGACCCAAGGACAAAGACAAGAAGAATACTATTCAGCTGATTGTGGAATCAGCTGATAGTAACTCCTGCAGATTTAAGACTTAAAGGAAATGTTCATTGACACCTTGAACATTTCCCTTTCCCGCTCAAAGAAGAAGAAAACGATGAAGATCTTCTATTTTGAAATAGAAGATAATGTCATTACAACTTCATCGTTTGTCCCTCAAGCATGTAAAGAGAAAGTCAACAACTTCTGTACTTATGTAGTACACCTTTTACTGTGCGTCAGAAAAGGTACCGGAAGAAGTGGACACAAAGTACACTCGGGACGATAACTTGTGCAATCGCATTTAATGATCCATGGCAAGTCTACATCGACGAATAATATGTTTACACGTCGTCAAACTTGTGGACTAAGGAACATGGATCTTGGGCTATAAATGCAGACGTAAATGCTTGCATTTACAACACACCTTTAGAGCACCCTAGAAATCATAAGCACAAGAACATTCTCTAAGATTTAGTTATTGTCTAAGTATTAACCCCTCCATAGTTATTACTAAGGCATTAATATCAGCTGTTAGTATCAGCTGATATAACTCTCAGTGTATATCTCTTCTAGTTTGAGCGGTCTAAAGTGTCAACTCAAGTATAGAGTTTTAGGTAGTGTGTACTATCTATTTCCGTAAACTCTGTATTGTATTAAGCTGTTTTTAATAAAACTCTTAATCATTGAAATCTTGTTGTTATTTACTTATCATATCTTCGTCACTTGGCCATAACGCAACACGGTTGTGTTGTTGGGATCCAACAGTGTCTATGTATGTGTCTATTCATTTGATCAAAACAAGTGTTAAAATCAAAAGATAATATGAAGAAGAAGAAAAAAGTTAGTGAATTACACATATCATCCTGTGAATAATAACAACATAACATAAACATAAATAATATGTATCCATATTATTTCTCGATGAAAAAAATATATTTGTCAATGACTTTATACTTCATATCATGTCTCCATGAGTGATGTGAAAACTGAAAAGAATAATCATGCGAAATTGGTAAGGCAGACTATCTTACGATAGTATTAAATCTTACTAAATAATTCTACTTATCATCATACTTATAATTTGATTAGTACAAGTGTTTAGAAAAAAAAAAAATAGGAAATATAATTCTTGAAATTCTTGTAGAGAAATAAATCATGCTTTCGCTTACAAACTAATAAACCTTGACATTGTTTCTTTCTAACTTCCGAAGAACTCCACTCGTTCTACAATTATAAAATAAAAAAGTTAAATATTTCTATGTATGTTGACTTTGTTGGTCAAAGTCGGACCAAATCCTAGAATACATCTGAGATTAGAGTCAAAATCAAATTACAATATCAATAGTGTAACGGATACAGAAAAGATAATGTACGAAATAAACATAAGTCTTGAATAAAAGCTGTTCTTGGCAGTTGCATCGCTTGTAGCAATATCGGCATAAAGTGAACTATTCGAAAATAATCCCTCCAACGGATTTCCACTCCCGTTTGTATGTTTCTTCACACCAGTTCTCGGTGTTGCACTGCAATCCATATAACATTTTTTAAATAACAGAATTGTATAATATAATAAAAATAAATTACAAATGTCTACTATAATATGATCTGTAACTTTTAA
Organism: Calendula officinalis; assembly: GCA_963853835.1. NCBI lineage: Eukaryota > Viridiplantae > Streptophyta > Magnoliopsida > Asterales > Asteraceae > Calendula > Calendula officinalis. The sequence continues at coordinate 21,836,485 of OY970823.1, forward strand.
AGAAAAGTGTAGTTATACTATTTTGTTTTGGCAAAAACCTACTATTAGATAGTATTAACAATATTGCTTACTACTAATATTCGTATTTAATTTGATAATATAAATATCTTAATAAAATGATAAAATAAAAAAGAATATAATTGCTCATTTTGATGATTTTATAGAGAGGAAAATGAATTAAGAAAATTTTGGTATAATTTTTTAAAAAGAAGTAGTATTGATTCCCATTATATAGTCCAACCAACAGTCTTACTTATTAAATTAAAATAAATATTAAAATAAAATGATGATACGAGAAAAGATAATTATTAGATTACAAATATCAAGTTTAAAAATAAATAAATAAATAAAAGGGGATGATTTTTACACCACGTACATGTTTTAATGCATCTACCACAACAAATGCATTACTTACTTGTACAGTATGCAGAAATACTTGTATAATATGATATAGACATCAAAAAACATGGTATGCAAAATTAATTCCCATAAAAAAACTAGTAGAAAGAAATATAGTTTTTTTTTTTTTAATTATATATAGTCAAACAGAATAACTAAGTTTACAGTGAAAAGTTACCTTGGTTGTGAGGGACAAAATGTGATTACATAATCAGCAGCCGTACAAGTGAACGTACTCGTGGCATCATCGTACGCATAGCTGTACGACCTCGGACACGCCATCTTAAACACCTGCGAATACGCCGTCGGCTGACACGTTTGTGGCGAACCAAACTCCCCTTTACAACAATATTCCGGCGTCCCAAACGCTTCACAAGCACTTCTACACCCTCCGCCGCCGGCCACCCTCAACTCGTTCGGACACTGCCGGTTCAAGTCATCAACGCACCCCGTCGTCCCACAATCACCGGAACCACCACTCACCTGCACAATCATCTGCAAATTATACCCGTCGACCAGGCTGACGTCATAGAAATCCTGGGTTGTCGAACCTGATCCGAGAGTGAATTCCGCGAGGGTGGCAGGTGGGGTTGCTCCGGCACCGTTGCATTCTATCTCCCCGGAACCGCAATCAGCGGTGGCACATGAGCCGTGACCAGACCCATCAAAATTGCATCCTGTTCTTCCCCAGAACCGGCCAGACCAACCTGCCGGAGCTTGGACTGAACGTGAGTTCCCGTTTACGAGCTCGAATCCGGTGGTATCAAGAATAGGGGTTCCGAGAATTCCTGGCCAAACTGTATAGCTACACTTATTCACGAATGTAAAAGTAGCCCCTGAAACTCCTGCAGCATATAAACACAATTGACAAAATTTAATATAAAAATCAAACATAAGTGTTGCTTTGGATTGCTTAATTTAGCGCATACTAAGCTGGGTTTACCTTCAAGAATAGAGAACAGAAGAAATGCAAGAACGAAACTGAAATTAGCCATATTGATCAACAATTGGAAACTTAATTAACGTTGAGAAGTTTGTATTCTTGATGGATATATGAAAATTTGAATGAAATTTTGTAAGAAATAAATGGAAGAGGAAGAAGGGTAGATGGAGAGGGAATGTTGAAGTAATGAGATGGTTTGGTATTTATAGAGAATGTTTCCTGCCGACTTTACTGTGTATATGAAGGAGAGGAGAAGATATGGCCAAAACACCTTTTCTTTTCTTCTCAGGAAAGACGATGATAATGATATTTTATTCTTCGTCTAATTAAATTTTATTTGTAATTTTAAACATTGGAAAAGGTTATGGACAGAAATTGACACCATGAATATTTTGCAAAAAATAAATCAAGAACTTTACAGAAGATTGGAAATGCTACAAAAGAAGAGGAGTGGTATATTTAATTAATTTTGTTTTAGTTAATTTATATTTATTTATAATATGATTAATATCAATACTTTTGTGATTTTATTTCAGGATGAATTAAGTGTTCATCCATGTCTGTTAATGCAAGATTCATTGGTATGACTAGGGTGTTCAAAAATATATGATATCTGAAAATCTAAAAAAAATATATCCGACATTATCCGAAAGTTTGGATATCTGTATTTTCGGATATCTGAAATTTCAAATTCGGATATGAAATATGTGAAGTTTCAGATAATCGGATACTCGAATATCCGAAAAGTATGTTTTTTAGTTTTAATTTATATAAAGTTTAACATTTATTTCTAATGATATATGGAGATGAGTCTGTATGTATGTACTTTAACCTCTTTTATAAACATTAAAGCTACCGATTCAGATATTTTGGATTATCTGAAATCTGTATCCGAAATTTCGGATTTGGATAGCGAAATCCACTATCTGAAATTTCAGATATCCGAAAATTCGCATAATCCAAAATGAATACCCGTAGGTATGGCCCCTTTCACTAGGGGTGTAATCGAGTCGATACAACTCGTGAGTTACTTGAGACCAACTCGAAGAATACTCTGAATTGAATATATCGTTGTGAACCGAGTAGTGCTCGAGCTCGAGCTACTCGAGTAGGGCTTCAGCCGAGTTCGAGTTCCAAAATACACAGCTCGCTAAACCTTATCGAGTTTTTATTTAATTACCTTCTTATCCTTTTCCATATACATAATTACTTTTTTAATATTTTCTGTATACCTATTTACAACAAAAAGTGTACCTGTAAAAAAAGCAAAAATTTTCGAGCCGGGTCAACTGAAGCTCGAAAGTATCGATACTTTCATCAAGTCGAGTTCATGGTTAAAAATAAATCTGGTCGAGTTTTAAGCCCAAATTTGGCAGAACCCGGCTCGGCTCAACTCATTTACACCCCTATTTTTTACCATCAAATGGAAAACTTGCCAAAAAAAATATGGTAATTAAATTACCTTTTTCCTGTGAATTAAATACTCTCACTTAAAAAGGGTGTTTAATTCATTTTTCCCAATAAAGGCGTACATGTTCGATGGGAGAGTTCTGAAATTGTTATTGTTTCAACTAAAGAATTTTGGTAATGGGCGACTTGGCATACACATCATCATCTCAAATAATACGGGGAATTGGAAGGACTTTACGTGGCTTTTTCATTTTTCTTTCGTGAATTAAAACCCTAGAATATTTGGGGCTCATACCCAATTTACCAATTAGGGCAAAACTGAACCAGAAGAGACGGGAATGGTGATTTGAAGAGGCTATTGTATTTCGTGAACCAAAATCGCACCATGATTTGCTCTGTAAGGCATATAAAAACATGTTCAGCCACATAAAAAGGAACATAATTGTGGAAATGTGATTATTTGATTTTTCATTTCAAGTAAATACACCTACATGTCCATTATGAAACTTGAACCCTCAACCTCAAGATTAAAGGTTGTATACCTTTGCCACTAGATATTAAGTTTTTGGTTTTTCATTTCAAGTTAAACACATGTATTTTACTTATGTATGTTTGTATAGCTATACACATATCAAATACATTTATATTCTTTCACTCGCATATTTGTCCGAGGTCTTGTGGAACTAGTGGTGTTCTTATCCGTGGGTATGGAGATAACTGTCTACTCTCTTCTTCCCATAACATTGTACTCATTTCTCTTTGACAAAACAATTTAGGAGATAGTTAGCGGTGGTGTTACTCGTAATAATTTTGATTAAGATATAAGATTAGTTTGAAGAAGAATTGTTTTTAGGATATACTCCCTTCGTCCCACAAAGAAGTTTATATTTCTCTTGGGCACAAGTATTTAGGTAATAATTAGTAGTGGTGTCTTTTGTAATATTTTTGATTAAAATATAATGTTATTTGGAAAGAGATTGTGCTTTTAGGAGAAAGTTAGTGGTAACGTACATGAAAATAATAGTATTTTATTAAGTGGTTCCTCATATTTGAAAAATGTAAACTTTTTTGTGAGACAAAATTTGTAGGAGAAATGTAAACATTTTTGTGGGACGGAGGAGTAGTTAATGGTGTAGTTATTGTTAGCAATATTATTTTATTAAGTAACCTCAAATATGAGAAATCTATCTATACTTTTTACAGAACAACATTTTAAGAACAAATGAAAGTTTTTCACGGGACGGGGAGTACATCTTACCTCTTGAGACCCGTACACTGTGTTCCCGAATAAAAATTCAGAGAGAAAAGAAGAGATTTGGAAGGATATCTATTTTTCATGTGTTCCAGAGTCTATTTTTAAAAGAAGGGAAAAGAATACGAGGGAAATTTTAGGTCATTATTTCTCTCATAATCTTCCTCTCAAAAGTGGGAAGATTTGGAGAGAAGAGAAGTTATAATTAATGAAAAAATATCTACTTACCAAAATACCCTTTATATTTCTAAATTAAATTTATATTTTAAGGGTAAACTTATAAATTTATTAATATTTTTCCTTTTCCTTCAATTCAGGAACACAAAAAAATGTTCCTTTCTTTCCCACTCGGGAACATACATAATAAAACTAATTTCTCCTTAAAATTTGTTCTTTTCTTTTCTCTCTATTTCCTTTCTTCTCTTTTTACTCTTATTAAAATTCTGAAAGACAATGTTACTTTAAAAGAATTGGCCTCATTGTTGTTGTTGGATATGTCCTCACTTGGCTAGTTTTGCTTGCCATAAGTTTTAGGCTTATAGCCACACAAATTTAGAACTTTAACCGCCCAAGATTAGGAAACTGTTATCGACATTTCTTTTCTCTTTCTTATCGGCTGTTTACAATTCTTGGCCATAACATTAAAACTTGTCTTCTTTAACAGAAAAATAAAACAAGAACACATGCAAATATTTTCTTCTTTTAAAAATCATGTCCTACAAGTCATCAAGATTGGCCCTTTTGGGCAAACGGAACTGCCAAATTATATATAATTTGTTTTTATGTGTGATTGTATATCGCCATGATCACGACATGTAACTTATTTATATACTAAATGTAACTTAAATTAGGTTGTAAATGTTGTAATATAACTTACTGTTCTTTAAAAAGTTCAACCTATGTTGGGTAATGAACATTTCATTAAACTTTCATGCTTTTTAACATTCGAGTTACCCGCACTTACTCTAGGCTACCCGCAAAACGGGTGGTCGCTTTGTGACTAGACAGCTTACAAAAAAAGTCGGAAAAGGATAAAAAAATCAAGCTCTTTTTATGCGTATGTACATTTTTTCAGAAATGTAATGCAGGATGTTATTTAGCCTTGTTAAGTTATAAACCCACGAATCTTGGATAGGAAGTTATTCGTCTTCATATTCAACCAACTTTTACAAAGAAATATTTATTAAATGTCTAGTGGATTCCATCCTTTTAATCTCTTCGGATTATCAAAATTACGAAGAGATTAAGTACAACTTTGCAATCTCTTTGTTGCTTTATAATTTGTTTGTCGTTTAGTTACGAGTGAGGCAAGCGTTGTTTAACAAATTAAAAAAATCAACAAATCATGAACTTTCGAAGAATTAAAACTTTGTGGTTGTGGAAGAGCAAAAACAGGTCGCATAAAGGTCTTTTGTCTGTATTATGTTTGTTAGCTTCATATCTATTGTATATAGCAATCTTATGTATAACTGCTAATATATAGATATACACGTATGCATTTGGCATATGTTTGGCGCAAGAGGTGGTGGTCTTTGGCGCTGTTAAACCTGATATTTAAGGAAGCACAATTAAAATTTAAGCAGGGCCAGAATCAATGATTCGAGGTTTGGGCGCCATGCCACAAAGACTCTCATTATTAATCAAACCATTTGGCTAATATGGAGAAAAACTAACAAGGAGGTCTTGGGTTCAATCCTAGGCATAGAAGATTTATATGTAATTATTTAGCGATTCAAAAAATAATTAATCAAACCAAGATTAAGTGACACGTGTGAGCAAAGTCTGAGAAATTAATAAATTGCACAAATTGTTTACAGGTTATGCGCGCAGCACAAGTGCCAACACCTCATAAAACGTCATCCATAAAACATGAATGATGTACAAATCAGATAAACTTATAAGAGGGTGTTTGGGGTTGTATTTTCAACCTAAGTGTCTGATTATGATGTTTTCCAAACGCAGAAAATCAAATTTTATTGTTTGGCAAAACAAAACTGATAATCAAATTCTAGTGTTTGGCAAAACAAAAATCATTGAACATGACAACGGCAATGGAGGTTGTAACACAAAATCATACTTCAAATGCCGGTGAAAAATCATTGCACAGCACAAATCAGCAACAGTTGGTCAAGATCAACACAACTACAGATGATAATTATTAGACTAAAACAACCGGTACATAATGTTAACCATAATGAATCATTAAAGTAACACACCAGGTAAATGAATCATCAATTAATTAATCAAACCAAAGTTGCACCTAAGAATGAAGTTGAATATGATCCAGAGTTTTACAACCATCCCACAAGAAAACCCATTAAAGAATAGAAAACAGCAAGGAAGATTGAATATGAACCAGAAATTAAATTAAATTAAATCAAATCAAGGTGATGATCAAGGTGACACAACAGGCATCAGAATTTGAGTATGCAATTGTTATATCTGGTTAAATTACAGTTAAATAGAAGTAATAACAGAGTATTTGGCACACAAAAAAGACTTTGTATAAGCCAAAACAAAGAATTAACTACATAGATATACCACTAATAGCGTAAAACTGGGGATAAATTTACTAAAGATTGAATTATCCGAACAAAACTGAGACTAATAAGAAGCCCCTAATATATATTCATTTGATTGCAACAAACCACTAGAACTAGAACTAGAATATAAAGGCCAATTAACATTAAAAAGTAAAAACTAATTAATTAACCAAATGCATCTCATCTTAACCATAGTAGTTTTGAGGAGATACACACTTGCTGGGTTATTATTCAAGAATTTGTTGGGCATTCTCTAGCAAAGTGCCCACTCTCTCCACAATGGTAGCAGTTACCGCCGACTCCACCACCAGACCTGAAACCACCACGGCCGCCGCCAGATCTGGAGAAATCACGTCCTCCGCCGCCACCTCCTCCTCCTGCAGTACATTCCCTTGCCATATGCCCTATCTCACCACACGTATAACATCCTCCGCCACCGCCACCACCGCCATTGCCTCCACGTCCGCGAGAACAGTCTCTAGCTAGATGACCAAACCCTCCGCAGTTATAACAACCACTTCCGCCACCGCCACCACCAGCTCCAACGCCGCTACTGCAGTCCCTGGCTAGATGCCCAACTCCACCACAATTATAACACTCCCGTCCTACACCTCCGCCGCCGCTCCGGTACCCGCCACCGTTACCATTGTTTCCCCTAAAACCACCACCATCATTATAACCACCGCCTCCGCCGCCACGGCTAAATCCATATCCATCACCACCGCCTCGACGCCCTCCGCCACCGTAACCATCACGATTACGATTTCTATCACCGGTAGATCCATCCAAACCGGTAACACTAACAGCTTGTTGCCGATTGTTCTTTTCAACAACTAGAAACTTAACTTTCTGACCTTCATGGAGGCTGCGGTATCCTTCAGCTTGGATCTCAGATTGATGAACAAAGAGATCTTCGCCGCCTTCATCTGGCTTGATGAAACCGTAACCCTTGGTGTCATGAAAGCGAATCACCACTCCCGTTGATGCTGCCTCCGCCATTGCTGCCGATTGCCGTCGTAAAGACCCAATCGAGGGTTTGAGTATATGTGAGATTTGTATAGGTATGGAGTGATGTGAATGAAACCCTAATTCTTATCGGCGCTTTTTAAGTTCTTTCTGATTTTTGGTTCTGTTACTCATGCCCAATATCACCGATAAAAAATATTCGTTCACTTTCCTTTCTAAAATTGTTTTTTTTTTAATTGTTCATACTGAAATATTTTTCTTTATTGGTTTTGATTTTCCTTTTTTTTTTTTCAAACGACAGTTATCACAAGGGGTCATATACATTCTCTAGAACCCTCCACCTACAGAGAATAAACCCCACAAACTATTCACTTGACGAAAAACTTTCAGCAAAACTTGAAACCGAGACCTTGTGAAAGAAAACCCCTAAGATTTTTCATGATTACCAGTTAATCTACACTAACTAGTTTATTTATTAGTTTTGAAAATGAGAGTCTTAATGTTATCATTAAAACGTTAAGATAAAATCTTATGCATTCATCTGTAACAAACTTTAAAATTTAGGAATTACTTCTTATAAATTAGTGTACAATTTTTAATATATTTAAGATAACACTTAGCTATATTATTATTAAAATCTTTTATTTATAAATAGAAAGTTAAATAACATTTTCTATCGTTGAATTGAGGGCACTTTTAATAATCCATCAAATGATTTTTCTTATTATGTTAATATTTTATTTTTTTTGTCAAGATACATATCAATTCTCTAAATTTAATTAAAAAACCCCCCTACGATCGTGAAGTACTATGAATTTTAGGATCTTGGACTCACTAAACTCAGTCACGTGTCCACGTGTGACTTGCTCTCGTTATACATATTTGACGGACCAATTTGAAAAACGTTAGTTTGCTAATTCAATTCAAAATAGCCCGCACAACCAGAAATATTATTGATTTCTACTTTTTCTTTTCATTTATATATTTAATCATGGCAAATATCAGAATCAATATATGAATGTCAAGTTTATAAGTGGGTAGCTATATGCATATGAATAAAATATTGGAAGAAATATAATTTCTTAAACACAACACCTTAAACTTTCAATTGTGATTTTGTAATACTTAGATCACAAAATGTAGGTATCAATTAAAGTCATGTTAAAAATATTTTTGTCTCTTTAACAGGACAAGTGGTATGGGTACCGTATAACGGAGTTATAGGCCAAAGGTGGCTTTTGGTGGGGTTATCGGGTTCCCCACATCAATCGCTCTTAGAAGAAATCGACTTCTCTTGCTGATGAGATCCTTACAAATTAATTCTTTTCTTTTCCTTATACCTTGGGAACAGATAAAGGTTACAGTTTGTATTGCATCTTATGAAAGTACCAACAATATCCTTTTCATAAATTTTGATCTATGTCTTAAGTTATCTATTGAATGTTCAAGATCATCCTCTTATATGTAGAGTTACAAACAAAAACATATATTGGATCTTTTAATTCTTAAAGTTCTTATGATAATCTATTCTAAAAGCAATTTCAAATAATATCGTGAATTTAATCATAAAATTAATTCAACTTAAGAACACAAATGTGGTAGATAAATGAACTTTTCTAAAAATTGAAATTAAATGTCCATGTGTCCCATATAAACCCTATAATTAACTTATAATTTTTAATAAACCTAAAGGGACAAACATGTCGAAAAACGCCCCACTAACAAAGTCCAAAAATTAGACAAAAAAATTTCAAATCCAAATAACTCTCAAAATACGTTTTTTGGCTAGAAGTTATGTACCCGCTCATTTTATTGCATCTCATTTTCTTATCACATTTTATTGCATCTCATTTTCTTATTGCAAGCTTCGATTTGACTGGTCTTAGGCCTGGGAGCCCTGTAGCACATTTTAGTGCAGTCTATTTTCTGGCACAATATTCAGCCTCACGAAACAAAAATTCCGATCCTTCACGATTAGGCCATCACTCATGCTTACACCCACACAGTGTTGCGAAATAGTTGTCGACTAATGTCTATAGGTTTTCCAAGCCACCGGCGGTTGCACACGTACATACTATTACTATACTTTTATATATACGTGCATTCATCCAATTATGTTTAATTGAATAATTGTTTATAATGGTTATATGTAAAGCTCACTAATGCATTTGCCCTTGAGACATTATAGTTGCTATTACTACAAAATGAGTTGAGGTTTACTAGTGTGTTAGCCAAGTACATGTTTAATGCAACTGATTTTAGACAACTAATACTGGTCTTTACGTAATTGATTCAGGCCTAAATGACAGTGTGGATGAGCAAATCATTTTATTTCTGGAAACCTAAGATTATGTAAAAATAAACTACACTAAAATGAGCATAAATTGAGCTATGATGCTTCATTTCAAGCCTATATCCAGTCAAATTGAAGTTTGCAATGAGGAGAACATGTTGGTAAAGCACCATAGGTGGTTTAAGGAACATTTAGGCCCAAAACACTATATTTGAGAGTTGTTTACAATATTAAGTTTTTTTGTTTAGTTTTTTAACGTGGGCCATTTTTTGACCACTTTATATTTTTAGACCCAGTACGAAAAATATAGGTTTATTTTAGGATTTAATTGACATGCTGCAATATTCAAATTTTATTTTTATAGAAGTTCATTTTTTTCTCTCATTCTACAATATTTGTGTTTGATTGAAATTCACCCTGATTACCAGAATTCGTTGAATCAAAGATAATTAAAAGAATTGTTCCTGGTATTCGTGTGAATCAACGGGTTTAGTTTGTGTTATCTTATTTTGGTCTACATAACTGATCTTTTGTTTTTGTATTCTCAAGCAACAACTTGTATGGATTAAACTTGTGAATTATCGATCATAAAAGTGTAACTTAACTGGTTGTTTCAAGACCTTAATCTAATGGTTGATTTGTTTGTCACCAATCTTTCGGGTTTAAGAATAGAATGTGTATGCAGTACTTGAACAAGGACATAATCGAAGGATCGATACATGAAACAAATTGCTCTGTCCTCGATATAACATAACATCTTGGATACACATGACATGAAGAACAGTATGTTACCATTATTACATTCATTTTGTTGGTGAAGCTTCCATATCCCTTTGAATATTCATCCAAAGCTAGAATAAAGAAAAAACATTATCATATATTAATTCTCTTAAAACTATTTGTTATGGACACTTATGGTTCATAAATAATAACCATGCCAAAGAAGAAACAACACAATTCAAACAGAATCTTATTTTCATAATTGTAGTATACTTTCATAATCCACGCCCTCAAAATATAAAACTAAAATTAGGGGAAACCCCATAAAAATAAATTTGTTTTATAATGAAATTAAAAAGAAAAAAAGAGTCAAAAAGAAAAAAGAAAAAAGAAAAAAGAAAAAAAGTTACCTATCTACAAAGATCGAGAGGGCTGCATTTGTACAAGAAGTAATAATATAACCACTTAATAGACCTCCACATTCCATTGCCCTTCTTTCTTCAGTTGCTTCTTGTATTGTATCCAATCAATTCCTACCAAAAATATAAACAAAATTTCAAGAAAACAATAACATAAAGTAAATGAAGGTAAAGACGTTTAATAATAAAAAATATTATTGTTTTTTTTTTCTTACCATCTTCAGCAGCCAATGTAACCATAATGTCATCAATACCCTTTTCCATTCCCTTAAGTCCACACATATACACAAATGTATTGTCCTTTTTGAGTAATTCCCATAATTCTCTATCATATTGAGCCATTCTTGTTTGAATATACATCTTTTCACCTTTCTCATTTGTTTGCTCTCTACTAACAGCAAAGTCAACTCTTAGGTTATCTGGTTTCATTGCCTTCATTTTCTCAAATTCCTGCAACATTTTTTAAAAAAAAAAGTCAAACTTGAATTTATAGTACTTTTCGGTTAGTTTTTGGTTTTCTAAGATGATAAGTTTTTTTTTTTTTACCTCTTTGTATAACAAGGAACTACTTGTGGGAACACCCAAAAAGAGCCATGCTAAGCCGTTGAACTGAAATTAGGAATCAAGTTGAGATTTTTTTTCATTGACTAATCGATTACAAGTCAACAGGATTTACTAAAGTCAACTGTACCTGATAGTCTTCGTGCTTCTCAAAGAACATTTTCCACATAAATGAACGGAAAGGAGCAATTCCGGTTCCTGTTGCAAGCTGCAATTGTACAAGTTTATAAGTAATCAAATCACGTGTTGTGATCATGATTCGTGAAAAAAAAATGTTTTTAATGAATGAAAACACCAACCATAATAACAGTCGCATTAGGATCCTTTGGCATAAGCATTTCTTTTCCAACTGGACCCGTTATTTGCACATCAGCTCCAGGCTTTAAGTCACCTAATTAAGTTTCAAAAAGCACAATTTAAAAAAAAAAAAAAAAAACCTATATATAATTTTATAAGTAACCGACAAGTTAAGAGATTCTGTTCTTACACAAGAAGTTTGAGCAAACTCCTATAACTTCTTCGCCTTGGTCGTTAGTGTAGACAAGTCTTTTCACACATAAAGACACCTAAACATCTTCATAATTTCAGTAAAATTCCACAAATATTATACATAAGGGTTTTGATAATGACACCCATTAGGGCTGTCTTTAAGTGCATAAAAAGTTGTACAATAATTTATGAGAGCGTTTTTCCTAAAATTAAGGAGTTTGTTACAGATTGACGTACAAGTATCTAATGCATGTGTTATGGCAGCCCTTATCAAAACCCTATAAATAATTATTTATTTTCAAAATGCTTACGGTTTTGTTGTCACCAAAGTCGCCAAGAGCACTGCTAGCAATGGAATACAATCTCAATTTGTGCGGCTTTCCATTCTTGGGATCAATTCCATCTGGAATTACACCAATTGATTGTCCTTCTTTGTAAGGGATCTCACCTGAAAAACATATAAATAAATATGAAAAATCATATCATATAAATAAATAAATAAAACACCATGCATCTTTATAAAGTTTGAATTGAATGATTTTTGGTATGGTAAAATTATTTATATATATACCCTCGGTGGTGAAGACCATGTGCCAGGTTTCACCGGGGGCATCGTCGCCGGTGATTTTGGTGTTGAGAAGGCAGCGGCCCACAAATGGTTCTTTTGGGCGGTATTTGTTTGTAACAACGCCTTCTTCTGCTTTTTTTGAAATCTTTTCTACTTTAGCAGGAGCACTGTCTGTTGTTACTTGACCTCTAATTGATAATGATTTACTGCTCCTTTTGTAATATCCAACCTAAACATTAAAATAAAGGAATTACTAATTCTGTTACTATTAGATTATTAAGTTAGTTTTGACAAATTTTGTTCTGTAGTTTGTAAAGTTTAAACTTCCATGAAGAAAACGATCAAGTGAATTTAAGCCAACATCATCTCAACAAACACAAAATCAAGCAAATCGAGATCAAGCGGGAGAAATGACGATTACCTTAGTGAAAGAGACTCGTTCTTGAGGAATGAATGACGATCTACTTGAAATTGAAGCAGATTTTGAAGATGAAAGGGAGACGACAGCACTTACTGAAGCTGCCATTGAATAAAAGTGAAGATTTCAGAGAGGAAATATAAATGGAAGATATAGTACGAGTGATGAACAAATGAAAATTGGATATTTGTAAATCGGTTGGAGGAAATTAGAAAGCCAATTGTGAGGATAAGAAATTTGTGTTGTCTTTTTACACTTTACGATATTTCTAAATTTCTGTGGCTACGATCATCATTTATGTTATGATATCAGATTTCTTAATATATAAATTTATTTTTTAATGAAAAAAACAAAAAGGATTCTGTACAAAACAAATATCGTTTTTAATATCTCTACAAATTGCATGCTTGTGATTTTGGGTCTAGTAGATGCATTTACACTTTGTTATAGATATTTCATTCGAAATTTTATAATGTTTTAATTTATAAAAATACTTAATTTTAGACATGGTGTTTTAATTAACTACATATTGTAACTTTTGGTTTTTTTTTTCAATATATCAAACTCAATACTCTATGTATCATTTTATTACATTGATATTCCTTCAATACAGTACATGTGTTAGTTAAATGATTATTTTATTGCATAGAAAATTGTTTAAATAGACTATTCATACAATAAAGTGGTAGATAAAGTATTAGATTTGGAACTTAAAAAAAATCAAAATTGTAATATATAGTTAGTTAAATAACTATTTATGAAATTAATTCTTATTTGGTACCTCCCAAGACGGAAGAACTGCTATTTTAACCCTTCTAGAGGGTTTCCATCCACTAACTATAAAAGTTAGTATAATCGCTAATTTTTAGAAATCTGGAAAAGAACGTAATACTGTATTAGTATTGGTTTTAGGTTATTTAGTGGGCTTATTGCTTATATTTATTAGCTTTAAGTTCATGAAAAGTTTTGAATAAGCTTATTTTAAGGGCTTATTTTCTATTTAATTTCAAATGGGTAAACCAATAAGTCATAAACTCATTTTTAGAGCTTATGAACATAAGATAATAAATTAAATCCTTACTTAAATAAGTCAAAACAAATACCCTAAAAAAGATTTTTCTTTGTGAATTGATAATTTCAATGTCATTCGAGATTTTACCAATGAGCTTATTTACTGAGTAGTGATGACTAAGTTATTGGTGACTGAGTCAAAATTTCTAATTAAAACCATATTATTTGATCATATCTATGATTGATTGTGCTAAATTATGAAACATTGAGTTAGGATCAAGTTTGAACCGGGTCCGACCTTTTTTTATTCGGACCGGATCAAGCGATGAGCTTGGACAGAATGAGATGAAATATGAGAAAAAACATGATATTCGAACTCAGTTTGAAGTTGGATCCAACTTCCAACAATCAAACATGACCTAAGTTGGGCAATGAAGCTAATTAAGTTGGGCCGAATTCCTTTAATTAAGTCATAATTAGCCGAAGAAATCAGATTACACCAAGCCCACTGCCCTATGGTGTATTGGGTGCATCATGCAGCATGTGTAGCAATGTAGCATGAATAAAATATGCGCAACTTTATTTTTATTTTTTTTGCTTAAGAAATATGTTATATTTTATATTATTGGAAAGTATATGAGTTATGATGGTTCTATTTATAGTCGAGAAATACCTTTTTTTTGTGTTCTCTATATGTTTTATTATTGCTTGTTTTCTTGTATTTCACTAACGGGGGATGAATGGATAATGTTTGTTTTGGGCTTATTTGGTTGGGCCTCATCTACACACTTTACCTTTCTACATATGAGGAGATATTCAGAGAATTCTAAGAGGTTTTCTGAAAGTCTACAATAGAATAAAATTTTAAGCCTACAAATAGAGGTGTCCAAAGAATTCTAAGCCTACAAATAGAGGTGTCCAAAGTCTAAACTGGATTAATAAAATTTTGAACTAAAGGTTAAAGTTGGTCAAAACCAGATCCATAAACCTACAATTTGTAGACTACAAACTTCGGTTTGCACAAGACTAAGAGTCTAAAAAACTTTAAAGTAAAGTACCTTGCAACTAAGAAAGTTAGTCAAGTTATTTACTATGATTCTTAAATCTCAAACTATGTGTTTAGATTTATTTGACACATCACTATAAATACTAGGAAAATGTATATAGAAAGAACTAATGATTATTTAGAATGAAATGTCTTTCATACACCACCTCTGTTAACACCATCAAAATATTAATGTTAAACATTCTATCCTTTCACTAATTTAGCTCTATCATTTTTACGTATATTTAGCGTAAGAGTAAAATAGGTGAAAAGAAAATAGTAAACTATATGTTCGATATAGTGTTCAGTGTTATCAAATAAGTAGGTAATATATGATACTATAATATTAGAGTTTTTTGGGTTACACTAAAACGATGAAAAAGTCGATGTTTTATGGGACCAAATGAGGTGGAAATGTGGAATGACCAAAATACCGTCAACTAACGGATTTGAGTTAACGCCGTTAGGACGAAGGAACCATGATTGCACAAAAATGCAAAACATGGGTATTGTGTCTGCACTTATTGAACCACAGTGACCAAACGTGCAATTTGGCTAAACCATATGGACCATTCTTGTGTAACTTTTGCTAAAAGTTGTCTTCTCCACAAGGATTGGCTGTGATAGGACTTTCTGAGATACCCAGATCATCTCCGCCGCTTGTTGTTCAACCCCGAGCACTAAAGTCTATTTAGTCTATTGTGTCAGTAAAGGTAGGCAATACAACGGTAAGCTATGTTAACCGGATAAGGAAAACTCTAAATTTTAAGTACAATAACCATTTGTAGAGTAAAATGGGTAAATTGCATATATTCTGTTAAATTTAATAAAGACTACCTCCATATCCTATAACTTAAACCCTTAAACCTATTTGGTTGTGTTGTCAATAAAATATGAAGAATTCTTTTGGTAATGGCCAATTCTGCCACATAAAGGTGGTTATAATTCATTGACAAAAATGTATGAGAGCAAACCATTGTGGCGATAATAATTCAAAGGGACACCCAATCCAAGTTGTCCAAATGATTGATGTACAAAAATCAAGAATTCAAATATCACAAATTCATTGATGCATAAGGCATGACATGTGCAGTAAAACAATCATAAAAAATAAAAGGATTATTTGTGAATAGGAAGCAACAAATAAGATAACTATATATAAATAATCATAGATAGAAAATAGATGAGTAATCAATAAAACAAGAAGCATTTGAATCATTAATGCCACGTGCTAGGAAAACAAGAAATGGTAAATCATGGCCATCTGTCTATATTCACCAAAATTTGCTATATTTAAATAGTTTTATTTTTGGTTTTTTTTAAACATGTTCTCTTACAGGTAATCCAGAATCTGTTTGGTGATCACCCACAAGATTTCCCCCTTTTTTTTCAATTGACTTTTCCAAGAGCATAGTACAACTCTCAATGGACTTGGTACAACCACACAACTAGCAAAACATGCATGTTGTGGGACAAGTAATAACAGGTGTTGGTGCTAAAAAGAGGCCAGAATTCATAATAACATTATAATTGAACATGATAATTCATAAATGACACACACAATGAAATTTGTAGCACTTGTGACAACAATAACATTACAAACTCACATTTACTTGTTCATCATGCAGTAAAACTTGTACATTCCTTTGGTCTGTTCAATTCAATCAATGAAACAAGACTAGATTTTTATTAAAAGAAAGATGACTATGATATATACCAAAAGAATGTGATACAACAACAATAACAATAACATTAACAACAAATATATAAGTAAATTAAAGACCCAAAATTCAAAACAAACTTACAATAATTTAATGAAATCCGCGTGATCCTCGAGATTGATAGAGTTCCAATCTGCTTTTAGATCCAAGTAAAAGTGATTCAACCAATTCATCTTGCATAAAAATGGCTTGTTTGGAAGCCCATTCAAGAACAGTTAAAACTTCAGCATGTGCAAGATCTTCACTATCTGGTACATGTAATGCAATGTAACATAACAGAATCAAAGATGGTGTTTGAACCATTTGTTCCCCAAAATAAACCAACTGAACCAAATGTTTTGCACCACCAGCACTAATAACCGCTTTTGAATGATCAAGATGAAGATAGTTTTCTGAAGAAGCAAATTTGGTCAATGCAACTGCTGCTGCTTTTGTAATCTCGGGTTCTCGTTCATCAAGAAGTTGAACCAACGGTTGGATCATCTGAGATTCGGTTGCACGAAATGTTCTTGCTAAATTCCCAATTGCTTTAACACATGGAAGTAGTAATTTTGAGTCTGCTTTATCGATGATTTTGAGTAACTGTTCGATAACTGCTTTGCAAGCGGGTGCGTTTGGTTTAAAAGCTGATCTTCTTAATTCAGAATCTTGTTCTGCTACACTTGTGATTTCCATAAGTGCCATTGCTGAATTGTACTGGACTTCTTGTGGACCTTTTTCTAATAAAACTGCAAAACATAATAAAGCTCGTGATTCGGTTATGCTTCTGCAAATGGCGGAATTCCCAATTGCTAGATGCCATAAAGCTCTAGCCGCCATTGCTTTCATGTGAGCTTTTGTTGCAGGGTCTTCTAGTTCTCGACCTTTATGTAAAGTATTTGCAGATAGTGAAACATTTGGATGATGATGATGATGGTTTTGCTTCTTAACAGCAACATTTTCGGGTTTTTTATTCGGATTTTGGTTTGGAATGGATCCGTTTGTTTGGTTATTCATGGCCATTGTACTAGCTACAACACTGTGCATTCTAAACGGTTGTTGACTATTAGGATTAGTTCCAGTAGGATGTGCAACAGGATTTTGATTATCTTCATCATTTGTTGTTGATTTGTTAGTTTGATTGGTGTTATTAGTATTGTTGGTAGCTAGAACAACAGCATGAATTGAAGTTGGTTTGTTGCTAGTAATGGCATACTTACTGTGTTCTTCAACTGTCTCGAATGCAAGATGTCCAACGAGTAATCTAACAATGTTGTGCTGTGCGAATAGATCTTGGCATTTAGGGTGATGTGATACGAGCTCTGATACAGCCCAAGCAACAACCGCCTGCACCTTCATCGGACCTTCTTTGAGAATTTTAACGAAAACTGAGCACACACCTGCGTGAATCATGTGTTCAACGCTCTCTGGATCGCGACCTAATAATCCAATTGCTAAAGCAGCGTTCTCTTGACCTTCTAATTTTCCCTCTTTCGCCAATTTCAGCAACGGATTGACTCCACCTTCTTCAATTATCAACTTTCCGTACCGATCGTTATCACGTGCCAGCGAGACAAGTGACGCCGCTGCGTCGGACCGGTCATCTAGAGTTCCGGTGTACAAAATAGCGATCTGTTCCCAAATTAAGCACAGAATTGGTTCATTAGCGGCAATTGGAGGTAAACCTAGGTACTCGTCGGTGGAATTGTTGGGAGCAGAGACACGGAGGAGCCACGAAACATCTCCGATGGAGTTCTCGAGTTGAGACGACATCTTCCGGAAAGCGGCAGCAGGGATGATAGTGAAAACTCGCTTCACGACGCCGTTATTACGACATTTAAGTACTAGTGATAGCGCCTTATCAAGTACTTGTTCTGTATCATCAATTATACGTTTGGTCGGACGTTCGTACAGATCACTGCTGGCACGAGCAGCTTGTCGGAGAAGTCCGGCGAGCTTCTCAGTTTTGGATTTGAGCTCAGCACAGTCTTGTTTGTTGATGCAAGCTTCATCAGCTGATTTTATGACTTGATCTGCTAACTGGATCGGTCTGGTCAGGACCTGTTTGACTATATCCGCCATAATCAATCCCCTGGCACAATTGAAGATTGTAGATCAACGGAAGTTTTGAGATTCCGGTGCCGGAAATGGGAGTTTAATTAGGGATATTGAATTTTCGATTTTGGTGTTTGCCGGAATGTATGAAGAGGTGGAGAGAGATCTCCGAGAAATAATAAAGAATAGTTGATGCAGAGAGAGAACTCACAAAGTCAAAAGTAAAAAGGAATCATCTATTTCTGGATTACTGACCCGGGGGAAATTAAAGTTGCAGTTTTACAACAAGAAATTCTCGGGTTCTTCTAGTCAGCGCCCGACCTTTATTAGAGCATCTCCAATAGTAGCTTTTTCATAAACTTATTATTATTCTAATAAATTTTTAAAAGACCTTTTATCATTGAAATGCCTACTTTTTTAAAAAGCTTATTGCAATGACTTATTCTTTACTAACCTTTTAACTATCTTTTGGTGTTTATCCATTTTAGCCCCTTATGTTTAATAACATTTCATTTTAAACCTTAGATTTGTTATATATAAATTCTTTATTATATTTTTATTACTTAATAAATAAATTATATTATATTTAATGTCAATTAGTAGAATATTTTTTTATTAGACATTTTAAAAGATATAATATTTAGTAAGATGTCAAAAAAATTGTCAAATTATATTTAGGGGTATTTATAAAACATTTGAGATAGATAAAGGTAAATTAGAAATATTATAAAAGAATAAGCTTTTGGAGAGGTTAACCATTGGAGATGTCATTTGTGAAAAGGTTTTTGGTCAATGGAATGTTGATGAGACAAAACTAATAAGCTTTTATGAGGTTAACCATTGGGGATGCTCTTAGCAACAACTTTCTTAAACTCTCTACTGCCCAATCTTTTGGCCTAGAGGCTGGAATTTCGGAATCTGAGATTAAAATAGTTGTTTGGGGTATTGGGTCGGACAAAGCTCCTGGACCAGACGGCTTCTCTACTGCCTTTTAAAAAAATTTTTGGTCTGTGATTAAAGATGACCTGATTTCAGCTGTTAAGTGCTTTGAGAGGTCTGGTAAGTTTGATTCGGGATGTAACTCCTCCTTTCTTTCTCTAATTCCTAAATGCTCGTCCCCAATTTCGTTTAACGAGTATAGACCGATCAGTTTGCTCAATAGTTTATACAAAATTGTTGCTAAAATTCTGGCAAACCGCTTGAAGCTGGTCGTGAACGATATAATTGGAGAAGAGCAGACTGCTTTTATTAGCAATAGAAGTATTTTGGATGGGCCCTTTATTGTTAGTGAAACTCTTTCGTGGATTAAAAAGTCTAAAAAAAAGGCTTTGTTCTTCAAAATAGACTTTGATAAAGCCTTTGATTCACTTAATTGGGACTATCTGGATGATGTTATGGTGCAAATGAATTTTGGCGGTGTGTGGAGAAGATGGATCAGAGGGTGTTTGACCTCGGCTTCGGTCTCAGTGTTAATAAATGGGTCTCCCTCTAAGGAATTTATTATGAGGAAAGGGGTTCGTCAAGGCGACCCGCTCGCACCTTTTTTATTTATTATTGCTACCGAGGGTTTTAACATCGTTATGAAGAAAGCTCGTGAGGTTGGGATTTTTCATGGCCTTTCTCTTCCTAATGAAGAGCCGTTGTTGTCTCATCTCCAATATGCGGACGATACAATTATTATAGGTGAATGGTCTGAATTTAATATTGCTAATTTCATCCGGTTGATGAGATTTTTTTATCTTTCTTCTGGTCTTAAGATAAATATGAGCAAAAGCAGTATTTTTGGTATCAATGTTGACAATGAGGAGGTGGATGCTTTGTCCAATAAGTACTTTTGTAATTCTGGTACTTTTCCTTTTTATTACCTCGGGTTGCCGGTCGGTGTATCTATGAATAAATGCGAGTCCTGGGCTCCGATTTTTAATAAATTTAACACTAAGCTTTCTAGTTGGAAAGCAAATAGCATGTCCATTGGGGGACGACTTACCCTTGTGAAGTCGGTTTTGGGTACCTGGGTTTATACTTTTTTTCTCTCTTTAAAACCCCGAAAACAGTCCTTAATAGACTTGAAAGTCAGCGAGCTCGATTCTTTTGGGGCTCTTCGATCAATAAGAAAAAGATCTCTTGGGTGGCTTGGAACGTTGTTCTTAATGAAAAAAAATCAATGGTGGGCTCGGGATTGGGAGTCTTAGGGCTCTTAACCTCGACCTTTTAGTTAAATGGATCTGGAGGTTCAAGAATGACCATAACTCTCTCCGGAAGAAAACGATACAATCCATTCACGGTCAAAATGGTGGGTTGACAGGTGCGAATTCGATCGGCAAGGTCCCTGGTATTTGGAGAAATGTCCTTAAAGTTAATAAAGAGTTCCACAAGGTCAATATTCCTCTTGACAGCTGGTTTATTGAATCTCCGGCTTTGGACAGTCAACCGAATAGGGTTAAATGGGCGCTTGAGACCTCTGGTTTGTATTTTGTCTCGTCCCTCCGCCTCGCTTTCGATGATCTTACTCTCCCGAAAGTCGGTAATTTTGATTATGTTTGGAATAAATGGGTTCCACTTAAAGTTAATGTCAACGCCTGTAAGATTGCGCACCAGCGGATGCCGACTAAGCTTAATCTTGATAAACGGTGTGTTGTTATGCTTTCATGTACATGTCCGTTATGTGAGGAGGTGGATGAATCGGAGGAACATCTTTTTGTCTCGTGTTCTATTTCGAGGCGCCTTCTTATCAGAATCGGGGTCGTGGTGGGGAGTTAACGGGGCTGCGGTTGACTCGTTGCCTTATATTTTTTCATGGGGCAACAAAGTTGGCTTTACGGGACATAAGCTTAAAGCTTTTATGGGGGTTGTTTATGTATTTTTTTGGATTGTTTGGAAGTTGCGTAATGATCGGGTTTTTAATCGGCAGACAAGTGTGTTGGAGGACTCGGCTTTTTTTGATATACAAACCTTCTCTTTTATTTGGTTGAAGAATAGGTCCAAGGTCTCTAATCTGGGATATAATTGGCCGTCTTGGTTGTCTAGCCCAGGAGATTGTTTGTAATTTTGCTTATTTCTCTTTTTTTTCGGTCTCATGTTTTTGGTGTTTTTTTGGTTGGTTTGGTTGTATGTTGGTTGTACTTTTTGCTAGTTTCTTGCTAGCTCTTTATATATATTTTCGTACGTGGGTGTCTTGGGGGTGATGGATTTGCCGAAGCTCCTGGGGTCTCCCCTTTTGCCGTTCAAAAAAAAAAAAAAAAACATCTCTCCATTTTTATTTTTCTTAACGGCATAGTACAAAGTGTAGTCGTATATCTAGTTCAAATGTTCCACAAGTTGCTTCAGTTCTTATAGCATCCATAACCTATCCAATAACTTATTATTTTTGCCATATCAGGGGTGAACATGGTATGGTACCACATATATTTTCCTCATACCGTGTACCATACCAACTATACTTGGTACACTAATCTAGCTACCAGTACCGTACCAACTATACTCGGTACCAATTTGTTTGGCTACCAACAATCATGGTTGGTACGAATTGGTACTGGTATATACCAAGATCACAAACAGTTGGAATTATTACTAAAAACAAGACATTTTTCTATATTATTATATTCGGTAATGGTATATGTTAAATGTTATATAAACACTATGTACGATAAAGTACAAATTATGTAGTATTCTTGTCATAATACACAACTTATAGCATTCACGTCTGCTTCACACACTTAATTATTAACATAATATACAAACATAATAACAAAAATTTAATATTATTAATATGTTAGGCTAAGAAGTTATAACTTGAATGTTTTCATGTTATGATATCATAACCTTATTAAAAAACAATACATACTTAGTTTACCTTTCTCGAATTCTTCTAAATAATATATATATATATATATATATATATATATATATATATATATAGAAGTGGGATCCTGTGAGGACTCCTTTTTCGGTGAGGACTCGCGAGGACACCTCATAAAAATTTCAAAAAATTCCGAAAAAAATATATATAACCCACCATGATTATTACTACATTTGACAAAAAAAAAAATTTCAAAAAAAAAAATTATGATCCACTTTTTTTAGCGAATCATAACAATGATCCAGATTTTTTTTGTGGATCATTATTATGATCCATATTTTTTTTTTGGATCATTTTTGGAAAAAAAAATTTTGTTTTGGATCTTATACATAGCGATTTTAATATTTAAAAAAGGAATTTTTTGAAAAAAGTTTGTTTTGGATCATTTTTAGAGTTTTTTTTGGAGTCCTCACAGTCCTCGCGAGGAAAAGAGTCCTCACCGGATCCGGACCCTATATATATATATATATATATATATATATATATATATATATATATATAGGGTGCGATTCAGCGCAGAACCGATTTAAGCGACAGAACTACAGAACCAGACGAGGACCACTCAGATTGCAGCAAATATTAGTTATTCTGTATTTAATATTATTATTCTAAAAGGGCATTTTAGTCAAAATACACTAGTCGGTTATCTATGGAATGTGCGCTGGTTTTTCCTTAAAACATGGGGATTAGGTTTTCTCTCTTTATCACGTAATTAAACCCAAGACAGAACTTGATTTATATGTTGACTTAAACTATATACAGTGAATGACAATGTCGTTGAATAACATTAGATGTTTTTTAGTATTATGCAAGGAGTATGACACTAAATGTATTACATAGAATTTGCATTCTATGTCAACGACATTTATTCACTACATTTCATGATTATGACACTGAATGTTTCTGAGATTAGTGAAACATATGATGTTTCTGAGATTAGTGAATGCGTATGATACAAACATACTTTTACATTACATTGCATGATACTGAAACTAAATAAAGTAAGTTAAATGTACATTAGATGATGATGACATTGAATGATTTACAACATAACTACTAAATTCAATGTAAAAATAGACAATGTTTCAATCGGTTTAGGCCTCCGACTTTCGTTGTAATTAAATGATCTCGCCTTCTTCCTACCACTTCTCCTAACACCTGAAAACATAACATAATACAATATAACTTGATTTACTTACAAAATCATGGAATGCCAGATAACATAACAATGATAATTACCAGATAACATCTAATGTTGACTTGTAAAACATCTAATGTTGACTTGCAAAACTAGAGAAACCCATTTTTCACAGCATACAACTTAAGCTTATAGATTAAATAAACTAATCAAACTTTTACATTTCCAATAAGGTAATAAACCCAAGTGGTCAAAGAAAGAGGAACGGATTAAACAATTTGTTGACATAAAGACTCAAATCGGGAAGATTAATGCTGAAATTTTAGGATACACTCAACCTCCTGTTACTTCCTTGAATCTTGAAGAACAAGATTTTTCTACCAGAAAACTAAATGAATATTACTCTTGTTTACGCTCTCTTCAAAAGGAAAAGCTAACTGGTCAAAAACTTGTTTTGTGTAAAATACATCAAAAACTAAATGAACATCCCACCGACTTGTTTTGTGTAAAATACATCAAAGATGACTTACATTTTAAAGCATGTGCAACCGAAATAGATTAACACAAGCTAATCATTATCATTTTTTGAAGAGTTTAAGAAAATAATTAAAGGACGACATACCTGATATTAAAAAACGAGCCGATTCCGGCGGTGATTGTTTGGCCGGAAAAAAACTCACTGGATCGGATCTAGAGAGAGAGAGAGGAGGAGGAGGATGAATTGGAGAAAGTGGGGGCTAGGGTTACCGATTAATGGAGAGAGAATGAAAAATAAGCGAAAATGGGGGACGGTTTCTAAGGGAGAATTATTTTTTTATTTTTTATTTTTTTGGTAAAATTCCTTCTTTACCCTTTTATTTATTTTTTATTTAAAATATAAAGGGTTTAATTAACAAAAATAGGAGGATTGATCTTGACCGTTAATTCTAAAATCTAAAGGTCTAAAATTGGTTCTGTGGTTCTGTCGCTTAAAAGGGTTCTGCGCTGAATTGGACACTATATATATATATATATATATATATATATATATATATATATATATATATATATATATAATTGGTTGGTACGGTTTTACCATGGTATTAAAATTTTTGTACCATTACCGTACCATGATTACTTGATTGTATGGTAATACCAACCAAACATGTTGACTACCAACATATTGGCTACCATCTGTTATTGGTACGGTTGGTAACATGTTGGTTGGTTTTGTTCGGTAGAGATTTGACACCCCTAATTATCATCAAATAACTTATTAGTTAAAAATCTCTCCAATGATTAACCTTTCCAAAGACTTTTTCTTAAAAATTACTAATTTACCTTTAACTATATCAAATGTTTTATAAATACCACTCACTTATTTAATTTAACAATTCTTATAGCATTACAAAACTTAACATTTTCTTAAAATGTCTTTCACATAACTATTATAATGTTAGACCCTAAAAATTATTGAAATATGATAAAGTTATAATTTATAGTTATACAAATAATAAATGATTCACATATAAATATATACATGAGTTTAAAATGTAAAATTGTTAAATATAGGGACTAAAAGAATCAAACATTGAAAGATGTTCAAGTGGTTGGGGAAGATCAAGTGGTTGGAGCAACCTCTTAAAAAAGTCATCCATTCCAATGGTAACACCTCAACTTTTAAAACAAAACATTTGTCCAAAATACATCATTTAATAAAGAGGAAAACTATCACAAAATACGGATTTACAAAAACCTTTGGTATGAAATCAGAGTATAAGTTTGGTGTTACAAAATATATCAAAACCAAAGCTAAGTCTAAATCCGTTCTAGTGTTCTTCTACTCTAGGCCCCACATCTCTATCCATGTGTATCTAAATCTTCGATCCCGAACCTGAGTACATAGAAAAAACAACAAGGAGTACGTGAGAGAAAAAGTCTTGTGAGCTACATGGGTTTAGACCCCGATGATAAAAAGAATCATATAACATATAAACAAATAAACAAGTAATTCGTCCATCTATCTAGTCACCCTATTGTGACACAATAATCCTTGCTTTCCTAGCAATCATATCTAGTTATCGGGATGCCCCCGAACTAACTAGAACCACCTTAACTTATTAACCGGGGATCCCCCGCATTAATAAGCTTCAAGGTAAAGCAAGAGGGAATCGCCCAATCTACCTATACCTGCCTTACTCGTCGGACTACTTCCAGTTAGCAAGACTACTATCATGGAATGTGTCGATGGGGATCCGCCCAAATACTCCCCATTCCATATCCTCATGACCGGGGATCCCCCGCATCATCACATCGTCTCATCCTTACTATAACTCAACAATTATTTCAATCAAAGCCCTTGGCTATCACATCAATCATCAAACAAGTTAGTTAACTATATTCAACAACATGTAACTAACTCTACACACTAAATTCTACACAATAATCAAATAGACTCGACATATGTAGTAAAAGATATTTCATGGCAATGTACTCAGTAAAGTCCACACGTACTCACCTTAACAAGTATTGCTCCAACCGTGTTCTTCACACACAATTCCTTTGCTTCAACGATCGATCAAATTTCCAACACTTCATCAAAAGCCTAATATAACAATCACAAGCTTGTTCAACGTCACATAATACTAATAATATGTCCATTTATCTCTAGATACCGTTCACTAACACGTTCCCCAAATTTTGGTGATTTACAAAACCCTAGGTTTAACCAACCCTTAAGATTCTTATAAATCTTAACGATACATTTGTTTCTCTTGTTAAAATATCATCTATTAAGTGTATACATCATTTATTTCACCATTAACCATAACCCCAAGAACTAGGGTTTCAAACCCAAGCTTCAAGATCCATAGATCTTGAGCTACAAAGATCAAAGAGTGAAGATTTACCTTTAATCATCAACTAGGAGTGAAATCTAACAAGCTTCGATGGAGAAATCGACCAAAACCAGCACTTGCGCTCAAAAATCGCCAAGAGAGGAAACTAGGGTTTTAAAATGGCATTTATGGCTTAATCCCCGTATTTAATGTTGCCTGACCGTAGGGTTTTAAAGTGTCGCGAACTCTTCCCGATCGTGAGCCAGCCATGAACTTCGATCGTCAAAAACCCCAACTCTCTGTCTCATGTTCGCGAACGTGAACTATAGTTCGCGTCGCGAACTCCCCAATGCAGCAGGGCTGCATTTTTCGGTCTTTGACTCGAGCCGGTTTCGTCCATAACTTTCTCGTACGATGTCCAAATGACATGAAACCAATTTCTACGTTCCTTAAACGATTTATCCTTATTTATCATATTTTTTATAAAATTTATTCATTTACAAAATTCGGGTCGTTACAACTATCTACCCTTTAAGAAGATTCCGTCCTCGGAATCTCATCATAGTTCACGAAATCCGGTATCTTTTCCGAATCTCGTCCTTGACTTCCCAGGTCAAATTTGGTCCAAGAGAATGCTTCCACTTGACCAAAACCAACTCGATCTCTTTATTCCGAAGCTTCTTTGTCTTAGACTCCAATATACCTTCGGGCTCCTCAATCAACCGGTTCGGGGCATCAACCCGCAACTCTTGCAATTAATGGAATAATATTCTCGACTTCACCAATGAACTTCTTCAAATAAATCACGTGGAAGGTGTCATGCGCACCTTGAAGCTCCGGTGGAAGTTCCAACTTAAACGCTTGAAGCCCAATCCGGCTCAAGATTTTGAACGGTCCAACATATCTCGGACTCAACTTCCCTTTCTTCCCAAACCGCATTACACCTTTCCAAGGTGACACTTTTAACATTACCATATCCCCGGAATCCAAGTCGTATGGCCTCTTTTTCAAACCCGAATAACTTTGTTGTCTATCTTGGGCGGCTTTCATGTTGG
Source organism: Calendula officinalis (assembly GCA_963853835.1). Taxonomy (NCBI): domain Eukaryota; kingdom Viridiplantae; phylum Streptophyta; class Magnoliopsida; order Asterales; family Asteraceae; genus Calendula; species Calendula officinalis. The sequence continues at coordinate 21,864,145 of OY970823.1, forward strand.
CTTGTATTATACCAATATTTTCATTCGTCACTCTCACGATCTCGGGACCCGTGAGCTTCATCACTCCCTCTTCTAGCCAACAAGATGGAGTTCTACATTTTCTCCCATACAACGCCTCATACGATGGCATTTTAATAGTCTAGTGATATCTATTATTATACGAGAACTCGACTAACGGTAAATGTTCATCCCATTTACCCCTGAAATCTAACACACACGATCTCAACATGTCTTCAACCGTTTGAATCGTTCTTTCACTTTGACTGTCGATTTGCGGATGATAAGCCGTGCTCAACCGCAACTTTGTGCCCAGTTCTTCTTGTAACGATCGCCAAAATCTCGAGGTAAACCTCGCGTCTCTATCGGATACAATCGATAACGGAACCCCGTGAAGTCGAACCACTTCATCAACATACAACTTACCCAACCTCTCAAGTTGAAAAGTCTCCCAAATGGCTAGAAATAACGCACTCTTGGTCAACCGGTCAACTATGCCCCAAACAACATCGTGACCCTTACTCGTCTTTGGTAAACCAATTCTGAAATCCATAGTTATGTCTTCCCACTTCCCGACCGGTACTAACAACGATTGAGCTACTTGGCTACTCTCGCCTTCATTCTGGGCCACCAATAAACCCGTTTCAAATCTTGGTACGTCTTTGTACTTCCCGAGTGAATTGAATACTTTGACTTGTGCACATCATTCAACACCTCTTTTCGAGTACCCACGAACTTGGGAACCCAAATCCGACCGCCTACGGTTTTCAACCCTTGTGCATTTTCAACAAAATGTTGGTTCTTACCCAACCGTTCTTGTCTAAGCTCGTCTTTTCCCATAACCTCTCGTTGGGCATTCTTGATTATTTCAATAATACTCGAGACGACTTCAATACGCGTTAATATTCCTCGGTTTGGCTTCTCATGGACTTTTCGGCTCAAGGCATCGGCTACTACATTAGCCTTTCCCGCATGATACACAATCTCACAATCATAGTCGTTGATCGACTTGATCCACCTTCTTTGTCGCATATTACGATCCTTTTGAGTGAACACGTATTGTAGGCTTTTATGATCCGTGTACAATGTACACCGATTACCATACAAATAATGCCTCCATAACTTCACGGCAAATATAATCGCCGCCAATTCCAAGTCGTGTGTCATGTACCTCATCTCCGCATTTTTCAATTGTCGTGAAGCATACGCGATTACTTTACCTCTTTGCATCAACACACAACCGAGCCTTGATTCAAAGCATCACTATAAACTACGAAATCTTCCATACCATCCGGTAAGGTAAGAATCGGCGCGTTACATAACTTCTCCTTCAATAAATTAAACGCCTCTTCTTGCTTCTTATCCCACACAAACCTCTCACTTTTTCTCGTTAACTTCGTGAGTGGAACCGCAATTCTCGAGAAATCTTGGATAAATCTTCGGTAATATCCGGCTAACCCAAGGAAACTTTTAACCTCGGTAGGAGTCCTCGGAGGCTCCCAATTTGACACCGCTTCAATCTTTGAAGGATCGACTTTAATACCATCACATGTCACCACGTGACCTAAGAATTGTACTTCCCGCAACCAATATTCTCACTTGGAGAATTTTGCATACAACTTTTCTCGTTTCAATACATCTAACACGAGTCTCAAATGGGCCTCGTGTTCTTCCTCGGTTTTCGAATAAATCAATATGTCGTCAATGTAACGACCCGAATTTTTAAATAAATAAATTGTACAAAAATATGTTAAATAAGGCTAAATCGTTTAAAGAATGTAGGAATTGGTTTCGTGTCATTTGGACACCGTACGAGAAAGTTATGGGCGAAACCGGGTCGAGCCAAAGATTAAAAAGTGCAGCCTGGCCTATTCAGGGATTTCACGGCGTGAACTAATGTTCGCGATCGTGAACTCGATACAGCTATTTGGGCAATCCGTCGCGAAGTAGTTCCCGACCTAGTAACGATCGCGAACTATGCGTACGTGAAAAAGTTCACGTCGCGAACTCCTGGTAACGATCGCGAACTTTGGCGACACCAGCATTAAATTCGGGAAAACTCATTTATTACACACATAAAACCCTAGTTTTTCCCTCTCCTTGTGTGTGGACGATTTTTGAGTGCAAGGTGTTGTTTGGAGCTCAATCTTCATCAAATCTTGGTGATTCTTGCTCCTTATTGAAGAACAAAGGTTATCGGTTGGAAGATTTGAGGCATTCAAATCTTGAGAAGTGATATTGGCGTTTAAGGAACGCGACAATCGGTTAAGCTTGGCTAAGGTGAGTACATGTGAACTTTCAAAACTGAGTACATAGTTAGTAAATGATTTATGATTAAATGTTTTTATCGAGTCTTTAAGTAATTTAGTTATTTATGTGATTTATGATGAATTGCTTATATGATGATGAAATAATTAAGTGAATGAGAAATGATGGAGCTATAGGCTCATAATGATAAGAGAAAAGTGATGATGATGATGTTGTTGTCCCTAGGGCCGTAGTAGATTGGAGGCATTCCGGTTATTACGGTACCTTTAGGTTAGTGGTAGATTGGAGGCATTCCGGTTACCCAATACCTAAGAGTCCCGGTAGATTGGAGGCATTCCGGTTACCGTGGATATGATGGTCTTGATAGATTGGAGGCATTCCGATTATCTTGACATTGGCCAAATGATGAAAGTAATGAAGTGACCCAAACGAACCTAGTAATATTATTTTAAGTTTAAATGATATTATTTGACTAATTGTTTATCGGGTCTAAAACCCATGTATCTCACGAGGCAATTTTGTCTCACGTACTATATTTGTGTTTTGCTATGTACTCAGGTTCGGGATCGAAGATCTAGGAGGCCCGTTTAGAAGAGGCCTTGTTGAGATTAGCTCGGTGTTGATGATTAGAGTCCTTATCCTATGGTTAAGATATAATTTGTAACACCGTTTTTGTAAACTCTGATAATCTCGAACAAGAAACCTTTTTGTTTTTGTAAAACTGGCATTTGATGTTGATACAATATTATGTATTTTTGATTAAATGATATTTAAACGTTGTTTTGAAAATTGAGGTGTTACAACTTGGTATCGGAGCTATAGTTTAAGTGAACTAGGTTGAGTTGACCATCCTAGACTTAAACTGGGCTAGTAGGACCGTAGGTTCCATAGGATACTTATGAAATGGCTATTGAGACCTTAAGTGTAGGTTCGTTAGGGTTGACCTTAGGGGAATAGGTCATGTTGGTTGTGGAACGGTCAATGCCACCGTTACTTTGATAAATTGACTTCTAAATGATTGATGTCTTATTATAGCAAAATGGTGAGAACTAGAAGTGCAAGAGGCCCACTTGATCAAGGGCAAGATTCGAATAACGTTGTCATCGAACCGGTGTTTGGTCCTCAACCTCGGGAAGGGGAGGAAAATTCGGGCGTTGATAGGAACACTCACACCCCGGTTACCGTAGAACACCTCCAAACTATGTTCAATCAAATGAGGGACATAGTGAACGAGGATGTGAACCGAATTCTCAATGAGCATAAGGAACGTGAAAGGCGGGAGGAATCTCCACCCCGCACAAAGAGCAAATCAAGTAGTGTTGCCCAAACCGAGAGGTCCTCAACGGAAGAGGAGGAGAGTGACCCCGAGCCGAGGGAAAGGAAGGGGTGCACGTACAAAAATTTTGTGGCTTTTAAGCCCGATAACTACTATGGTAGCTCCGAACCAAAAGTCACGATCCGTTGGATCCGTGAAACCGAACAAGTCCTTGAAGCTAGTAAATGCAAGGAAGGTGATATGGTAATTTATGCTTCTCGGTTGTTGAAGGATGAGGCCCTCGTGTGGTGGGATACCTTGTATGAAACGTTGGGAAAAAGGGCGATGTACAAGATGACGTGGGATGAGTTTGTGAGTCGGTTGAAGGCAAAGTTTTGCCCCGAGAGAAATTTGGAGAAACTTCAAGAAGAGTTTGTTCATTTGAAGAAGGGTGGTTTGAGTGTCGATGAGTACACTATGAAGTTCACGGGATTAATCCCGTTTGTGATCAAATTGTATCCGGATGAGAGATCCCGGATTGTTCGGTATGCCAATGGACTCCCGTGGGAGTATGAGTTGGAAGTGAAGAGGGCCGCCACACTAGATGAGGCTATTAGTGCGGCGAGGAATGTGGAAGAAGTGGGCCAAAGGAGAATCAACGAGAGGCCAAAGTTTGAAAAGTTTGAGAAGAGGAAGTTTGAGGGGAGCTCGGGTTCGGTGAAGAGAGGAAAGTTCACCCCGACCTTCTCTAAACAAGCAAGTGTGGGTGCTTGTAAGAAGTGTGGCAAAGACCACAAAGGGGAATGTTTGGCGGATTCAAAGTCGTGTTTCAAATGTGGAAGGCCGGGGCATATGGCAAGGGATTGCCGGGCCAAACCGTTGGATGAAATCGAGTGCTATTCGTGCCATGAAAAAGGGCACTATAGCAATGCATGCCCGAAGAAGGGAAGTGAGACCATGGTGTCGACCGCTCAAAAGAAAGCGGAGCCGACAAAGGTCAAGGGACGGTCCTTCCAACTTACCCGAGATGAAGCCAAAGAAGCCCACGATGTCGTTTCAGGTACCCTACTCGTAAATTCTATTCCCGCCCGGATCTTATTTGACTCGGGTGCTACTTATTCGTTTGTGTCACATGATTTTGTTGTGGTGTTGAATGTGCCGTTAGAACTCCTTGATGAAATTTATGATATAGAAATTGCGGATGGTAAAACCTCCATAGTTCAACATATGTGTCGAAATTGTGAATTGGAAATAGATGGGAAAAAGTTTAAGGTGAATTTATTACCCATGGAAATTGCGGGTTTTGATATAGTTATAGGTATGGATTGGTTGGGTGAGAATCAAGCAAAGATCTTATGCGGGAAAAAGATAGTCTCGATTAGGACTCCCAACAATGAAAAAGTTTATGTGTATGGTGAGAGACGACACCATTTGCCATGTCTTATGACCGCGGTTAAAGCTAGGAAATGTTTAGCCAAAGGATGTTCGTCCTTTTTAGCATATGTATTAGATGGAAGGAAAGAGAAGAAGACGGTGGAAAATGTAAAGGTGATTCGGGATTTTCCCGAGGTATTTCCCGACGACCTACCGGGATTGCCGCCGGAGAGGCAAGTAGAATTCCGTATTGATTTAGTTCCGGGAGCGACGCCGATAGCTCGTGCTCCATACCGTTTGGCTCCCACCGAAATGCGAGAATTGATGTCCCAATTGCAAGAATTACTCGACAAAGGATTTATTCGTCCTAGCTCGTCTCCATGGGGTGCGCCCGTATTGTTTGTTAAGAAGAAAGACGGTTCAATGAGAATGTGCATCGACTACCGAGAGTTGAACAAGATGACTATTAAGAACCGATACCCGTTGCCTAGAATCGACGACTTGTTTGATCAACTTCAAGGTGCCGACTATTTCTCGAAGATCGATTTGAGGTCGGGTTACCACCAAGTTCGAGTGAAAGAAGGAGATACCGAGAAGACGGCGTTTCGTACACGTTATGGGCATTACGAGTTTTTGGTGATGCCATTCGGGTTGACTAATGCACCGGCCATTTTTATGGATCTTATGAATCGGGTTTGCAAACCATTCCTCGACAAGTTTCTTATCGTATTTATTGACGATATTCTTATTTATTCAAAAACTGAAGAAGAACACGAGAGTCATCTAAGACAAACGTTAGAAGTGCTACAACGAGAGAAATTGTATGCTAAGTTTTCTAAATGTGAATTTTGGATTCGAGAAGTCCAATTCCTTGGTCATGTCGTGTCCCGAGATGGAATCAAAGTTGACCCGTCAAAGATTGAAGCGGTTATGAAGTGGGAACCGCCGCGAACTCCAACCGAAGTGAGAAGTTTTCTCGGCCTTGCCGGATACTACCGTCGATTTATTCAAGACTTTTCTCGAGTGGCGACACCACTCACATTGTTGACCCGAAAGAGTAGTGAGTTCGTGTGGGGAGAAAAGCAAGAAAGAGCATTCGCCACATTGAAAGAAAAATTGTGTAACGCCCCGGTTCTCACGTTACCCGAAGGGATGGAAGACTTCGTTGTGTATAGTGATGCTTCACATAAAGGTTTGGGTTGTGTCTTGATGCAACGGGGGAAAGTGATTGCCTACGCCTCGAGACAACTAAAGAATGCGGAAGAAAGGTACACGACTCACGATTTAGAATTGGCGGCGATAGTGTTTGCTTTAAAGTTATGGAGACACTACTTATATGGTACAAGGTGCACGTTGTATACGGATCACAAAAGTCTTCAATATGTTTTCACTCAAAAAGACCTAAATATGAGGCAAAGAAGATGGATCGAATTGATACAAGATTATGATTGTGAAATTGTCTACCATGCGGGGAAGGCCAACGTGGTAGCCGACGCCTTAAGCCGAAAAGTATATGAAAAACCGAATAAAGGGAAGCTAACACGTATTGAAGTAGTCTCGAGTATAGTAGAATGAATCAAGAATGCCCAACGGGAAGTGATGGAAAAGGATGAGTTAAGGCAAGAACGTTTGGGAAAGAACCAACATTTTGTGGAAAATAAGCAAGGGTTGAAAACCGTGGGTGGACGAATTTGGATTCCCAAGTTCGGGGGTACCCGAAAGGAATTACTAAACGATGTTCATAAGTCTAAGTATTCGATCTACCCGGGGAGTACAAAAACGTATCAAGATATGAAGAAGATGTATTGGTGGCCCGGGATGAAGGCAAGAGTGGCAAAGTATATTTCTAAGTGTGCCACGTGTGCACAAGTAAAAGCCGAGCATCAAGTACCTTACGGGGTAGCTCAATCGTTACAAATCCCGGCCGGAAAATGGGATGATATAACAATGGATTTTATTCTTGGATTGCCAAAGACGAGCAAGAACCACGACGCCATTTGGGTCATAGTCGACCGGTTGACCAAAAGTGCATTATTCTTGGCAATTCGGGAAACCATGCCACTTGAGAAGTTGGCAAAATTGTATGTGGATGAAGTAGTAAGACTTCATGGGGTCCCGTTGTCAATTGTGTCCGATAGAGATGCGAGGTTTACCTCGAGATTTTGGAGATCGTTGCAAGAAGAGTTGGGAACGAAATTGCGGTTGAGTACGGCTTACCACCCGCAAACCGATGGTCAGAGTGAAAGAACTATCCAAACGGTTGAAGATATGCTAAGATCGTGTGTGCTAGATTTTGGGGGTAAATGGGATGAACATTTACCGTTAGTTGAGTTCTCCTACAATAATAGTTACCAATCGACTGTTAAAATGCCGCCTTATGAGGCGTTGTATGGAAGGAAATGTAGAACTCCATCGTGTTGGCTTGAAGCGGGTGAGACGAAACTCACGGGTCCCGAGATTGTGAAGTTGACCAATGAAAAGATTGGGATAATCCAAACCAATATGAAAATCGCCCAAGATCGACAAAGAAGCTACTCGGGTTTGAAAAAGAGACCGTATGATTTGAATGTTGGAGACATGGTGATATTGAAAGTATCGCCTTGGAAAGGCGTAATGCGGTTTGGTAAGAAAGGCAAATTGAGCCCAAGGTATGTTGGCCCGTTTCAGATTTTGAAACGGGTCGGTTTGCAAGCTTTCAAGTTAGAACTCCCACCCGAACTTCAAGGTGTTCACGATACGTTTCATGTAAGTTATTTGAAGAAGTTCGTGGGTGAGGTTGAAAATATAATTCCGTTACAAGAGTTGCGGGTTGATGCCCCGAACCGATTGATTGAGGAACCCGAAGCCATACTAGAGTCAAAAACCAAGAAACTTCGGAATAAAGAAATTGAATTGGTGTTGGTCAAGTGGAAGCATTCACTTGGGCCGAACTTGACTTGGGAAGTCAAGGACGAGATTCGGAAAAGATACCCGAACTTTGTGAATTATGATGAGATTCCGAGGACGGAATCTCCTTAAGGGGTGGATAGTTGTAACGACCCGAATTTTGTAAATAAATATATTGTACAAAAATATGTTAAATAAGGATAAATCGTTTAAAGAACGTAGGAATTGGTTTCGTGTCATTTGGACACCGTACGAGAAAGTTATGGGCGAAACCGGGTCGAGCCAAAGATCAAAAAGTGCATTGTTCAACATCACATACTACTATTAATATGTCCATTTATCTCTAGATACCATTCACTAACACTTTCCCCCAATTTTGGTGATTTACAAAACCCTAGGTTTAACCAACCCTTAAGATTCTTACAAATCTTAACCATACATTTGTTTCTCTTGTTAAAATACCATCTATTAAGTGTATACATCATTTATTTCACCATTAACCATGACCCCAAGAACTAGGGTTTCAAACCCAAGCTTCAAGATCCATAGATCTTGAGCAACAAAGATCAAAGAGTGAAGATTTACCTTTAATCTTCAACTGGGAGTGAAATCTAACAAGTTTTGATGGAGAAACCAAAACCAGCACTTGCACTCAAAAATTGCCAAGAGAGGAAACTAGGGTTTTAAAATGGCATTTATGGTTGAATCCTCGTATTTAATGCTGCCTGACAGAGTTCACGTCGCGAACTAGAATTCGCGATCGTGAACTTCGCGTGTCGAGAACTCTTCCCGATCGTGAGCCAGCCGTGAACTTCGATCGTCAAAAACCCCAACTCTCTGTCTCATGTTCGCGAACGTGAACTATAGTTCATGTCGCGAACTCCCAATGCAGTAGGGCTACATTTTTCGGGCTTTGACTCGACCCGGTTTCGTCCATAACTTTCTCATACGATGTCCAAATGACACGAAACCAATTTCTACGTTCCTTAAACGACTTATCCTTATTTATCATATTTTTTATAAAATTTATTTGCAAAATTCGGGTCGTTACACTAAAGGGCCAAACAGACTCGACCTAAACTCGGACTCGATTATGCTAGTCGGGTCGAGTGTAATCTGATTTTATGTCTATATGAGGTATTTTAATCGACCTGACCAACCTGATGGCAGTGGTGGGTGGTGACGGTGGTGATTAGGGGTGTAATCGAGCCGAGATAGCTCGTGAGCTACTCGAGATTGAATCGAAAAATACTCGTAATCGACTCGTTGTGAACCGCGTCGAGCTCGAGCTACTCGAGTAGGGTTTTGAGTCGAGCTCGAGTTCCCAAATACTCAGCTCAGCAAGCTCGCGAGCTTTATCGAGTTTTCGTTATATTACTCTATTACCCTTTTTCATATAATTAAGTATATATGTGTCTATGTATATAAGAGAAAAGAAAAATCCTACCTCATTTATTTAACAAAAAATTGCATGCACTTTTAAAAAATTCAAAAAATTTTGAGCCGGGTCGAGTCGAGCTCGAAAGTATCGACACTTTCGCCGAGTCGAGTTCGAGCTTAAAAACTAAAGCTCGTCGAGTATCGAGCCGAGTTTCGAGCTCGAGTTTTAGTTGTCGAGTCTAGCTTGAGCTTGCTAGTACTCGGCTCGGCTCGACTCGTTTACACCCCTAGTGGTGATGGTGGTGGTGGTGATAGTGTCGGTGGTGATTAGTGGTGATCGCAGTAGTGAGTGGTAATGGATGGTGGTGGTGGTAGTGGTGATGGGTGGTGGTGGTAATTTCAACTTTCTAAAATTTAATTGATTAATAAAAATACTTATAAGTAAGAAATAAATATATAACGTATTAGCTCAGTTTGTTAGTGAATTATGTTAAAAACATAGAAGTCGCAGGTTTGAGACATGCATAGTGTATATTTATATAATTCTGACGGAACCGACTCAATAAGAACTTTAACAGATCTGATAATCCGGTGGACATCATTAAATATGGGTATTGTTAAGGCAACCAAATATTCAGTTGTTTTAATGAATTGACTATTATTGGATTAATTTGTTTGGTTGAATTAGAATAATATAAATTCTTATCTCCCCTAGAGCTTGGATTTGACTTATATTTGTTCACATGTCATTTTCAACACTTTTTATTGGCTTCTTTTGATGACGTGTAATTACTCTTAAATGCCACATGTACAATGTTCAACTAGTGTATTTGAATTTCGCAATTATGGAATACTTCAACGAAAATTTAAAGTTTAGATACCGAATATATGGAAACAGTTTTTTTATAAACCGAAGATATGGGAAATTAAAATTTAAACAAGTGTATATGGTTATATTAAATTTTAAAATCCAATATTAGTGTCTATTTCAACTCCATTAAGGTATGAATTTAAACAAAAATCCCCATTTAGGTATATATAGGCGCTTTGAAATTCCAATGTATAACCAGAGGTTTTACAATTTAATAACGGTATTATCGAAAACTAAAATCTCAAAAGATATTATATTTAAAAAAAAGAATATTTGTGTTTTACAAAATTGACGAGAAATTTTGAATGTCTATCACCAATAAGATTTCAGAAAATTTAACTCTTTATGAGCCTATTTAAAACATACACTGTTATTAACGTTTTCCATACAATTTTATAGTTTTAATCAGTGCCCTACATGCGTAAACAACAACAACATATATGAATTAAAATCTATGCATGCTTTTTAGAACAATGTTAATTGTATATGTATTCCGTATTTGATTTCATATGTTTTACATTGTGTTACCTTGCAGCGATATTTTGTGCAGCAGACGCTAATCTTCGTGATACGAGGTAATTACACTGGCGGATCTACCCTTATACAAGAGGGGTCCAAGGCCCCCACTTGGTGGGGTCCCTCATGTACAAAAAATCTGAAAAGTTAATGTTAATGTTAAGGGTAGTAATTGTCCTTCTAGAAAAGTTAATGTTCATGGTGTAAAATGTAATATATGAAAAGTTGTGAAAAAGGTTAAAAAAAAATTCGCTGTTTTCAAAAGTCAAAGACAGGACCTGTTGGTCACAAACACTGGGTGCTACCACTAAGCCAGATGTGCGGATCTGTTCTTCTTTGGTCTTTAACTTATAAATACAGAAAAGTCGTTAATGGACAAAATATCACTATTTACCCCATGATAAATGTTATATAAATAATTCCATTTTTTTAGTTTTTAATTTTGTTTTTAGTTTTGTATAATCGCGTATTTGACTTTAAAAGTCGAGTCTGTTTCATAATACATAATTAATTTGACATAATACATATTTGACTAATAAAGTCAATTTCTTTTTCTAGTCAAATTTACTCTAATTCTATATTCCATTTTTTTGAAAAATATTATTGTTTTATGCTTTTGTATTATATTTTACGGTTGTAATACATAGTTTACTTCTTTAGACAACTTTGATTTTTATAGCCCTAAACAAAATATAGATTTAATTCTAGTCAATTTTTGTTGACTAAAAAAATACATAACTTAATTATGGGTAAATTACAGTTTTTGTCCCTGAGGTTTTCCCGATTCGGGGTTTTTGTCCCTAAACTTTTTTTTCTGTGTTTTTGTCCTTGAGGTTTTTAAAATTCTGCATATTTGTCCTTCTGTCCAAAATCTTCCGTTAACTGGCGAAAGTTTTGTCAATTTTCCCAAATTACCTTTATCATCATCATCAAAAAACCCTTTCAACCCAAATGTGTTCTTCTTGTACAGTACAAAATTGAAGTCCGACCACTTAACCACTATCTTCTCCGGCCAAAAATTGAAGCTCCGATCACCTTTCCGGTGATGGTTGTGAGTTTGGTGGGTTTTCTTATCCATCAAAGAGACCTTTCAGCCGGAGCTTTCTAACCTCAGGGTTCTTGAAGTACTTGACCTATATAACAACAATCTCACTGGTGATCTCCCTTTCGGCGTCTCTGAAATGGCCGAAGTCCTTCTCTCGAATACCTTGCCGTTTCCGGAAACGAGCTCACCGGTTCCATTCCGCCATGGATGTTATCATCATCATCAAGAAAAACCCCTTTCTTCATCAAATCCATTTCTGCGTTTCTTCACCACCGTTATGGACATCATCATCGCCGCCACCTCAAGGAACATGGATTCGTTGAGTATGGGACCATCGGCGTTCATTTCTGTTCCAGATCTGAAAGAGGTAAAACCGCCGGAATTACACGGCGATGATACGGCGGTTTCCGGCGTCGGTAAGGGTCGTGATAGTAGGGGCCCTGCTCGGAATGTTGAGGGGAACAAAACCCCCAAGTTAATTTCGGATTCGGGTAACTTTTCAGGTGTCGATTTGGGTGGTATGACTGTACCGCCGGAATTGGCTAGTTCGCCGGAAAATCGCGATTCCGGTGAGATACCGAAATCAATCCAAAACCTAACAAATCTCACCTTACTCAACCTGTTTCGAACCCTAATTCGATTTGAAAACGGGGAAGAAGAATGGAAGATGAACGAAGGTGGTGGTGTTGGGGGTTTAGGGTTTGTGGGTGTTGGGGAAGAAGATGAAAAAAGAAAAAAATAAAAAAGAAAAAGAAAATAGAAAAAAGACTAAAATGCCCTCATATCTTTTGCATTTGAAGTCACTTAACGGCCAAAATTGGACGAAGGGACAAATATGCAGAATTTTAAAAACCTCAAGGACAAAAAAACAGAAAAAAAAGTTTAAGGACAAAAACCTCGAATTGAAAAAACCTCAGAGACAAAAAGTGTAATTTAACCCTTAATTAAATAAAGTTACACTTAACAACGAGCATGAGCCAATATTTTAAACTTCTTTCGAATTACAAATTGAACCAAAATGAAAAAGTCAAACTTTTTTTTAAATATTCAAATATAAACAGTTAAATGTTTAACTATATTTTTTAAATGTTCAACTATTTTGTTTAATATATTTTCTAATGTTTTTGATATGAGTTAATATTATTTGTTTAATTATTGTTTCTTTAGAAATCAGTATTCTCACATGGCTAATTGTATACCGCTATATCAAGAGTTAAGAGCAAAAATGATTGAAGGTTATTTGTTGCGACAAAGATGACAATTACACCAATTCAACAACAAATGTCGTTTACAAAAAAGTTTTATTTCATCTTTAAATTTCATATAACATTTATAGATGTATCAAAAATTGTTTCCAGTTATTACAATTATGTATTGCTATTTTATTTTAAACTGCATTAATATTTCGTTATTTTTCTACATATCTCTCGAATCGTGCCCGCCCAATCGGGCGCGGGCTTTGAAGCTAGTTTTTTTTTTTTTTTTTTTTTTTTTTTTTTTTTATATATATAATAGGTATGCTTTTGAATTTCAAACTACAATAATAATTTTAAATATACGGTATTAGGATCTTAATAGCGACACATCTTTAATTCATCAGTTTTGTTACATCAACATCACATCATCCTCTTTACTACAGATAACAAAACTAACAAGTTCATACCAACAATATCTCTTCATTCTCTTTTATTACAATTATCTATTGCTATTTTATTTTAAACTGCATCAATATTTCGTTATTTTTCTACATATCTCTCGAATCGTGCCCGCCCAATCGGGCGCGGGCTTTGAAGCTAGTTTTTTTATATAATAGGCATGCTTTTGAATTTCAAACTACAATAATAATTTTAAATATACGGTATTAGGATCTTAATAGCGACACATCTTTAATTCATCAGTTTTGTTACATCAACATCACATCATCCTCTTTACTACAGATAACAAAACTAACAAGTTCATACCAACAATATCTCTTCATCTCTTTTATTTCTCTTCGTTTTTCTCCTCTTTACATTTCCCTCTCTAACTCTGTTTAGAACAATTAACCCACGAGATGTGGAAGTTGTCGGATTCCCTAAGAGTTTGGGGAAAAAGCAAACCAACGTGTTTGAAGACACGTTTGTGCCAACTATGTCTTTCACCTACAAGGTCCAGCAAAGAAAACCGAAGAGATATGTGGCGGGCATTAGGATACGGTGCGTTTGGTAGAGAGAAGTTAAGAGAAATGACTTTTGAAAAACAAAAATTGGTTTAGATCAATTGGCCACCAAGGATAACCTTGAGTTTTTTTTCAAAAGGTATTGGGTTCAAAACTTGTTAGAAGCAAAACTTGGAAATAATAAGAATGTTGGGGTTTATTCCCGCAAATAATAGACGAGTTCGATAAAGACACACTGCCCGCTTGAATTTCACTAGTTGACTTGAACCACTAATTAACTTGTCGTTAAAAAAAAGGCATAAATAAAATTGAAAAGTAAATCCTTTCCAGTTCTTAAGTTTAAAAATTAAATCAGTACAATTACGATGGCAACTCTACGCTTTATCAATTCGGCTTATTTTTTTTGTATTGGGCCACGTAGTCGATCCATACAAATTTAATTGAGCATCTTATATTCTCTACGATGATGATTTAGGAACGTGTTTTAGAAAATCTATTTAGGGGCATTTTAAGTTTAAAAATTTAAGTTTATTTAGACTTATTAAGTTATTAAGCTGAAAAATCCTTAAAAAAGCTTTCTCAAACATGCCCTTAATTAGATCCCGTCCATAATTAATCACCAACGCAATTTGCAAAGTTTTCGATAATAATTTGGGGCATGTTCCGATTTGCTTTTGAAAATAACTTATTGAATTGTTGATTTTCTTAAGAGCCAATAAGTTTAAAATAACTCAAAAAAGAAATTTCAAGAAGTAAGGAATATATACTTTTCAAGATTTATTTTCAAAAATTCAGTAAGACAAAAAACACTTTTCAATAAGTACATCCAAATTGATAAAACTGACATGAAAATTGTAACCCGAGTGACAATAGAAACTCAACCAGTCTACTTCTTGGGCTTTCTTGGGCCAAGCCCAAGTGACAAGGGGAATGGACCGCATGTTTATCCTAGTTTTCTATAATGTAGTTTTTTTTTGTAGAATTCGATATATGTTAATTTTATAAACAATAAAACATGATATTATCAAAACTGAAGGAAATTAGTACATAAGGGTCGTATTTAAAGAAGTCCTTAATTTTTATAAACTTTTAAGAAATAAATCTTAAGCATTAATTAATTATAAGTAATAGTCAAGAATAATCACATATTTTATATATGAAGGGTATTTTGATTATTAAAAAAATATTTTTTTATATATTTTTATTTTTTTATTTTATTTTAGAATAATTTTTTTTAAAACATATTTTTTCATTAATAATGTAACACCTTAAACTTTATTATAATTGAAATTATCTACTTTTATTAAATAATTTACGAGTTAATTATTTAATTATGAAATTATGTGCTATATGCTTTTATGTGATCATTGTTATGATGTGTTAAATAATTATGTGTCGTTTATTGTCGCGACGTTTTGCCTACGCTTCTATGTGTTCTTGAATTAATATATTAGGTGACGTTGTAATTTCCAAGAGCATGAGTGTCGGGTCGAGGCCGGCCGGAGGCCAAGGCCGAAACCCGGTTGTTTTCTTTTATATAATCGGCTAGAGAGCTTTGTGTGGCCTGGGAAGTGTTTAGCATTTGGGCTGATTGCGTCGAGATTTGGCCCTAGGCCGAGCTAAGAGATTCGGGCCTTGCCCCATTGAGAACTCGAGTTGGACTAGTACGTTAGTCAAGAGAAGGGCCGAGCCCAAGCAAGTGTACAAGTCAATTTGTGAGTGAGGGCTGAAGTCTATTATTACTCCTCAAGTCCGGTGGTGATTTTTATGTATAAACCCGATCCATTGCAGTTCCTCTTCAGCCCATCGTGCATTGTTTTCAGCCAGCGAGGAGTGCCCGATTGCTTTTAATTTACAGGCCAAAGTGAGGCAGGCTTGAAGTCTATTAATTTTCTTAATCCCTAAGTTATTCCTTACCCTAAAAGTGCCGACATTTCCCTTCCTCCTACTATTCCGATCAGCAGCTCATGGGCATCTTCATTCTCGTTTTTTTTCTTCCATCATTCGAAGCAAACAGTCATGGTGGGGGAGGGTTATTTTCATTCCTTCTTATGTCCGTTCAAGAAGCTGTGATTGAGGGTGTTGTTCGTTTGAATCCAGCAAGGAACGTCGGGCAGGAAGCTAGCTTTATTTATTCGCAAGTGAGAACCATTGGGATGAAAGCGAGCAGATTGTGGGTCAAGCATGAGTTTCGGTAGGACTCTTTCTTTTTGTTTTATTTTTCTTATTTCGTTTCGTTCCTCGTTCCTGGTTATTAATCATTTGTGGTCTCGGAATTGGTTGATGTGTGACGAACATGAGGGAGAATTAGCAGGTATCGTTAATTTTTCCAAGCAGCAACCGAGCAAGATGGACCAGTCACCGAGCAGCGGATGTGGTGGTGATCGTGATTCAGTAATAACCATTCACTCCTTTCCTTTTCGTGATTATCTAGCTTGTTCTAATCTGTTTTATTGTTTGGTGAAACGGGTATGACTAGGAGGATCGAGTAGCGAGCATTGCCGGGTGATTCCATCGAAAATCAAAGTCTGGAGCCTTGATCACGGTTTGTTGCTGAACCAGATTATGAAGTTCTTTCGGTAGTCCTTTTTCTTTTCCGAATTTCATTGCTTATGATTTTCATTCCGTACCTATTATGTTAGATTAGTTACTTTGGAGTTTTGGCCAGATAACGTATGAGGGCTGCTATGAAGTTGTGGGCTGATATCGAACCGAGTGGGTTCGTGTTCTTCTTGTTTGTTATTGTTAATTATCCGGGCGATTGTGTGCCTACTTAATTGTTTGTATCGTTTGAGTTTCGAGTTCTAACTTTCTACAAATCGAGTCACTGTTTTGGCTAAACTTGTGGGTTTTGGTAATCGGAGTTTTAAGTCACTGATTTTTCGTGAGTGTTGGTTTTGGGGGTTGGGTAAAGATCACGGTTCATAAGCTATACATTTTATTAACCGAAAACCGGGAATCGAACCCGTAGGGTTCTTGGTTCCCTAACCGATATATATTTTTAAATAAAAGACTAGATTAATGGTGAACATGTTTCTCATGTTAAAAGTGAATTTCGGGGCTGTCGGGTGCCTCGGAAATTAACGGGTTGATGTCGGGATTCAAAACGGGTTTTAAGTCTATATGCTGAGTTTTGGCAGATTGGGTGGTCTAAGTTGGAGTCCGTTTTTGTCACTCTTAAAATATATTTTTGGATTTTTGGCCCGTGTTGGTCTCTAGTGTTTCGAGTCCTCTTTCCGTTTCCGCTGACGGCTCGTCGATCTGATTTGTCATTTAAAAGTTATTGCTCTTTTTGTAAGCCATCACAAAATAGTCTTCGGTTCAGCTATTCTGTCTTGTGGGTCTGTTTTGAGACCCTTCTGTTTGGATTCAAGTCCCGAAGTCTTCTGACAAATTGTAGTCCTCTGAATTATTTAGCTATTGTAAAAATATGGGACAAATCTAATAAACGGGTTGTGAGTTATGACCGTTCCCGTTAGAGTGCTGAGTGCTGTTTAGTTTCTGCTGAAACTACCTTTGAGTCTACCCCTAACCCGAGCTTCATTGTGCTATGTAGGACCTCTTAGGACTTGATTAGAGACGCTCTTCTGCACCGAGGATATTTAGGAGCATACGTCTATTCGAGGTGGGTGATCTCAGTATAAACTTGCATTTACTTTCATTTCATGATTATGTGCTATGTGTCATGAATTGCTATTGCTTTGAGATAAGCTTGTTTATTTGATGATGTGCTAAGTGTTGTTTATTTTAAATGCATCCTGAACTGAGATATGAATGTTGAGTAACCGAGCTAAGTACCATATCATTATGTGTTGATCTGCGTACATGAGTTATGTTTATGAGTTATATGCATGTGAGATGTGCTAGTTGATTACATACCTGTTGAGATGATATGTGTTGAGTATGAGATGGTTTGTTTTATATGAGTACATGTTGTATGAGTCAACACGTTAATAAAACTACCCTAATAACTATGAAATTTTAATTACCGATCGCAAGAGGCGACAGCGAGAACCAACTCTTTCCGTTTGAGTTGCCAAAGTACACTACACGACTGTTAGCATGGTACTGCGGGGCACCTAGAGGACGGGTGTTGGAAGAGGGTGTTGTGACGAGCGTATGGCGGTGGGCGTACGTTGAGCATCGTCACAACCACGGCGAACCTAATGAGATTTAATAAAAGGCCTAATAATCGAGAATTGAGTAGAGTCTCTAGGGATCACTTATGTGGTGTGGATTGTTTGTATGTGTATGTTTATTGTGTTGATTATTCACTGATCGATGGCTGACCCCAAACACTCCCTCCCATGTTGCAGGTACTAGCAAAGGCAAAGAGAAGGTCAATGGTTGATGAGTTGCGTTTCTATTTCTTATATTTATGGATTTGGATTAAAACATTTATTTTGAGTCAAACATGTTTTGTTTTAAAGCCTTTAATTATTCGGCATTTAAAACACGAGACGGTTTATATTTTTATTCATGAGTTGGGACTTTTGAGTTACTTGTACTTTTGGGGAAAAATGTAATATTTTATTGATTAAAATTTTTTAAATTCCGCCTGATTTTTGGGATGTTACAAGTTGGTATCAGAGCACTGGCTTGAGAGAATTGGGTTCACAAGGGGTGGATTCCAAACTCAAGTCGAAGCACGAGTTTTCAAAATGAGTTTTCAAAAGTGTATTTTAAAACGAGTCCAAATTCAAATCGAAAAGCAGCGCATCACAACGACCTTATGCCTCTAGTAATTATTTATGAGTTATTTAGTTTATTAAAAACGTTGCGAGTGAAATTGATTACTAAGAGAATAAAATAAAATTAACTCGAGATGAGCGTGAATTATACGACTATATATATGTATATATATATATATATATATATATATATATATATATATATATATATATATATATATATATATATATATATATATATATATATATACATACTATATGTACTGTTGTGAATTACTTGGTAAGTGGATGGTATGAGGATGGGAGATCGTGGAATTTTTGAAACCGGCTCGAAACCATGACAGGGGTAGGTGCGGATAATAATAGAGGGCCACTGTTATTATACGCACATGACTCATGCCTATGTTTCGAAAATGATTCAAGGAGACCATTGGTCAAGCATCTAAGTATCATTAAAACCCTCAACTATTAAATATAATTAGATAATAAAATCACTAAAAGAGATCCATGAGAAACCAGTGCAACCAATTGAATAAGAGAATTATCAAAAACGAATTGATAAAGAGTTATCAAAACAGGTCAAGAGAGAGACCAATAAATGAAATTGGGTTGAATTTGTTAATTATTTAATGTAGTTATTAATACCTCGAGAACGATTGAGCAATCGCTAAAGCAAAATAAACGAGAAAAATAAGGAAAATGTTAAGTTCAAATATATAAGTAAATGGGGTGAAAATATCAATAAATCGAGATTTATGGGAAAATAATAAATAATAAATAAGAGATCATTAATTTAAGTTGACAAGGAGTTTACCAAACAAATCAAGTGAAAGTTATTAAATCAAATTGAGTGAGAATCACTAATGATAAATTGTTAAATTGAGTAATATTAACTGGTCAAAACCCTAAGATAATAATTAAGTAAGAATGATTAAGAATAATTTAATTCGTATAATTGAGAAATCATTGAAATTACGAGAAACTATGAGTAAATAAATTAATGAAGTCATGATGGCTATTAATTGAGCAAGAGCTGAAAATCTGTAAAGTCGATGAAAATTCTAAACATGGAGACATCACTAATTGAACGAGATGAGGAATCCAAAACAAGTTAAGTGATGAGTTAATTGACAAAAGAAAATTTACGAGGTTTATTCGCTACGAATTTAATGAGAATTTCATTTAACGATAAAACTGTTATATGGTAATGATAATACCAAATATGCCATGAATAACCAAAATGAGGATTAATAATCAGATTTGATCGAGAGATAATTGTGAATGTGTAACACGAAATAACAAATGGTGATGTTAATATGCGTGATAAGTTTGATTTATGAGGAGTCATAAAATGCATAATTATTAATGTGACATAGTTATGAAACTATTAAAGAATAACGAGTTATGATGGAGGGAATGTAATAAGAGTACGAGAATCCATGAGAATGCTAATGAGAAAGCTAACACCTAATATGAGCAATGAATTTTTTTTAGGCGATTATAATTTAATGAGTAGGGGTGTGAGAGGGGGATAAAGAGTATACGTTGGACCGACTCACACATGTGCCTAAGAGTTCGATTATCGAGTAACTTAATGAAACCTTAAAGTATATAATTAAAAAAAATGAGAATCAACAAACCGAACTATCGAGTGTTCGTAACGAGCTCTATGAGATTTTGAGTGTCACTTCCAAACTCGGGGACGAGTTTTCTCCAAGTGGAGTTGAGTGGTGGAAAAATGGGAAACTACCAATTTTAAGAGTGCGAATTGAGAACAATTATAAAGTTGTGAATTATTAAAATCGTATTATTGAGCTAATGGAGATTAATAAATCGCGCTAAGTGAGAAAAACGTTATTATGAGAAATTATTAAATCTAGTCGATTACATCGTTTAGCCAAATTATTGTGTTGAGTAATTTATATCCATGTTATTAAAGAATTTATAAGAATAATTGGGAATAATTAATTTCATGTGATGATATAATTATCAAGAGGTCAGAAATTCATCAATCAAGAGTAATGGTGCAAATGAGCAGTAGTAAGTACTATAATTATATAAATAAAGAAAAATTAAATAACTAGAGTCGGTCATGAGAAGATCGCCATAATAAAGTTATGAGGAAAATTCAATATTTTTGAGAAATTACCGAGCTATGAGAAACTAATAAATCAAGTCAAACGGATAAAATTTTTTTTAGCGAACCAAATGACAAAATCTTATTTATGATCAAATATTAAATTGAAACTAAGGGGAACATCGAGTAAAATTATCAAACTGAATGTCATCAAATATTACACTTTATTGAGTAATTATTAAATCGAGAATAACTATTGAAGTGAGCAAATGAGAAAATATAAGTATATTAGACAATAAAATTTTATGAATTTCTAAATCAAGTAGGAGCTAAAAATATAAATAATGAGGAATTTTTTTATGGAGAACGAGAAAATAATTGAGTAATCAGGTACATGAGAATTAACGAGTCAATTAATCGAGTAAAAGAAAAAAACGTTAAGTCGAGACGCTTAAAACTTATGATAAAATTAGAATATTGAGTGGACGATTAGTCAAATTGATCAAGAGACGAATTATATGAGAACAAAACGAGAAGTTAATTAACAAGCTAAATGATAAAATTATTAAATGAGTTGATGAGTATCATTAACATGAGTTGAACGAGCCAAAATTAATGAGAATCAACGAAGAATTATTATAAACGAGTTTACAAGAGAACCAATCATGCTGATTAAGTGATGAGTTATCCGTTTGAGTAATAAAATTTGAGCACGTGAAGAATCGTAAAAACGAGTAAATGCATATATTATATTGACTGGTGAGGAGTCATTAAACGAGATTTGAGTTAAATTGATAATATAGCTTGCGTTGAGTCAAAAGCAAGTTGTATAACTTTGAGATAAGTGCATTTTGAGTATATGCAAATTGAGTAAGAGGCATGAGTTGCCTACTATCTGAGGTTTATGTGGGATAAAGTATATTTATGTGAATTATGTACTTGGGGTGTAGTGATTGATAGTGGTGCGAACCGCTAGATTGTTTATTTTACTTTAAAACAAACTAATGCCCCATAGAGTAGAGGGCCTTGAGATAACATTCTTGGCGAAGATTGATAATAATAAAAAAAATAATTTTGGTGTAAATTATGTAAAAGTAATACCTTGTTAGAACCGTGCGGGAAGGTCTTTCCCATAAAAACTTATTTTTTTAATCGTCGTGAGAGGGCCGAGTATGATTGCGAGCATGAGCTGGATGACCGAGTACCACGCCGAGACCGTCTGTCACCACGTTCCAAACCATAACAAATCTCTAAGTGGAGTTGAATCGGAGATTTAACGCAACACCAAGCGCTGAGTGCGGCAACTGTGTCTGACTACGAGAGCAAGAAGACGTCTTTAACAGAGTATCGTAGATCATTTTTTTTTATTTCTATCGACATCCTTTTCTTTTTGAGATAAATTGAGCTCCTTAGAGAGAACTTCAACTTTCTATTCTTTTAGCTTAATCATTTTGCGCCGCTAAAGACTGATGTAACGACCCGAATTTTTCTAAATACATAAATTGTACAAAAATATGATAAATAAGGATAAATCGTTTAAGGAACGTAGGAATTGGTTTCGTGTTGTTTGGACACCGTACGAGAAAGTTATCGGCGAAACCGGGTCGAACCAAGGATGAAAAAGTGCAGCCCTGGCTGCCCTAGAAGTTCACGCCGTGAACTTTGGTTCACGGATCGCGAAGTCATACCAGCTAATCAGGCAATCAGGCGCGAACTACTTCCCGATCAGATCACGTCGCTAACTTTGCGTGCGTGAAGAAGTTCACGGCGCGAACTTTGTTCCCGATCGTGAACTTTGCCCGACACCAGCATTTAATTCGGGAAAACCTCATTTATTACACAAAAACCCTAGTTTTTCTCCTCTCAATTGGTGTGTGCGATTTTTGAGTGTAAAGTGACGATTGGAGCTTAATCTTCACTAGTTCTTGGAGATTCTTGCTCACATTTGAAGATCAAAGGTAAATCTTCATCCCTCTTTGTTATAAGTCTTAGATTCAAGTAGGGAAGCTTGAATCATGAACCCTAGTTATGGATTTGTACATAAATGGTCACATGGAAGTAATATAACTTAGATCTATGGTATTTTAACAAAATGTATTCATAATATGAACCTATGAAAAGATGGTGATTTATGGAATTAGGGTTTGGTAACTTTGGGGGAAAATGGTGCTAGTAGTTGACTAGTCATAGATTATATAGTTAGTATTGTTGATTGATGCAAACCATTGTATTGGTTTGATAATAGGTTATTGGTTGAAGGATTTGAGGCATTCAAATCTTGAGAAATGATATTGGTGTTCAAGGAACACAACATTTGGATAAGCTTGGCTAAGGTGAGTACATGTGAACTTTCAAAACTGAGTACATAGTTAGTAAATGTTTTATGATTAAATGTTTTTATCGAGTCTTTAAGTAATTTAGTTATTTATGTGATTTATGACGAATTGCTTACATGATGATGAAATGATTAATTGAATGAGAAATGATGGAGCTATAGGCTCATAATGATAAGAGAAAAGTGATGATGATGATGTTGTTGTCCCTAGGGCCGTAGTAGATTGGAGGCATTCCGGTTATTACGGTACCTTTAGGTTAGTGGTAGATTGGAGGCATTCTGATTACCCAATACCTAAGAGTCCCGGTAGATTGGAGGCATTCCGGTTACCGTGGATATGACGGTCTTGATAGATTGGAGGCATTCCGATTATCTTGACATTGGCCAAATGATGAAAGTAATGAAGTGACCCAAACGAACCTAGTAATATTATTTTAAGTTTAAATGATATTATTTGACTAATTGTTTATCGGGTCTAAAACCCATGTATCTCACGAGGCAATTTTGTCTCACGTACTATGTTTGTGTTTTTGCTATGTACTCAGGTTTGGGATCGAAGATCTAGGAGGCCCGTTTAGAAGAGGCCTTGTTGAGATTAGCTCGGTGTTGATGATTAGAGTCCTTATCCTATGGTTAAGATATAATTTGTAACACCGTTTTTGTAAACTCTGATAATCTCGAACAAGAAACCTTTTCGTTTTTGTAAAACCGGTATTGGACACCGATACGATATTATGTACTTTGGATTAAATGTTATTTAAATGTTGTTTTGAAAATTGAGGTGTTACAACTGAAGGTTTATATGATCAACTGCTAGAGCCGGAGTTCATTCTGATTGAGCGGGTGACCTTGAAGAGATTCCTTTCCATACTTAACTTTATCGTTTTCCTTTTGAGTATGCGTATTGTGTACGAGTCTGCGTCTGAGTCTGAGATGCGAGATCGCTACCATGAACTTCTTCCAAGCCATGACTTTGGGGACGAAGTCTATTTTAAGTGGAGTTGAGTTGTAACACATTAAAATTTATTGTAATTGAAATTATCTACTTTTATTAAATAATTTACGAGTTAATTATTTAATTATGAAATTATGTGCTATATGCTTTTATGTGATCATTGTTATGATGTGTTAAATAATTATGATGTGTTAAATAATTATGTGTCGTTTATTGTCGCGACGTTTTGCCTACGCTTCGATGTGTTCTTGAATTAATTATATTAGGTGACGTTGTAATTTCCAAGAGCATGAGTGTCGGGTCGAGGCCGGCCGGAGGCCGGCTGGAGGCCAAGGCCGAAACCCGGTTGTTTTCTTTTATATAATGGGCTAGAGAGCTTTGTGTGGCGCGGGTAGTGTTTAGCATTTGGGCTGATAGCGTCGAGATTTGGCCCTAGGCCGAGCTAAGAGATTCGGGCCTTGCCCCATTGAGAACTCGAGTTGGACTAGTACGTTAGTCAAGAGAAGGGCCGAGCCCAAGCAAGTGTACAAGTCAATTTGTGAGTGAGGGCTGAAGTCTATTATTACTCCTCAAGTCCGGTGGTGATTTTTATGTATAAACCCGATTTATTGCAGTTCCTCTTCAGCCCATCGTGCATTGTTTTCAGCCAGCGAGGAGTGCCCGATTGCTTTTAATTTACAGGCCAAAGTGAGGCAGGCTTGAAGTCTATTAATTTTCTTAATCCCTAAGTTATTCCTTACCCTAAAAGTGCCGACATTTCCCTTCCTCCTACTATTCCGATCAGCAGCTCATGGGCATCTTCATTCTCGTTTTTTTTCTTCCATCATTCGAAGCAAACAGTCATGGTGGGGGAGGGTTATTTTCATTCCTTCTTATGTCCGTTCAAGAAGCTGTGATTGAGGGTGTTGTTCGTTTGAATCCAGCAAGGAACGTCGGGCAGGAAGCTAGCTTTATTTATTCGCAAGTGAGAACCATTGGGGTGAAGGTGAGCAGATTGTGGGTCAAGCATGAGTTTCGGTAGGGCTCTTTCTTTTTGTTTTATTTTTCTTATTTCGTTCCGTTCCTCGTTCCTGGTTATTAATCGTTTGTGGTCTCGGAATTGGTTGATGTGTGACGAACATGAGGGAGAATTAGCAGGTATCGTTAATTTTTCCAAGCAGCAACCGAGCAAGATGGACCAGTCACCGAGCAGCGGATGTGGTGGTGATCGTGATTCAGTAATAACCATTCACTCCTTTCCTTTTCGTGATTATCTAGCTTGTTCTAATCTGTTTTATTGTTTGGTGAAACGGGTATGACTAGGAGGATCGAGTAGCGAGCATTGCCGGGTGATTCCATCGAAAATCAAAGTCTGGAGCCTTGATCACAGTTTGTTGCTGAACCAGATTATGAAGTTCTTTCGGTAGTCCTTTTTCTTTTCTTAATTTCACTGCTTATGATTTTCATTCCGTACCTATTATGTTAGATTAGTTACTTTGGAGTTTTGGCCAGATAACGTATGAGAGCTGCTATGAAGTTGTGGGCTGATATCGAACCGAGTGGGTTCGTGTTCTTCTTGTTTGTTGTTGTTAATTATCCGGGCGATTGTGTGCCTGCTTAATTGTTTGTATCGTTTGAGTTTCGAGTTCTAACTTTCTACAAATCGAGTCACTGTTTTGGCTAAACTTGTGGGTTTTGGTAATCGGAGTTTTAAGTCACTGATTTTTCGTGAGTGTTGGTTTTGGGGGTTGGGTAAAGATCACGGTTCATAACCTACACATTTTATTAGCCGAAAACCGGGAATCGAACCAGTAGGGTTCTTGGTTCCCTAAACCGATATATATTCTTAAATAAAAGCCTAGATTAATGGTGAACATGTTTCTCATGTTAAAAGTGAATTTCGGGGCTGTCGGGTGCCTCGGAAATTAACGGGTTGATGTCGGGATTCAAAACGGGTTTTAAATCTATATGCTGAGTTTTGGCAGATTGGGTGGTCTAAGTTGGAGTCCGTTTTTGTCACTCTTAAAATATATTTTTGGATTTTTGGCCCGTAATGGTCTCTGGTGTTTCGAGTCCTCTTTCCGTTTCTGCTGACGACTCGTCGATCTGATTTGTCATTTAAAAGTTATTGCTATTTTTGTAAGCGATCACAGAATAGTCTTCGGTTCAGCTATTCTGTCTTGTGGGTCTGTTTTGAGACCCTTCTGTTTGGATTCAAGTCCCGAAGTCTCTGAGAAATTGTAGTCCTCTGAATTATTTAGCTACTGTAAAAATTTGGGACAAATCTAATAAACGGGTTGTGACTTATGACCGTTCCCGTAAGAGTGCTGAGTGCTGTTTAGTTTATGCAGAAACTACCTTTGAGTCTAATCCTAACCCGAGCTTCATTGTTCTATGTAGGACCTCTTAGGACTTGATTAGAGACGCTATTCTGCACCGAGGATATTTAGGAGAATACATCTATTCGAGGTGGGTGATCTCACTATAAACTTGCATTTACTTTCATTTCATGATTATGTGCTATGTGTCATGAATTGCTATTGCTTTGAGATAAGCTTGTTTATTTGATGATGTGCTAAGTGTTGTTTATTTTAAATGCATCCTGAACAGAGATATGAATGTTGAGTAACCGAGCTAAGTACCATATCATTATGTGTTGATCTGCGTACATGAGTTATGTTTATGAGTTATATGCATGTGAGATGTGCTAGTTGATTACATATCTGTTGAGATGATATGTGTTGAGTATGAGATGGTTTGTTTTATATGAGTACATGTTGTATGAGTCAACACGTTAATAAAACTAACCTAATAACTATGAGATTTTAATTACCGATCGCTAGAGGCGACGACGAGAGCCAACTCTTCCCGTTTGAGTTGCCAAAGTACACTACACGACTGTCAGTGTGGTACTGCGGGGCACCTAGAGGACGGGTGTTGGAAGAGGGTGTTGTGACGAGCGTATGGCGGTGGGCGTACGTTGACCATCGTCACAACCCACGGCGAACCTAATGAGATTTAATAAAAGGCCTAATAATCGAGAATTGAGTAGAGTCTCTAGGGATCACTTATGTGGTGTCGATTGTTTGTATGTGTATGTTTATTGTGTTGATTATTCACTCAGCGGTGGCTGACCCCAAACACTACCTCCCATTTTGCAGGTACTAACAAAGGCAAAGAGAAGGTCAATGGTTGATGAGCTGCGTCGTTTCTATTTTTTATATTTATGGATTTTGATTAAAACATTTATTTTGTCAAACATGTTTTGTTTTAAAACCTTTAATTATTCCGCATTTAAAACACGAGACGGTTTATATTTTTATTTATGGGTTGGGACCTTTGAGTTACTTGTACTTTTGGGGAAAAATGTAATATTTTATTGATTAAAATTTTTTAAATTCCGCGTGATTTTTGGGATGTTACAAATAACACATAATGTGATTGCATATAAATCACATGTGATTGTACTAAAACATCAGATGTGATTAAATGACAATCACATGTGCTTTTGCACTGAAATGACATATGATTAAATACCACACGTAATTATCAAATAAATATTATTTTTTAACAAATAAAATTAAAAAATAATAATAAATTAAAAAAAAATTGAACTTATAAAATAAAATATAAAATATTAAAAAATTTAAATTCTTTTAAGTGTCAAATGACCAAAATACCTCTTCATGTATAAAATATGTGATTAATCTTGATCATTAAATCTTATTAATAAATGATTAAAGTTTGTTGCTCACGAGTATGTAAAAATGATATACTTCTTTGAACGTTTCTCTAATACATACGAGTAATACATATTGATTTGCGCATCATGAGGTACAAAATCAAATGCACAAGTAACCACCCACACATGCGACAATTTAGTGGTCGAATATCGTTTCTCATTAAAATAGGCGAGCAATGTAAATATTACACGTCTTCTACACAACGGATCTAGACAAAAATTGAACGGTATCATTTATTGCACAGTTTTGTTTTTAATTAAGAATATCACCTACGTGGTTTTTATAATGTAGTACATGAATTTTATCAATTTATAAAGGACAATTAATAGTTCTTGGATCAAATAAAAATTAAAAGTCAAGATCAAGATTCATACCACCACCACTACTAACACATGTGAATATGTGATTCAATACATCAATACCCCACCCACCTCCGGCGGCTGGCGGCGGCAGACGACGGCGATCGGCGACGGCGGCCGGAGGTGGCGGCCAACGGTGGTCGGTGGTGGTGACTGTGGTGGTGGTCGTGACTTGAAAGACATGTGTTTGAAACACATGTGTTTAAGTTTTGAAACACATGTGCTTTGTAGTTCGATGCTCTACTGTGTTTTAAAAACTTATATTTTTAGTGAAACACATTTGTTTCGTGACTTGAAACACATGTGTTATTTCACCTTTTAAAAAAATATGTGTTTCGTAGTTCGTATGTTCCCATGTATTTTAGAAACTCATGTTTTTAGTGAAACACATGTGTTTCGTAATTTGAAACACATGTGTTTCGTAATTTGAAACACATGTGCTTCGAAATAATATGCTCGTTTGTATTTTGAAACACATGTGTTTTTAGTGAATCACATGTGTTTCAATACATCTATACCACCACCACCCCCATTACCACCAGCACCTTCACTGTCAGCCACCACCACCCTCGCCGGCGGCTGGCGCTCGGCGGCGGCTGGCGGCCGGCAGCGGCCGGAGGTGGCGGCCGGCGGTGGTCGGTGGTGGTGACCAGCGGTGGTGGTCGTGACTTGACACGTATTTGAAACACATGTGATTTGATTTTGATCATTTTAATCCAATGATTAAGATTTGTTCCTTAAGACTTTAAAATTTTAACACAACTCATATCACCTACACTAAAAAATGAAATTTAACATTTAAACAATATTCCTTACTACATGGTAAGTCATCTCCTGCTTCTAGGTTCAATATATGTGAGCTCTTCTACTTTGGAGTACTTGAGTTAGAAAATGTCAAGAAAAAGACATGCATAAAGTCCCTTGCCTCTTATAAACTTGCTCTTAATCGGCATTTTTGACTTAGTTACAACCTCTCATCTTTCGTGGCTCCTAGAGAACGAAGTTGACTATTTCCTAATCATTTTAGAGACCAAACTATTAGACCCGATCATCATCTTCAAACTCACCAAAATATGATTGGTTTAACCAGCTTGCCGGTTTAAGGAAACTTCTAAGTTTTACTCTAACTTTCACATAATTCAATAATTGACCGTGATTATATAAATGTATCACTTATTTTGATATGGAGGTAGTACTAAGTTTATGCATGATAACATTTGTTTTTAAAACCAACTGTTATCGATCTTATGGATTGCATATAAAAGGAAAAAAAAGGCGTATCATGAAACTGGAATATGTAGATTTCTAATCCCACTCGAACTATAAACTTAATTCAAGACGAAAAGCAAAAATTTACTCCTTACTGGAATACGTATCACATAATTTTACGTATCACATAATTTTACTCCTGACTTTTCAAAAACGAAAAGCAATCTTTTCTTATTAATTCAATAATTTATTCTCAAACACCCACTAAACAAATAAGTATATATTAACACTACAAGAAATTGATCTTTTTGCGACGACATTAATTCGACGACATTGCTACTTTGCGACGACAATGCAAATTTGCGACGACTGTTTAAAAATTGCGACTACAAGTCGTCCCTAACGAAGAGCGGGAAATCATCCCTCCTTTTTTTTTCCAGCCGCGAAAGAATTTAGCGGAAAAGATAAAAATTTGACCCATTTAGCGACAACGGGTCGTCGCTGTAGAATTTTAAAACTATTTTTAAAAAATTTTCTTCAAATATATTAATTATATTTTAATTTAGAAAATAAAAATTCCGTTTGCGGCGACGTGTTGTCGCAGAGTGTCGTCGCGGAAATTAAAAAAAGGGGGAAAATATCAAAAAACGAAAGAAAATCTTAAACAAATTTCCCGAATAAACAGCTTCTTCGATTTCGTTGTTATCATCTACCACCTGATTCCCCCTTTCTCCTCATGATTCTCTTAACCGTTATTCACCTGCATTCCCCCATATCAGGTATACGTACGACCCCTCTTCTCTACTAACCTTAATCTGCTTTCTTTTCTCAATTCGACTTTTAGTTCGTCTGCTCGAATCATTTGTAAAAGGTACGCCCTCTTGTTTACATTGGATTGTTTTCTTGGTTTTCAGTTCATTTAGTGTAATTGATTCATAGTATTAGGTTAATTTCGCTCCATGATTCTTTAGTTTGTTAAAATCAGGTTCGCATCATCAACTTTGCATTATAGTTATTACTCGGATCGAGCATTTGTGTTAACATTATGATTTTGTAAGAACTAATTTTGTCGAAACAAAGTTCAATTTAGGGGGAAAAAACGATTAATTTTGATTCAAGTGAGCCAATGAGGTCAGTTTGGTTGATTTCAACTTTTCAAGTTCTGTAGTTGAACTAATATTTCTTGTTTAGTTGTAAAATTAATGATATTTGACTTCTAAAATTTCAAAAAAGTAGTTAATATCACAGGTGTTTGGTATTTTTTTTGTTATGTATCGATACCTGGAAGCTAGGTTTTTTTTTTGGTGTTAGGTATTATGTTCTAGAAATCCTTTTTTATGTTGGCTCACAGTGAATTGGTAGTTGCCCCCTGTAGCTATTATGTTCTAGAAATCCTTTTTTATATGTTGGCTCACAGTGAATTGGTAGTTGCCCCCTGGAAGCTAGGTTATTTTTTTTGTTTAATTAACTGATCTTTGTAAATTGTAATGTACATACTATAGGAATGAGTATTTGCATCATAAACTGAATATCTTTTCAGGTTGTAACACTGAAACTAGACAATATCAAGGGTACGGTTGTAACGAGTTCAGAAGTCGTGCAGGTGCAGAAAACGCCTTATAAACCTTATTTCTAATAATATTAGTTTACAATAACATATTTTCCAGAAATCTTGTTGTGCTGTTCAGACTTCATAGTAAGCTGCAGTGCTGTCTTCGCCAATCTTGCTGCTGCAGTGCTGTCTTTGCCACTCAGGTTCCTTTATTTGATTTGCCTAAGTATTTTCATTTTGTTTGACTTTATATTGCTCTTAATGCAATCATTTTAAGCTGCTAATTTATTGCTTAGCTCCTAATCTGTGTTAGTGATTCTTTCTCCAGCCTTCTGTTTTCATGTCCAACTTATTTTTATCTTTATTTGTTTTCTGATCAATTAATTAGGAGGGAATGCACATTTGCTGTAATTATAAAATTAATAAGGTAAATTCCACTGACTAATTATAATGATATGTCTAAATTAGATTATACAACTAGAGGAACCATTACTTGTAGGTTATTCTTTTCAAGTATAATGATGCAGTAGCTTAATTTGATATGGGATAAGATAATAGATCCATGTAGCTAGGCAATTGAATTTAGGATAAATATATAAAACACTTAAGTTTTTAGAATCGTATATGCAATTTCCTAAAATATTTGGCTTGGTAGTGAGTGTTATATTCAATTAGACCCGATTACTTTCCTTTATCGGGTTTGGGGTTGATCCAGTTAGACCCGATTGAAGATTAAAAGTTTTTTAACTTAAGATTTAAAATATTTTTTACATACTGCAAGGTAAATGTTATATTGTTTTTTAGATGTTAAATTGTTTTTAAGTTAAAATATCTAAAAATTTAAAATAACCTAAGCAAGTTAAAAAAAAAAAAAAATTAAAATAATGTACGCTCTTCTTCTTGCACTGTTGGATTTCATCTGCTCAAATTAACTGAGTAATTTCACTCAACGAACTTCTATTTGCTAAATTCGGGTCTGCACCAATGTTCAATTTAGTGATTTTTTGGGGATAATGTTATATGTATTATGTGTGCTTCAACATCCGTTCCATCCATTTTTGCCCTTTCTTACTTTCTGAGCTTAAAAGGTATTATTAGTAGAGCGTTTGACCCATTTGCCAAAAAATTGTTTGCTTAATTTGGATTGTATTCTTATTTCCGGTTACTGAAATTCTAAATTTGCAAATTATGTTCATATCCTATTTTTAAAATCCCACATCTGTTGACCACAAGTCAAAATACACAAATTAGTGCATGTTGCTATAACATATGATTTAGAAAAAAATAGTACTTAGTCAATTAATACGCATGTGTTTTTCATATTTTTTACAGATTTATTTGTATTTTGGATTTTTTTTTTACTTTGTACTCGTAAAATACATGCTATATGGTTTGTACGATTAATATAAATAGTTAACTTTATTAGTCATTTAATAAAACAGTTATGGTGCTTGATAAGAGTTGGTGTGCATCAAATAAACGTAACTCTAAAGAGTTTGAGGACGGTCTAACAAGTTTTATGAACCTAGCAAAGAATTATGTCAACGAAGATGGGTTACTAAGATGTCCTTGTAGAAAGTGTTTGAACACGTATTTTCACCCACCAGATAGAGTAGAGGGTCACATACATGCGAGAGGGTTCCAACGGTCATACACTCGATGGATTTTTCATGGTGAACCAGTTGCTCCTCGAGTTGTAAATGAGGTAGCTCCAGTGACAGATGAGATGATTGATGTCATTGATGACCTCATTGGGGAGCAAAACACAAATCACACTGTGGTAGATGAA
The DNA here is from genome assembly GCA_963853835.1 of Calendula officinalis. Lineage (NCBI taxonomy): Eukaryota > Viridiplantae > Streptophyta > Magnoliopsida > Asterales > Asteraceae > Calendula > Calendula officinalis. The sequence continues at coordinate 21,896,584 of OY970823.1, forward strand.
GGAACATCAGATGGAGGAACATCAGATGCAGGAGTTAACGGGGTTGACCATGAGTTTATTGAATTGTTTGAGGAGATTGAAACAGAGTTGTACCCTGGTTGCACTTGGTTGTCTTCCCTAAATTTCTTAGCAAAACTGTTGCACCTGAAGGCCATGAACAAATGGACAGACAGTTCATTTAACCAGCTATTAGAGTTTTTGAAGTTTGCGTTCCCCAAAGAGAATAGGATTCCAACTTCATACTATGAAGCTAAGAAGAAGATGAGAAAGATAGGGTTAGGGTACCAAACGATCCATGTTTGCAAAAATGACTGTTGTTTGTTTTGGAAAGAGAATGAGTCAAAACAGACATGTCCAATATGTGGGGAGAGTAGATGGTATAACAATAAGACAACTGGAAAGAAAGTTCCTCATAAGATCTTGCGTTATTTCCCATTGACTTCTAGGCTTAAACGTAAGTATAGTTCCAGACACACTGCAAAAGAGATGATTTGGCATAAGACTGGACGGTCGGAAGAAGGCACAATGCGTCACCCTGTTGATGGGTCTGCCTGGAAAGAGTTTGATACAAAATATCCTGATTTTGCCAGAGAACCTAGAAATGTTCGATTGGGTTTAGCCGCCGATGGTTTTAATCCTTTCGGTAATATGAGTTTATCATACAGCATGTGGCCGGTAATTTTGACAACATACAATACACCTCCATGGATATGTATGAAAGAATCTTCTTTCTTTTTGACATTATTAATTCCAGGCCCTAAATCACCTGGGAAGGACATGGATGTATTTCTGCGGCCGTTGGTTGACGAACTAAAATTGTTGTGGGCTGAAGGAGTGCAAACTAAAGACGCCTCCACAAACACCATCTTCATGATGCGTGCTGCACTATTATGGACTATCAACGACTTCCCTGCTAGTAGTAGTCTCTCTGGCTGGAGTGGTCAAGGATATTTAGCATGTCCTACTTGTAATGAAGACACTCCTTCATGTCGTGTTATTGGGAAAACGGCTTACGTTGGTCACAGACGTTTTTTACCTCCTGGTCATCGTTGGAGAAAGAGCTGCTTGTTTAACGGTCAACACGAAAAAAGACCTCATCCTAAACCATTAACTCCTGCAACTATACTACGACAACTGGCTCAGGTACCGATTCGTACGCCGGGAAAACATTCTAGTCCTGGAGGTTTGAAAAGGAAACGTGATTCAAGAGTGTTAAATTGGACAAAACGGAGCATTTTCTACGAGCTTGAGTATTGGTCTGCTCTTCGACTAAAACATAATTTGGATGTTATGCATATAGAAAAAAATGTTTGCGATAGTTTATTAGGCACATTCTTGATGAATGACAAATCCAAAGACACAATAAACGCAAGAAAAGACTTGAAAGACTTGGGTATTCGTGAAGACCTTTGGCTTCAACAGAAAGACAACAAGACAATAAAACCGCATCCGATCTACTCATTTACTGTAGAAAATAGGCGTCGTTTCTGTCAGTTCATAAAACGTGTTAAACTACCAGATGGATTTGGATCAAATTTCAAGAAGAAAGTGACCGAGAATGATACTAACATAACGGGGTTGAAGTCTCACGATTCCCACGTTCTTATGCAACGCTTGTTACCCATAGGCGTTCGTGGGTACCTAGACAAGGATATTTCAACCACAATATGTGAGTTATGCACTTTCTTTAAACAAATTTGTGCGCGAACGTTGGTGGTTGAAGATATGAAGAAAGCCGAAAAGGATTTGATCAACATCATGTGTAAATTGGAAATGATATTCCCCCCCGCCTTCTTTAACATAATGGTTCACGTGGTTCTTCATTTGCCAGAGGAGGCTATTCTTGGAGGACCTGTATACATGAGGTGGATGTATCCTTTTGAGAGATATATGAAAAAGTTGAAAAGCTATGTGAGAAATAAAGCTAAGCCCGAGGGTTCCATCGCAGAGGGTTATGTAGCGGACGAAGCTTTAACGTTTTGTTCCATGTATCTTCAGGGTGTACGAACAAAATTTAACCGTCCTGACAGAAATGAGGATATCGCCATTCCAAAAAGGCAATTGTCTGTGTTCGAGTCACAATGTCGGCCGGCTAGCGCTAGAAAAGTTATATTTCTTCAAGAATCAGTTCGAAAATCAGCCGAGTGGTATGTGCTAAACAACTGCCCTGAAATACAACCATACATGGAGTGAGTATCTCTAATTTGAACCTTACTTATAATATTATTATGAAGTTTATTGATTGTAAATATTCATACAGCCAATTTAACTCTGAAATGTTGGGAAGAGATCTCCAACAATATTTTCCATCATGGTTCTATACGAAGGTAAGATAATCACACATAATAAACTAATTATAACATAATATTATTTAAGCTTATACATTTATCGTTTTATAGATGTATCGTTTGCGAGTTCCAGGATCTCTCGAGTGTACTGATGAATTACATGCACTGGCAAATGGTGCAAACTTTAATGCAAATGGTTACACAGCTTGTATAGTCAATGGTGTGAGATTTGTGGTATACACTCATGACACACGACGTACCACCCAAAATAGTGGTGTTGTAGTTCCTGGAACAGATGGTTCAACATTTTATGGTGTGTTGGAGGAGATTCTAGAGTTACGTTATTTAGGTTCTCATTCGGTTGTCTTGTTTCGATGTATGTGGTTTAATACCAATCGGGGGCGATGCATTACTAAAGATAATATCACTAGCATTAATGTCAGTTCTGAAGCGTACAAAAATGACCAGTTTATCCTTGCTACACAAGCAAAACAAGTGTTTTACATCGAAGATCCTTCTCGTAACCATCATTGGCGGGTTGTCGAATATGTTAACCATCGAAATGTTTGGGATCTTCCAGCTACAAATGATGCTAATGAGGTGGATGTTGTACACAACAATACCTCATCTGATTTTGAGTTGATTGTGGACTTGGGTGACTTGCCTTGTGTCAGTAGAGCCGTGCATGGTCAGTCAAGTACCGTCGGTAGTATCCCTACAAATCCTCATGTGTTAGATGATGACAATTTTATTAATGATGAAGATGAAGAAGTTGATCTAGATGATGAAAATGAAGAACTTTCTTCAGACGATGAAGATGAACAACATGGCATGGATGATGTTGATGCTGATCATGTACCTCAATATTGTTCAAGTGATGACTCAGATTGACATCTTTGTAATTTTACTCTTTAATTGTAATGTGAATTCTTTAGTTATAATTTTACTTCTATCATTGTAACTTGACTTCTTTTTGATGTATTTAGGCTTCTGTTCTTGTAATTTGAATTCTTTAATTATAATTTTATTTTGTTTTATGAGATTATAGATGTACTTTAATTTTTATGTGCCATTTAGATATGTGTAACGTTGGGCGTAGCCACGGTGGAGACTGTGGTGGTGATCCTCCTCATCGTGGGCCGGATAGGATAGACACACAGTGCGAGTCATGTAAGCTATTATTTTCTATTTTTTATCATTACATTCATATGTTATCTTCTAATTCTTTTGTTCATGCAGCAAACCTAGGAAGAGGGTATGCAATAGGGAAGAATCTTGAATTGGCTATTGCAAAAAACATGATGAAGCCTCTTCGTGTACAATTTGACCGGGATATTGAGGAAACTTATAAACCTCTTGGAAAATTAGGATCCATGATGTTGACTCTGATTGGTAATTTGGTTCGTGGACTTATCCCTCCATACTATCAAACTTGGGAACAAGTTCCTAACGAAAAGAAGGCCCTAATACTTCCGCGGATCGAGGTATATTTAAAACCCTAATACATTTACGGTTCGTTTCATATATAGCGTTTTATGTCTTTTTTGGCCTTGTAGATGTATTTCGATCTTCAGCCTACCGCAACCGATTATGATAAGATTCTTGGGTCCATAGATCGTCAGTGCGCGGACCGCTATTCCGATAGCAAATCCAGATATAAGAAACATTTCGATATGCATGGAGGTTATGACAACATTGAAAATGCAAGGAGAAATCCAGATCCACGTTTGACACCAGCGACTTGGAATAAACTTATAGACGATATTTTTCTTAATTCTCGGTGGAAGAAGCAATCCGAAAAGAATAAAGGTAATAGAAGTAAAGTGAAATATCCAAGTTATCATGGTACCTCATCATACGTGAATACACGCTACAAAAAGGTTAAATACTTGAACTCTATTATCTTATGCGTGTTTTTAGTATGTTATTCTTTATTAGTAATAAGATAAGATGTATTTTATTTTTATAACAGATGAATCCGGAGACGAATGAAGTGCCGGGGGTTGTTGAGAACTGGCACGACATGCATTACAAGCGGAGCCGGTGGGCGAACGAGGAAGCCAGGACTACATATGTAAGTAAATGTATAATATTGTATTTTTTTTCCTGTACTATGCAGCTGCGTTTTTCCTGAACCGTGCTAATAGTTTGTGCTAATTGAATACGATTGTTGTTAAAAATGCAGGAAAGATTGGTTGGCGAGAGGACGTCTCAATCATCTTCTTGTTCTGTAGTTAACGAGCAAGAAATTGCTGCAAAGGTAATTATATAGATAATTTAATACTTGTTATAGATGACCCATTCTAAGATGTTCCCATTTTGACCCGAAACCTATTGGACATGTAAAATAGTACATACCTTTACATAATTTATTGGTTAATTATTATAGTTTTCTGAGCAATTTATATTTTTTAAAAGTCAATTAACGAATCAAATGAATTACGTTTTCGGGGAAAAACGCGGCCATAATGTTGGTCGCGGACAAAAGCTGAAGAATACCTCAATCCCCTCATATTTTCCAAATCGGTCATCAACCTCCTCCTTACAATCACACCCAACAAATGAGCAAGTGAAAGGAATAGTGCACAAAACCGTAAAAAGGAATAACCGCAAGTGGAAAACTGTAATTCAAAAGTGGATCGATTCGGTAATTGAGAAAAATCCGAACATGCAACTTCCTTCATTAGATGGTCTTGACGAGGACGAGGACGAGGACGAAGACGATGAGGACGAGAGTGAAAATGAGTAGGTAACTTTGGTTTAACAACTTTGTGGGATTTGGTTATGGTTTTGATACATTTTAGTGTTATTTGATTTGGATTGAACTTGATTTGGTTATGTTTATGTACATTTGAATTTCGTTAATATATGGATTTTGGTACGTAATTCTAGTAAAATTTTAGTTTAGTGGAAATAACTTTGGATTTGTAGAATTTGTAAATTATGGAAAATCTGGAATTTAAAAAAAAAGTTGAAAAAACCAAAATTAGCGACGACATGTGGCGTCAAAGAATGGACGTGCAAAACATCAAAATTCTTTTTAGCGACGACCTTTGTCGTCTCTGAAATACATATCATGAAAAAACAATACAATTATGGTTTTATTATTAGCGACGACGGGTTGTCGCAAACAAAACAGGTAAATAAAAACAATGTTTTTCTATTTTTTTATTTTGCGACGACAGGTCATACATGTCGCCGCAAATTATTGATCAGAGACGAACCATTAGCGACGACGTCATTTGCGGCAACTGTCGTCTCAAAGTGGATATTTAGCGACGACTTTAGTATATTTAGCGACGACTTTTGTCGTCCCTAAAAGGTCAGTTTCTTGTAGTGTAAGTGTGACAATTCAGGCAGGGTTCTGTTCACAGGTTCGCGGGTCAGAAATCTTCAAGATGAAACTGACTCATATATAAACAATTCACATATGTCAACGCTAAAATGTTTATCTCCAGCCTGAACAAAACCATATAACATGTTTAATTACATGGGTTAAACAAGTTGGTAAGTCAAACGGATTAAATAAATTGTTATTACACAAATTCATAACAAAATACTAAATTGTTAGGACCAATTCTGCAATAGGTTTTGACCTTTAAGTCCGTTAGTTAACAATTTCCTTGTTAAGTGGTAGATGGTATAAATACTTGTATGTTTGTCTTTCAATGTAAGCTTTCTCTCACTTTTACAGATACACAATACTGAAAGTTTCATCTCCATCGTTCTCTCTCATTACACACACTAAAAACACCAAGAACACACACACACTTGATCTTCAATTTCTCATCTAAACATCATGGATTAGCTTGATTCTAGCCTCATTCGATCTCTCAATTGGTATCAGAGCGAAATCTCTCTGCGAGAAGATCCAAATTCGAGCTAAAATGATCAAGATCTGAAAAAATTTGAAGAAAAGTTCGTTCGTCACTTGAAATTTAATGTTGTAAATTTTTTTGATCAAATTGAAGATTTGATTGAAGAATCATGTTTCTCCTTCAATTTTAAGCAGAATAGAACCAAAATTCGATCCATTCCGTCAACAAATCACTTCAATTTCGTGATTTTTGTGAAAAAGTGAAAAAGTTCAAAAACTTACTGAAAATCGAAGAATTGAAGCTATTGTGTTATGGATTGAAGAAAGTGATCGGATCAAAGTGTTAGCAAATTGATTTCGAGCATTTAGCAAAAAGAATCAATGAAATCGGTCAAGTTTTGAGCAAAATCGGATCAAAAAGGTGAAGAAGAATACGTCAGTGTTCGTTCATCGCATACTTCGACTTCAAGAAGAAGAACAAGTTCAGCCCGAGTTTTATTGTAGTTCGGCCCATATCGAACTTCTCACAAGTTCGGCCCATATCGAACTTCTCACAAGTTCGGCCCATACCGAACTTAACCAAGTTCGGCCCTATATACCCGAAGGTCGCCCCAAGTTCGTTATACCAAGTTCGGCCTGTTCTTCTTCATCGTTCGGCATCTAGTTCTGATCAACAACTTCGGCTTCCACAAATTTGATCTAACAGTTATAACAAAATCAATTCAGTATCCAATCAACTCAATCAGTTAACTTTTCGATTTCAATTCGATATCAGAATTTAAATATCAGATTTCAATTAATTCGATATCAGATTTCAATTCGGCTTTATCACACAGTTCGACAATTTCAAAAACGGCTTCAATCTGTTCAAAACTGATATCACAATTACTCAATCATATTCCGATATTACAATCGATATCTGGTCACAATTCAATCGTAAACATAATTCAATCAGAATTGTAAACTTTCAATCGGTTTAACATGAAATTCAATCAATCCAAATCGTAAAAGTAAGTTTAACATCAAATTCGTAAAAGTGAGTAAATCTTCAATTTGTGCTTCCATTCTTGTGCCAATTGAAGTCGATCCAGAAAAAGGAAATTGAAGATTGGTAATTACAGAATTGAAAAAGTGTTCGGCTCATTTTTTTTAAGGTCTTCGGCATCTTAGACGTATGCTTCTTATCCGGAATACAAGCCCATAATGAACTCTTAGCCCAATCATATTTTTAGATCATTTACACACTTCAAAGCCCAATATTTTCTTTTATTCAAAGCAAAACACATAATCCGATATTAATACAAAAACAGATTTAAACAATATTTGTACAATATTTGTACAAATAATATTTGTACAAATAATATTTGTACAAGTACAAATCAAATTTAAAAATGACTTCAAAAGACGCTCTTTCGATTGGGTCTGATCTCAAACCTCCCGTGTTATATCGAGGAGAATATCCACAATGGAAGAAAAGATTTTTTCATTTCATCAGAAATCAGGAGTTACATGTTGAAATTTTGGAATCACTCGAGCATGGAAATGCAGTATTTTATGAAGATGCAATTGCTGATCCAGATGCTACTCCTGTAGTAATCAGTAGAAAACGTCGTATTCCTCCTGCTGAATATAATGTACAACAAGCTCGAAGGGCCAAAGCAGATGTCCAATCCTATTCATTTATGCTACAAGGCTTACGAAACGATATCTACAACAGTTTAGATAGTCTGGAAACTGATGAGATCAGGAAACAAATGGAGGGTACGGTGTTAGGTAACAAGGCAAAGATGGTTACTACCCTGAATTCTTATCAATCATTCAAAGCTATACATGGAGAAGATCTGGAAAGTACATATCACAGATATTGTACCTTAATGAATGAACTTCGCAAAAATCATCTGAGAAAAGAAAATTTGGAGCTGAATATCAAATTCATCCATAGTCTGTTACCTGAGTGGGAAATATTTGGGAATAGTGCCATGCAGCACAAAGATCTCAGTCTCATTGATATTCATGAACTCTATGAATATTTACACCAAAATGAGCATATTGTTAAAAACATAGTGAAAACTAAACAAGAGACTCATGATACTCTTGCACTGCTAACAAAACAACACCGTCTATATTCTTCAGCAAATAAGATGAAAGAGAGTGTTGAGGCACCAGTGACATCTACAACAGATGATATGCAAAAAGAACTCGAAGATGTTCTTCAAGCTAGTCACTCATTTCCAACTATGAGAAGAAGTATTACAAAACACCCACCAACAACAACTTGAGATCTTCCTCAAATTTTAAATCGGCTCCATCTGCTTCAGTAACAAACAACAGATCTGATAAGCAAACTCTAACACCACTAGATCCAACGAAAAAATGTTATAATTGTGGTATTGCTGGTCATTACTCTCGAGATTGCAAGAAACTTAAAGTTCGCAATTCAGATTACTTTAAACGAAAGATGCTAATGGCTAAGCAAATCGAGGCAGGGAAAGTGTTGTTGGCTGAAGATCTTAGTTGGATGGAAGATTCTGAGCCCGAAGATGAGGAACATTCAGCAAACCTATGTTTTATGGCGAGAGAAAATGCTGTGGTTGCTGATCGTATTAATGAGCTAGATGAGGATGGCAAGGTACACACTTCTTCTCTCTCTAATGAAATTACGTCCAATAATTCTGATACTTGTTTTACTCAAACTCAGATATCTCAAATTGAATTATTAACTAAAAAACTTTTAGAAGAAAAAGATTTAAATGATCAACTTACAGATCGTCTAAATATTTTGGAAAACCAAAACAAACAAAATGCTACTTTAGGTGATCAACTTGTTCATTATATTCAACAAACACAAGTTTTCAAACAAGAGAATCTGGATTTACAAAATCAAATATCAAAATTACAGGTTAAGTTTGATCACAATCACAAATTATACACAAAGACATGGCATGAATATCAATATAATAAAAATGCATTGGCACGTAAACAACAAGATTTTGATGATAATGAAAAACAATTTAAATCTTTAACATCACAAATCAAAGAATTAACTGAAAATATTCATGAACAAAAGATAAATTCATTAAATGAAATGAAAACCAAACAGAATATCATAAACACACTCAAGCATGAAACAAATAAATTGAATTCCCATATCAAACATCTTGACGAACTGATTGTCAAAAGAGGACATACTGATCAAACCATTCATCTAAACAAGCCCAAAGACTTCAAATATTTCAATTCAAGAGAAGGGCTTGGAGCTGACAATCCTGAATATCTAAAGACTGCATGCAAAATGGTTCCTACCTTATATGATTCGAGATACATGCATCATGGGATCTCACAAAGATTTGTTCGTATAACTGATGAGGAAGAAGAAATAGAGACTTTCAATCGAGCTAGAATGGAGAATGTCCAAATTAGTTTCAATTACACTGAATTAAATAAATCATATGAAACTAAAAAGGCTAAATTTGAAGAATTTGAGTTCAAAGGTAATGCAGTACTTCAACAGAAGATAACACCAAAGCTTTATGTTCCCTCTCTCATTCTTGAAAAGAAAATTTGCCAACTGGAAAATGAAATCGATGAAACACATAAAGCTTTTGACAAAGAAAAATCTGATCTTCAAACTAAAATTCATGAATTAGAAGATAAAATTATTGAAATAAAATCTACTTCTAATCAAAATAATTCTACTTCAAATGATTCTCCAAAGCCTACGTCTCTCAACTCTAAGATTTCTTCTCTCAAAACTCTAGTTCTTTTAAGACGAAATCCTAATTCATCTGTTTTAAATTTTTCAGATCGAAATTTAAAATCCACGCTTAAGCAGACAGTGCATAGGAGAGTTAAAGACGTTGAGCAATCGAAGAAGTCTAGTTCGAGTAAATCTAGTATGCTTAAGTCAATGGAGCTTAAGAAGTCTAGATCTTCTTTGTTTTTAGATTCTTCTTTTAATTCAAAATAAATGTAATAACTCAACAAAGTTTATTTCTCCTGCTACACTTTATGGAATTGTGTATGATTCTGCAATCTATCGTCCTGTTAATCATTCTGTTAATGGTGTGAATTTGGTTGTTAAAATAGATAAAAATGGAAACAAATTTTATTTTGACAGAAAAACTGATCAACCAATTTCTCAATATGATACACGATATTTTGTTAGAAAAGATGCTCCATGTGGTCCTCGACATGATGTATTGCATAAAAATGGTTCAATCATTCATTCATGCACAATTTGTTATCCAGAACCCTGCAAAACAATGCTTGCTAAATCTCAAAAACTTATAACTACATGTTCTTCTCCTAATTCTTTAAAATCAGTCTATCGCGTGGTATCTACACCTAATCGACAAAATCAGTCTATCGCGTGGTATCTACACCTAAATCGACAAAGTAAGTCTATCGCGTGGTATCTACACCTAAATCAACAAAATCAGTCTATCAAGTTGTGTCTACAACTAAATCGTCAAAATCCATTTCTATGACTTCGTCTCCAAAATCATCCAAATTTATTAAATATAATTGGATTCAAAATGAACAATCAAACTGGATTTTAATTTCTCCAGAGAAATCCCTAAAATGGTCTATCAAATTAACGAACAATGAACTGCCTCCTTGCAGTTCTCCAGTTCTCTAAATACATTCTTTCATAAAATTCTTCAGAAGACATATATTACTAATCGATTCGGACCCATAACTGATTGGGTACCACATTATTTATTTGTTATCTGTAGAATATTTGGTATCTTGATTCTGGTTGTTCCCGACACATGACCGGAAACAAGAAATTATTAACAAATTTTAGTGACAAATATTTGGGAACTGTTAGGTTTGGTAATGACCATTTAGCTGCCATAATGGGTATTGGAGACATAATTCGTAAAAATTTAATCATCCGGAATGTGACCTATGTTGAAGATCTTGCTCATAATCTTTTTAGTATTGGTCAATTCTGTGATAAAACATTGGAAGTTAATTTTCGTACAAAGAAATGTGCTGTTCGCACATATGAAGGTGAAGAACTTCTAACCGGAACTCGTGAGACGAATCTATTTACAATTAATTTGGACGATGTGACCCCACTTGACGAAGTGTGTTTAATGTCAACGGCGTCTTCAAATGAATCATGGTTATGGCACCGTCGTCTTTCTCATCTTAATTTCAAATCAATTAACAAATTGGTTAAAGGTGGTCATGTCGCTGGTATTCCAGATGTTAAATTTGCTAAAGATCATATCTGTTCGTCTTGCGAAATGGGCAAAATGACAAAGAAACATCATCAATCCAAACCAGTTCCAAGTACTTCAAAACCGCTTGAATTACTTCATATGGATTTATGTGGCCCAATGAGCGTTCAAACCATGGCTGGTAAACGCTATGTGTTGGTTATTGTTGATGATTATTCACGTTATACATGGGTGTATTTCTTACGGACAAAAGATGAAGCTGTTGAGAACATCATTGCCTTCATCAAGAAAACCCAGACAAACTTGGAACTCAAAGTTCATACCATTCGTACTGACAATGGGACTGAATTTAAAAATCAAACTTTAGATTCTTTTCTTGAATCAGTTGGTATTTCTCATCAATTTTCCGCTGCCCGAACACCTCAACAAAATGGGGTCGTTGAACGACGAAATCGTACTTTAGTTGAAGCTGCTCGTACCATGCTTTCATTTTCGAAACTCCCATTATCTCTTTGGGCTAAAGCCATTAGTACAACATGTTTCACTCAAAAACGTTCTATCATCAACAAAACCTACAACAAAACTCCATATGAACTCATTAATAACCGGATTCCAAATGTAAAATTTTTCCATATTTTTGGGAGTCGATGCTTCATTCTAAATGACAAAGACAAATTAAATAAATTTGAAGCTAAAGCTAATGAAGGAGTTTTTGTCGGCTATTCACGAGAATCTGCATCATTCAGAGTATATAATCGGTCGAAACGCACGGTTAGAGAAAGTGTCAATGTTAACTTTGATGAAACTTTTCCAATAGATTCATTAACTACACATGTTGAAATTCCTCCACCTTCGTCATCGCCTTCCACATCTCAAAATGACTTAGATGTATTATTTGAAAAATGTTATGATGATTATCATAACATTCGACATACTTTGCTTCAGGAGGCTGGCGTTCCATTTCCATCCGTAGCCGATGTTCAATCTCTTTCTGTGCCTGAAGTACAAACTTCAAGTTCAACTGATTCTCCATCTCCTACGTCTACTGCACCAACTAACAATTTTTCTCCTTCACATTCAGTTTCATCTTTGGAAACTCAATCTTCACCGGAAGATTCCCCACCCTTGCAAACTCAATCACCTCTGGGCGATTCCTCACTTTCTGGAAATGCTGTAAATCCTTTAGATTTATCTTTAGTTCCAGCACAAACTCCACCTTCTGGTCAAGCTGCTACTTCTTTAAATTTACCTTTAGTACCAGTACAACCTCCACCATTGGTGATTGATTTCTCTAAATTCAACGTTAAACGAGTAGATCCTCCACCATCTACATCAAATGTTCAAACTGCATTAATCCCTCATCCTGAATTCACTGATAATTCAAATATAATTCCAGGTCAACTTCCAATTCCTCATTCCCTTAAATGGACAAGAGAGCATCCTTTGCATCAAATAATCGGTGATCCTGATTCTTCTGTTCAAACCCGAAGAGCTACTGCTGACGAATGTCAATATTCTTCTTTTCTAAGCTCTATTGAACCTAAGAAAGTCAGTGAAGCTCTCTTAGACCCAGACTGGATCCTTGATATGCAAGAAGAAATCAATCAATTTGAACGTTTAAAAGTCTGATGTCTGGTTCCGAAACCACTTGGGAAATCTGTTATTGGTACAAAGTGGATTTTCAAAAATAAAAAGGATGAAAATGGGATAGTAATTCGTAATAAAGCACGACTTGTTGCAAAAGGATATGCGCAACAGGAGGGTATTGATTTTGAAGAAACATTTGCTCCTGTTGCCCGAATAGAAGCCATTCGTATATTTTTAGCATATGCAGCACATAAGAATTTCACAATTTATCAAATGGATGTCAAAACTGCATTTTTAAATGGTATTCTAAATGAAGAAGTGTTCATTCATCAACCCGAAGGTTTTGTGGATCCAAATTTTCCTAATCATGTGTATATTCTCGACAAAGCTTTGTATGGCCTGAAACAAGCTCCTCGAGCGTGGTATGATGTGCTCTCTAAATTCTTAG
>OY970823.1:22510112-22872124 GCA_963853835.1 Calendula officinalis
CCGAAATTTTCGGTTAATGAATTAAATGGGAACATTGAGGAATAAAGGTGGTAAAATATTTAATCGAGTATCCACTGGGTTTTATCGAGTGATTGAATGTTTGGGACTTGGTGTAACCAAGTATTGGTACAGACTTGGATGGAAACAAGTTTAAAAGGCAAGTAACTGACCCAGACAGACCTCGCAGCGCGAGACAGGCTCGAGGCAGGCGAGTAAGCAATCAGAGCAAACAACAACTTCAGAGACGAAACGCGAAGAGCTCGCGCCGAGCTCGCGGCGCGAGCCAGGCGCGAGTGGGGCGCGAACTTGGTCTTCGAGCGGCAGCTAGCACGCAAAGCCGCGTCACCTCGCGGCGCGAGGTGGGCGCGAGCGGGGCGCGAGGAGTGTCTGGAGTATAAAAACTTGTGTGTAGGCTAGGGTTTCATTTCACTTTCAACCCTACACATAGTGCAGCCGATTTGGGAGCATTCCTGGTCGTTTTTGGAGCTCAAGAGCTCAAATCTTCACCATCTTGAAGGATTGAAACATCAAGGGTAAGTATTCTTGATTATCTTGCTTATCTACCTTGATTGTGAGTTTTGTATGGGTAAAAATGGTGGTTTGGGGAACCAATCATATCATCTTTGGGGAAGATGATCTAGCATGAGTGTAGAACACTCATTGTAAGCTTGTAATCGATGTGTACAAGTTGGATTTGGGTTTAGTGATGGAAAATCTTGACCTAGGGTTTGAGATTCCACCAAGTTGGATGAACATGGTGGTTAGTAATGTGAATATGGATTGATTAGTGATTAGTTATGGATAATAACTAGTTATTGTGATGATATTGATGTTAGGTCAAGAAGACCTAAAGATTGGTGACGTTTCACAAGTTGGGAAGCAAGGATTCGTGTTATTAGAGACGATTTGGAGTTAGCTTGGCTAAGGTGGGTACATTAGACTTTCACTGGGTACATAGCAAATGATTTTGAAAACTAAGATGTTTTAGGAGTCTTTATTAATAAACGTTTTTAATAAAGATATGATCGATTAGATAAGAAAAATGCAAGTAATAGACTATTTAAGTATGTCTAAATGATTAATGATTTTGAAAGAGATTATGATGATGAAAAGTAATTATTGAGTCTTTATAAATAAGATGTATGAATAAAGATAATGATTTAAAAGAGCTTGATAATCGGTTTATTAATAATATGTATTAATAAAGCTTGAGATAATGATTTTTAAGTATTGAGTATCGATTAGTATATTATACTAATAAAAGTAGTTATCGAATTACTAAGAGAATAAGTATAAAGTGACTAGTAATAAACATGTATTCTAGTCAATGAGTAGTCAAAATAATATGATTTTGATAAATGATAAATATGTTTTAATTAGTGAAGGACTTAGTAAAGTCAACATTGAAACTGAATAAGTAAAGAGGATGATAAATAAATTAGAATAGATGAATTCTAAATAGTGATGAATTTGATGAAGGGAGCTAATGCCCATATTTGATGAAAGGAGCTGAGGCTCATAAGTGTTGAATGACATATCCGGAATAAGACCGCCCAGAAATGGGGGAGCATGAGACGTCTACTTGGGGTGGTACCTTCCTGCGCAAAGAGTAGAATGTCACAGTTTACGGCACCCAATGTTGGGTGAGCATGACGACCCGGTAACGGGGAGAGCTTATGAATCTCGGTAAGATGGGGGCTTCCCAATTACCTTGATAGTTTACCTATGACATCCCATATCGGGAGAGTTGGCTTCGGAGAGGTCCGTCGCGTATATGTTGAAAAAAGTGTAAGCTTGGAGATAGCTTACAAATATGTGATTAGATGATGAATAAGCTTATGGTAAGCTTATTAGTTTATACGATTATATGAATAGAAGATGAGTTATGAACTAATAAGAAATGATAAGGATAAGTATTTATATTGTTATAAATATCATTTATTAATCTTTTTGAGAATGGGTCGAAACCCATGTATCTCACGAGACTATTTTGTCTCACGTACTACTTTGTTTTTGGCTATGTACTCAGGTTCAGGATCGAAGGATTAGAAGGTCGCGATAGAAGTGGCCTAGTGTTGATTAGCTCAGGAGCTCGTAGGTAGATCACGTTTATCCTATGGTTATGATATTATATTGTAACACCGGTTTTAATAATCTGATAAACTTTTAATGATTTTTGTTAAACTGTATTTTGGGATATTGGACTTTGTAATATTTTTATTTAAAAATATGATTTAAATGATGTTTTGGAAATTGAGGTGTTTCAACTTGGTATCGGAGCTATAGTTTAAGTGAATTAGGTAGGTTTGACCTCCCTAGTCTTAAGCTATGCTAGTAGGACCATATGTTTTCCATAGGATGTCCATGATTAGTCTTTTGAGAACGTAAAGTATGGGTATATTAGGGTCGATCCCTAAGAGGAAAGATAATGTTTTGGGCTTTATGGGTTATGTTTGACTAATAAGTCAATCTTTGAAATCTAATGGTTTAATATGTTGATATAGCAAATGGTGAACCCAAAGAGTGGAGAAATTCCACGAGATCATGAGACGGATTCAAATCGAATCCCGACTCATCCCGGTATTAATTGAGAGGGTTCCGGTTTTGTTGCAAACCAAACCCCGGTAACTATGGAAGCTATCCAGAAGTTGTTTACCCAAATAAGGGAAGTGTAACGCCCCAAAATTTATATTAATTAAATAGAATTATTTAATCACAATTTATTATTTACTAGCTGGTACCCGCGCAATGCGGCGGCGGGTATCCAATATCTATATTTTGTGCCGAGTTATAATAATTATACACGTAAATGATAAGGCGCCGATGACGGCAATGGTGAGAGAACATGACGCTGATGAACATGTCATATTCAATAACTTACAGAGAGTATTTGGTAAGGATAACAACACAACAACAATGACTTTTTAATTTTACTGATTAGAATAAAAATGTGCCATAGTATTACAAAAGTGCGATAACACAAAAAATAATGACCGGTAACGTTTCTTAGTCATCATGTAAAACCTCTCGATACACCACGTTTGATGTGTAAACTCCGTCAAGATTAAACTTTTTCGTTGGATTTACTAATACTTTCGTCGTGTTTCGTGAAATTCCTCTGGAAAGGGCAACATAAAGTTGTCCATGTGAGAAAACCGATTCCGGAAGATATACGCCAACGTTCGGAATTGTCTGTCCTTGAGCTTTGTTGATTGTCATAGCAAAGCTCAGCCGAACCGGAAATTGCTTTCTTTTCAATTTGAAAGGAAACATGTCAGATTCAGACGGAGATAGAGGAATTCTTGGCAAGAATACCCTTTTGCCAGCATGTTGTCCAACAACTATTTCTGCATCAATTAGGTTTGGCTCAAACTTTCTGCATACAAGTCTTGTGCCATTACATAATCCATGTGAGGGATCGATATTCCGTAAAAGTATAATCGGACACCCAATTTTTAGCTTGAGAATATGAGGTGGCAAGCCACTGACATTAATGGAGTTTAAGAATTCCAGAGGATAAAAGTTGTTTCTGTCATCTTCTGCTTCATCGAAACTGTAATATGTTTTCTCATATCCACAAAATCTATCGATCAACTTTTCATTAAGCTCGTCTACATGATCGTTTTTTGTTGATAAGATCGCCCTTGATATGATAAAATCTGATGAATTTCCGTTAATCGTCAAAGAAGGAAAGATCGCATTAATCAAATCTTCTTTAGATTGAGCCACATCCTTGTAAGGAATGCTCATGTCATATGGGATATGGATATAATTTTCTTCAACCACTTCTTCGTCACCATTGCCGACTCGTAAAAGAAAATCAGAAAACCATGGATCAGTCCGCGCTCTCATATTAAGACTCAACTTCATCTTTTTAATTATAGACCATAGCGGAGACATTCGCAGGCTGGCGTCTACAATTTGTGCACGCGTTCCACGTCTTACGACCGGCAAAACCTGTCTAAAATCACCTCCTAAAACCATAATTTTTCCGCCGAAAGGGAGTCTCATCCCCGTTATCTCTTGCATTGACCGATCTAAGGCCTCTACAGCCTGCCTCTTAGCCATTGAAGCTTCGTCCCATATGATTAATTTTGTAGCCCTAAGTAGTTTTGCGGTCCCACTCTGATTTTTAATGTTACAGAGTGAGTTGTTATTAAGGTTAATTGGAATCTTGAATCGAGAGTGGGCTGTTCTACCACCCGGCATATTATTGGCAGCCGCACCCGATGAAGCGGTCGCGAGTGCAATTAGACCACGAGATCGAACCTTTGCAAGCAGAGCTTTATACAAAAATGTTTTCCCTGTTCCCCCAGGGCCATCTATAAAGAACACGCCCGAAATATCATTATCCACATGTCTCAATATCTCATCGTACGCTTCTCTTTGTTCTGAATTAAGAGACTCGGAAGCAAACAAGTGTTCATCTTCTACAACAATGGCGTACTCCTCTTGTAATTCACGAACAACCCCAGATTCTAAACTGATATCGATGTTTAGTTCAGGAAGATCAAAATCATCAAGATCCTTACCCATAGATTGCAGAAAAACTTTGATGTCTTTTAAGACCATATTTCTGGCTACCTCACAATTTTCATATAGTCGCCTGTAATCTTCCGAAAGTGATTCGTAGTGGTCATCCCATAACTTACGAACATCTCCTGGCTCACAAAAAATCAAAATAGTTGCAAATAACCTCCTAAGAGCGGGTGGAAACTGGAAAACTGAACCTTCACTAAGGCATGTCGATAGACTATCGTCATTCTCAATTAATCCTCTCTCGAGGGCTGCTCTTCGAAAAGTCGGGTACACCACTTTCCTATATGTGTAGAGATATTTCCAGTCTGTAGGCCCGGGAACATGTGACAATAGTAGGCGCAAGTAGAACCGTTCTCCTTCAGCGGGATTAGCAGAAACCATTCTTCCTCTCATTGATCCCCTTTTCCTAATATTCCAACGTCGAGAGGTCTTATTCCATGTGAAATACCTGGGAAAGTCCTTGTACAAGTATTGTCTCGCATTCTCATTGGTTTTATTCATGTCAAAAAAAGATGTCAACATTGATCTCTTGTCTCTCTCCCTATCAACAACATCGTTCATTATATCATTATCTCTGAAGGTAACCAATTGTTTATTTGGGAGATGAATTTGCAATGCCATCACATGCGGGTGGATTTGTGAAAGAGCGAACCTAAAAATTCTCCAAATTGCCTCAGGGGGAGACACATAACGAGCATCTTGATATCTCTTTATCTCGTTAATAACTTCATTTTCACTATCTGGATCGACATGGACAACCTGCTTGTCATGACCCTTATAGACATACTTAAATACGTACTTCACTGAAACAATACTTGAACAAACCTCGACGTTTATGTGACAATTGAACATCATTAGCAATTTTGGGTTATAAGGGACAACCCATCTATTGTCCAGGGTAGTTCCACACACGACCACTTTGATCCCATTGTCTCTCCTTCGGTATAATGGATATGAGTCATGTCCATGTATTGTTTGATCGTTGAATTGTCTGGGGTATCTAAACCGACATTGTTTTGGCTCACCCTGCATACAAGGGCTGTTAGCTCGTATGCTCCCGCATGGACCGTGCATCATGTGTTTTTTGACCAGCTCATGCATTACCGGATGCCTTGTCGGGTTTGGAATTTCACTACACACGATTTTATCATACTGGTCTGGATTCGTCATTTTGTGATCAGCTCTCATAATCAGGAGGAAATGAGCATGAGGTAGGCCACGCTTTTGAAACTCAATGACGTAAACATGTGAACTGACAACACCAAGTAAATCTTTTTGGAAGAGTTGTTGCTTTAGATCCTCTAATTTGGCCCGGAACACTCTTGAAACAAGGTCAGGTCGATCTGCTGCAACCTGACCTGGTAATAATTGTGTCTGGATTTCTGGCCAATTTGGATTGCATGTCATAGTAAGGAATATATCCGGCTTCCCGTCATCTTGAACTAAGGCCATGGCATCCAAAAACCGACGCCGCATGTCACGTGGTCCTCCAATGAATGACGCAGGCAACACAACTCGTTGGCCGACTCTATTTGCTTGAACTTCACCAGCATTGACACAATCAACAATACCTTGGTACAAATCTGATCTGATTTTGCTTTGGTTTAACTCACAATATTTCAAGCGTGAAGTCTCAATCTTTATGTAGGTATCAACGACAAACTGTTGCAACAATCGCCCCCCTAATAAAAGCACGTTTGGAGTAGAGCGGATCTGAAACTTGTAACAATAGTACTCTCGCATGGTTACGGTCTTCCTACCCCCGTTTTCATTAGGCTCTACAAAATTAAGGTAATTATAATTATAAACCCTTTTAGTAAAGCTTGCATGGTATAATTATTATAACTTCACACAAATTTATGATTAATATGTATCTCACCTTCATCATCTTCCTCGATATTTTCTTCATCCCCAATAATTTCGTCGATAGGTACGCCATCCTTGGGTATTCTTGTATGCCATCCAGGCTCACCCTTGGGAAAGAACAAAACATAGGACAGCGGATCATAAGAAGCAAAGTGAGGTTGAATCTGGGTTGAATAATCAGACCTCCCATACACAACAATGCTTCTCTTATATGCAGTAATGTTGTTGTTACCTTCAACCCAAATGCCAGCAACCTGCATAATGGTACAAAACCAAAAGGTTATATGTAAACTACATTTGATTATATATATATATATAAATGTGTGCAAGGTAAAAAAAATTTATTCAAACCTCAGATGTGGTTGGAAGGTTGTAATTCCTTTGATCGAGTTCTACTGATGCATTTAATGTGACCCTATAGTCGTCTAGTGGTCCTAGGTCAGCAAGACTTCGAAACGTTGTTACGTAAGGGTTTGTTGCAAGTACACGCGTCAATATTTCAACAATTTGTCTATCAAGATTTGTCCATAAAAGTCTATGTGATAATTCGGTTTCAGGATCATAAAAATACAACTGTAAGTACCTAGGTTGTCCATCCCTAGGAACTAATTGATCAATTCTATGGTACACACCTCCATGGGCACGAAAAGTATACACTCCAGATGTCATATTGGTCATCGAAGTATCTAAATTTACACCCATTGATGTGAATGAAAAATTTGTGTTGTAAGCACGTATGTTGTGCCTGAATGATTTACCTAATTCACATTGTGATGTAAAGAGATTTAATAGTTCTTCCGGAATGTCTGAGGATACCAATTTTGTCTTTCCATTCATACAACAAAATGTTGGGAATTCAAACATTATTCGTTTTGCTCCACACTTTGCACATGGTCGTTGTTCCTTTAAAACACGGTGTTGTTCAGGTACACCTTGATAAATGAAATCGTACGGATCCACGTCTTGATTGTTGCCTATGATCAATGGGTTGACATTGACATCTGTAGAAACTCCTGCATGTAACCCATACGAATGTAAGAATACGTTGTAGTGGATCTGTGTCGATCACGTGAATTAAATACTAACCTGTTGTTGGTGATGCTTGAGTCGTGACATCATCAAAAGAAGGTAATGGTCTACGAATTTCACCTCGAATGGCTGTTTTAAGAATCAAAATCAATTTATGAAAAAAAGTTAATAATAATAATAATAACAATAACAACATTAATAATAATAATAATAACCTGTTGTAGGTGATGCTTGAGTCGTGACAACATCAAAAGAAGGTAATAATCTACGAACTTCACCTCGAATGCCTGTTTTAAAAAATCAAAATGAATTCATGAAAGCGTCCTGCTATTTATAAACTTGAAAAAAGGCAAATAAAATTAAGTAACATAATAATAAAAATACAGCCTTGCAGTTTATTGTTATCGTTGTAATAAATATGTGAGAATCGCGTGAATTAAATACTAACCTATTGTAGGTGATGCTTGATTCATGACAGCATCAAAAGAAGGTAATAGTCTACGAATCTCACCTCGATTGCCTATTTTAAAGATCAAAATCAATTCATTCAGCTGTTATTCATAAACTTTGTTAAGGGTAAACAAAATAATAATATCGCGAAATATATTTACCGTTGTTGCTTTCAAGTGTCAATCTCGAGGACATTTGAGTAGCATATGCTCTATTTCTATGACCGGGAAGCTGAATGGAATTTGTCGTACTTGTTGATGCCTGACTGCTAGGATAATTGTGCATAAGTAACCTATTTTTCTCCTTGCTTCTTTGATAATAATTTCTATTTTTACTTCTTATATCTCTACTTGATTTTTGTGAAGTCGCCGGTGGATTTCCTGAATCCAAATCCAATATATGTTGAAGCCCATTTTGGCATGGGGGTATGTTTTCTTTGTTTGCTAATACACTATCACATGGCGTGGTTAGTATGTTACTATCACGTGTCATCGTATCAATAACTTCATTTTCATTCAAGTGTGATGATGAACAATTTATCATATGGTCTTCAAATATTCCTAAAGGCGCCCTGTTCGGTGTTTGTATGTCCATTTGAGTAGATATTCCTGGAGATACATTTGAATCAATGGTGATGTGTTGGCTATTCTCTTCAATAGAAGCTACGAGTTTGTTTGCCTTTTGTCGTGCATAATATCGCTTATTATATTCTCTTTTCTTTTCTATACGCTCTACAAGAAAATTATTTATTAAAAATGTGGTGCGGTTGTTAACTATGTAATTATATTGTTTTATAGTTTAGATACACATACCTCTCTGTTTGTCTACATATGCTTGACTGACATCATCATTTAGACTCTTAAGTACTTTGTTATCGTTTCGTCGTGCATTGTAATTGCTATAGTAAGCTTTACGTTTCCCAATTTTTTTGTTGCTTTGGTTACCAAAGTCATTTGCAATTTGCTCATTTGTCAT
The DNA here is from genome assembly GCA_963853835.1 of Calendula officinalis. Taxonomy (NCBI): domain Eukaryota; kingdom Viridiplantae; phylum Streptophyta; class Magnoliopsida; order Asterales; family Asteraceae; genus Calendula; species Calendula officinalis. The sequence goes on from OY970823.1 coordinate 22,518,972, forward strand.
TACTGATCGCTACATATATGTAGATAAAGATTAGATTATGCGTGTAATTCAATATAAATTAACACAACTTTTATCCTAATAATCTTAGAAAATGAAAGTAAATATCCTAAAATAAAAACTAAACAATAAGGAATGCATGCAAACAACAAAGTTAAATAGATAAATTGTGCCAACAATACAATTAATTGACTAAAAGCGTAAAATATTCAACGTCATCAAGTCAAGAAAACAAAAAGATGGGTACACATCCACCGCCAACAAAAACAACACTAAGGTTGAATAATTTAGACAACACGTTGTATACGTTCAAAAGCGGCTACTTCCGGTATATTCGGATTGAAGTCAATTTTAGTTATGTCTGTTGACCGCAAAACATTAACTGAAAAATATTAAAAGATTCAAGTTAAGATGTATTTCGACTAACTATTTCATAGGGATATGAAACCAAAACAAAAAAAAAACTTACTTCCATTTACACGACATAATTTTACCCTTGATACGTATATTATCGACTTTTCCATAATTGCCAATTGCACTCTTGGAGGTGATATTATTGAATTTCGATACACGGTGAGCGACAATTCTTGACCCCTTATATTCATTTAAAGAAATAATTTAAAAAATTATAAAACATGAATATCTATGTACAATGTGTACTTTAAAAATATGCAATAAATATATATGAAATTATGTTGAATCTTGAAGAGAGAGATAAAATGTAATTCCACTATATCGGAATTGTTTCCTACTCCCCTTAATTACTCGTCCGACAACATCTACATTAAAATTATTTGTTTAGACATTTAGTAAATGGTTTAATAAAATAATATATATATAGTATAGATAATAAAATTATTTATACCTATAAGCATTCTTCTAGTTGTTTTATCATCAGCTATAGTTTTAAAAGAAGGCACCGTTGGATAACACGGAAATGCGTTGTTTGCGTCATTGCTTAATCGAGTAAACCGTGTTTTCTTGTTAATAATTATTTCACACTGATCACGATTGAAACTATAACCCTCATACCTAGGGAAATCATCATAAGTTCTCTCTATTTGAAAATGATTAATTGCAAAAATACCCTCTAAATTCATTCGTTCATATAGTGGTACCAATTTGGGAGGACACACAGCCGCAATTCTTTCTCGCTAACATATAAACATTTTAATTGACAAAAAAAGTAAGTTGTAAATAGAAATGATTTGTATGTTTAAAAAATACTTTATATAACAAAATAGTTACTTACAGTAGGGTCTAACATAAAGATATATAACTTTTTACTTTGCATGTCTCTCCAAACGAACTCCACACGAATAGCCTTGATATTGTACCACGCAAAGTAATTAAGGGTTGAAAATTTATCAACCTCAAAATGATAATCGAATATCTTCAACATAAACAAAAAGATATTTTAATTAGAATAATTCGAACATAAACAAAAGGATATTTTAATTAGGATAATTCGAAACCCATAAAGTACTTAGTAGTAGGAGTTAAATGGGTACAAAAAAAGTCGCAAAAAACACAAGACTATCGACTAAATGAAAAAGAAATCATCTTCACCAGGCTCATCAAGTAGCCTATAGACTTTGTTTCGGCTCAAGACTGACACTCGTTTACTTTTACTTCTCTTCACATTGTCCATGGACATAAAGTCGCCCTCGTTGCCGTCTTGTAAGTCGTTTTCAAAGTCATCTTCTGAGCTTTCAATTTCAACAATGGCATCCCAATTCCATGTTAACAAATTTGACTCTCGTTTACGCCTTTTTAAATTCTTAAGTTCAATCTGTTATGTAATACAATTTAAAACGACTCAAATTTATTTTAACTGAAAGTCCCAAATCAAAATCACCCAAAACGGATTTAATTTAATGAGTGTACATGTATCAAGTAGTTATTTTACCAATTTACCATATAAAGCAAGTAAAACATACAAAAATATAAAACACAAATAGACCTGAGAGTTGAAAAAAATATTTAAAACAAAAAGAAACATTTAGTTGATTACCTCGTTTGTGGTTTCATTAACGGTTGGAGCAGCAACATTCATGCTTTCGCCAACTGTTGGAGCAGCAACATTCATGATTTCAGCAACTGTTGGAGCAGCATCATTCGACTTGGTAGTAGAGTTCTATCAAAGAAAAAACAAATGAAACAGCAACGTGAAATGTAATTCAATTCGACTTGGTAGTAGAGTTCTGTATAATATATTTGACCACTTTGAGCTAAAGTCATTTCGGTTGTTATTGGGCCCACTGTTATTTGGTCACTGGTGTGATACAATTTAAAAAGAAAAACCCAATAAAATCTCCCAATATAACTTGGTATTTTTTTTCATTCTTAATGTTGATGTGGCATGTAATACAAGTAGGTAACACATGCAGCATTTAGTAAAGATACGAAGATATAAACACAAACACACCTAAAAGTAAAAAAAAGGTATAAAAGACAAAAAGGTGTTTAGTTAATTACCTCGAGTGTGTTTGAGGTTGCAACCACATCAGCATCATTTTCGTTGGTAACGGTGGTAAAGTTCTGTCCCAGAAAAAAAAATGCATTAGAATAAAAAATGTATTTATACAAATTGACCCATTTGACAAAATAGTTTTTAAAACGGGCTAATATCTACACTATATAGGTTTTAACCAGAATTCGAACACCGGACAAATAGGTTATACAACCAGTCCATAGCCAACTGAGCTATTACTCGAGTGTGATTGAGGTTTCAACCATAGCAACATCATTTTGGTTGGTTATGTGATATTGAATAAATAAAAAAAGATAATCAGATGTAATAAAACGGGTTGTAGAGGATAGTATTTGCATGTGACTATGCTACTTGATTTTTAACAATCAAATAATATTTTATTTTATTTTATTTCTTAGCTTGATTTTTTTTAATAAAAATTTCAGGAGGCTGCTAAGCGTTTGTAAAGATCTAAAATTTACCGCAAATACAACAGTTATTTAAGGAACAGATTTTGTTAAAACTTTTTTACTTTTTTCTATTTAAAGCCTACCGATATACATTACTCAATACGTAAATTTGTAGTATGCCTTACAGTCTTCCCTTATGTTTTTAACAGCAGGCTTATCAAGCAGCCTTCCATACTGTTTACTCTAATATTGTATACAAAAAATTTACTAAAACAACAGGCGTATCAAGCATAATATTTTTCAGCATTCTTTTTAGTGTTTGGTTAATTCAACATTCTGTTTTTGTTTCTGCTTTCTGTTTTTTAGAGTCATAGTTGTTTGTAGTATATACGTTTATGGAATTATATGTTTAGGTTTTAATATTTTTCAGCATTCTGTTTATTTAAAAATTTCATTGTTTTATTTTTTCACTATAAACAACAGCCTTACTTATTCAAAATAAATTGAATGTCAAACATTCATAGTTCATCTGCAGCCTTATGTATTCGATTTGTTGACTTTTAAAGTCCAGATTTACATATAGTCAAACCTATTTTAAAACCTTCATTAAATTTCTGATTTGTACCCCATTAGGAGGTCTTTTTTAATTTTTTATATTTCTGATTTTTTTTTCATTATAAAGAGCAGTCTCACTTCTTCATATTTTTTTTTGATCAATTTCTTAAAACAATATATGAGTTAGGATAACTATGTTCATTTGCAGCCTTATATAGTAAATTTGTTGACTTTTAACTATGACTTTATTCTAAGTTGACTGTGAAAGTCAATAATTTTAAGTTGACTTATAAAGTCAACAATAAGCAAGACTCATTTTAAACATATAGTTTCGATTTTATTCTTTCATCAATATAAAACATGATATAAGTTAGGATTACCGTGTTTATTCCATTAAGATATTGACGTTTATAGTCAACCCAACCCATTCAGAACCCAAAATTAGCGGGTTGGGTTATAGCATTCATAGTCAACGCCTGCAAGCTCCATAAGTTTGGTTTTGGGCAATTTTAAAGCTATTGTGATCAAATAGAAATTGGGTAAAGTGTAAAAAATATCATCCATTCTACCGAACATTAACTAATATGGTTTGTCCTTTCTATTTTACTCTGCTTTTAATAACTTAATATGATTTTGAAATTTCCATAAACTGGATCAACGAGCTGGTGGTACAGGAGCTTTCTCAAAATAATTTATTTCAGTGGAATATAGTCCGTTATTTAGATTAAGTTAATACGTGAAAAAAATTTGAAATTACAATACAATTAACTTCTCTAAATAACTAGTTTTGGTTGACAACAAATTAAATTAAGTACAATAGGACAAACTTTTTTAAGTATGAATTTGTGGAACACTGTTTCATTCCATGAGTTTTACTAACTGATGTTATTTGTTGGTTCTCTAAAACAATAAAATTACCCACCACCCGTGATTTTTCACGGGTTATAACCTAGTACAACTTATATATAAAAGATACAAATACACCTAAAAGTTCAAAAAATATTTAGAAGACAAAAAAAGCATTTAGTTAATTACCTCGAGTGTGTTTGAGGATTCAACCATAGCAGCATCATTTTCATTGGTAATGGAGGTAGAGTTCTATCAAAGCAAACACAAATGCATTAGAAAAAAATTGTGATCTGAAGTCTCTTCTCTACATAAAGTGTTTCACTTTGACATGTCAATATTACGCGTTAAGGACATTTGATATATTTTGTTCATTTGACATATAAAAAACTCTGTTCATATGTTTTGAAAAAATAATTGTTTTTTAAAAATAACATTTCTTACTATTGTCACAGTTGCATTTGCAAGTCCGCCGCCATCCATGTGTATAATACCATGTTCCGAAGTGTGCTCCATTGCCTATATAACCATTACAAAATAAAAAATTCACAACTGAAATTGAGTTTATAATTACATGAAATTGACTATGATAAAACATTGAATGAAATAACACTTCGTAACCAAACATAAATATGTATTCAAGATATTGCCGAATATGAGAAGGTTTAACTCCCTACGAAAAGGGAATTGATTTGTATAAGGCATTTATTGATTTATCCAAGGCAGCTTAATGTAACCTCACAATTATTTTTAGCTTAATTTCCCTCTTTGATTTCACAAGAATTTGAAGGGCATAATATTTTTTAGCCTTTTCCGTCATCTCATTACCCAATAAAAGGTATAATCATCAAAATTTACTTGTTTTTTTTATTCGTAATTTCTCAGTATCTTGGAATTGACCGATTTTAGATCTAAAATCAAATTTTCTTGTTCTTTTTTTAAATTGATTATAATTTGAAGAAATCTGATAATCCTGTAACAACGAACAAGTTCGTCTTGAATTATAATTAACTACTATGATGTGGTTGTGGTGGAAATAGGTGAAGGCAGAGGAAGTGACCGAAACATGAGCATCTACGAATGAAGGGATGGGAAAATAATAAAATGGTAGAGCAAAAGAAAAGCAAAAAGTAAAATGGTGACCTGTGATTGCAGAAGTTGCGAGAACTATGTATGAATTTGGGAATGAAATTGATACCTCAAATAATTAGGTCGAAGTTGGGAATGAAATTGAAGAAACCCTGTTGTATTTATAGTGGTTTTCACAATCGTTGAAGAAACGTAATTGCCAATGAAATCACCTGACACTCCCATCATCATGGTTCAAGAATCGAACATGCAGAAATGAAGAGATGATAGTGGTAGGAGAACGAACAGGCGGAAACGCATAGGGGAGTGTCAGGCACGCTTAGTCGAAATGAAGAGGAGAATCAGAAACGCTCTTTTGAATTGGGTTGAAATGAAGAGGCGGAGTATCAGACCAATTGTGATGGGCCGAAAGTCTGTGACCAGATGGGCTGTGCTATAGTGGGCTTAACCCGCGTTTTATTGTATTTAACTTTTGATGTTTCAAATTGTTAACAGCCGCAGGCTTGCCCGGGTGGTCTAATTGACACTAAGTAACCAGCAGGTGGTGGGTTCGATTCCTGGCTGGTGATTTTTTTTTCAAAAGGCATCTAATTCCATAATTAGCAAGTGTGTTGGCTGAATTTTCAGCCCTGCTAATTGTGGAAGGTGTAAATCCTTTATAATATAGTAGAGATAATTAATTCTATATTATTTGGGCGACCTATAATTAGACGGTTCGTCTTTATCAGACGTTATATATTTATATGTGACGCCTCGTTATTTAAGTATTTAATTTTATTTTAATTTCGTGTCATGTAGTTTAAGTGAGATTTCGTGATTTGATGTGCAATTAATTGGAATGGTTAATTGAGTGGCGTTCCGTTTAAATGGCTAGGGGGTTATTCAGCTACCTATTTTATTTCGTGACGTTTCATATTTCATTTGTTTAAGTGTCGTAACCGTCTACGCAAGACACTTTCTTGTTCAGGTTGAGCCGGCCGTAGGCCAAGGCTCGAGATGAGTCTTCCGACCCGGCTACCCTTTATCTTTCCGCCTAAGGGTCGAAACCCCCTTTATTCTTTTTCCCTTGTTCGGCATTAAGAGGTCTGATGCAATAAAAAGGTGAGTCGGGCTAGAATGTTATAATATCGGGCTTATAATCTATGAAGTTCATGCGACCCAAGGGAGTGCTGTGATGGGCGGGCTTGAGGCCCAAAGCTAGAACGCCATTAGATGAATCAGAGTTTAATCTCCATCCTCCCTCTACCCTAATTTCCGTCGCCTTCTTCCCCACTCCAGAAAAATTCCTCCGCTGAAATTAAGAAAAAGGTTTCCGCCCCTTTGTCCGTTGGCACTTCGAGCAGAAGAAAAAGAAGAGTGGTGTTGATTCGGTATTTCGGTAATTCTTAATCTTCCTTTCTTCGTTTTCTTTTGATTTCCCCAGCCTCCTTTTAATCTATGTTTTGTGAACCGATTGATGTATGTTTGGCGTCGGGTGTAACAGCGAGCAGTGAGTAGTGCCGGGAAATTTCATCTCAAATTGAGGATTAGAGCATCGATTCGCCGATTGTCACCGAGCCGGACCTGTATTCGTAATCGGTAGACATTGGACTCTTTCTTTTTCCCCGTTTTTATTTCGTGCATGATAAGTTTTTCTAATCAAACCTGAATTCATTTAAGGGCTGCTGTGTTTCGGTGAGTTTGGGTACGGGTTCTGATCTCTGATTTATGTTGGTGTCGGGTTTCGTTTTGTAGTTATTGTATTGAGAAAATGTGCAGTTTCTGGCAGATTTCACCCGCCATGTTGCGGGATGTTTTTAGACGTCTTAGAGGCAGAATTGGAAGAGGGCCGTGTCACAGAGACTTGTTGCCCTCTGAGTTAGCTTTCCGAATTGTCCGAGCACTTGCTAAACGGATTGACGGTTTGGAAGTTACGGTCAAAACCGTAAGCTGCCACAGTGATATGTAGCTGTGTGTCTGTCCTGTTTTGTAAGCTGTTTTTGAGACCCTTAGGATCAGATTTGGAGATGGCTCATCTCACAGTAAATTGTCAGGCTCGGAGTCTTGTTTATGCCATATAAATTTGGGGTTAATCTAGTAATCGGGTTGGGAGTTATGATTGTCCCCGTGAGACTGACGGGTGCTGTTACATTTCTATAAAAACAACTTTTTGAGTTGAGTTTTAATCCGGGTTATTCTACGTGTTTTAGGATCAACTAAGAGATAAATTGTTGTGCTTTTGGTTGTTAAGGATCTTCGGAGCTTACGTTTTCTCGAGGTGAGTATTCTCACCGTGTATTCAGTTTTAACGTTATACATGCATGACTTACGTGTTATATTACTTGCACCTTAATTGTTATCTGAGCTTGATCTATTATCTGAGTTTGATCTGTTATCTTAGTATCTGAGCAACTGTTTACTTATTCATGATCTGAGACATTGTGCCTGGGTAACTGAGCTCGGCACAGAGTCATTCTGTGCTATTACTTGCTAGGGCAATCTGAGATAATTATGTTAAAGAGATAATAAAACATAATAGCACACATCTGAGTTTTTGGGATCACCTCCCGTCTGAGTTTATATCTGACATTTCTGAGTTCTGAGTTTCTGAGATTTGAGTTAAACATTAAACATAATATATCTGACTTGACACCGAAGAGCACTGGTGTCAGACGTTTTGACTTGGCACCGAAGAGTACTGGTGCCAGGCCTTTTGACTCACACCGAAGAGTACAGGTGTTGAGGTGGTGTGAGGCGGGTCGAGGTTGATCTCTCGTCCCAAGTCACCCTAGCGCGCTATATAAATTAAAATCTGAGTAATAAAATCTGAGAAATAAATCTGAGTAATTAATCGAGTAGATTCTGAGTAGGAGTACACCGATGTGCCCTCATGTGTTGTATGTTAGGATTGTTTGCATTTTGAGATATTCACTCAGCTTCCCCAGCTGACCCAAACTTTCCCCCACATTGTTTCAGGTACTAGTAAAGGAAAGGAGAAGGTGGACGGTTGACCGCTGTATCGTTTCGTTACTGATGTGGACATCAATTAATATTTTAAAACATTTCATTTTATTTTTAACTATTTCCGCAATAAATACATTTTTAAATGTTAAATATTTATACCGGAGCTTTATTTATGGGACCTTTGATTTTAATTTTGTATTTAAAATTTTTTAAAAATCTTGTAAATTTAAGGGTGTTACAGGAAGTGGTGAATGAGGATGAGAACCGGATCATGACTTACTAGTTCAATGAGGAGAAGAATGATAATTCTAAGTCCCGTGGGGGGAGTAAGTCTTCGGGTAGCAAGACCCGTACCGAGGAACCATCGACTGAAGAAAGCGATGATTCGGAGTCGGAGGAAAGGGAAGGATGTACATACAATACATTCATGACGTGCAACCCCGGTGTGTATAATGGAAGTTCGGAACCGAACGTCACGATGCGTTGGATTCGGGAAACCGAGCAAGTACTAGAAAGTAGCAAGTGTTTGAAGAAAGACATGGTCACTTATGTATCCCGACAGTTGAAGGATGAAGCGTTGACATGGTGGGATACCATGTTTGAGACTTTGGGTAGGAAAGTGTTGTACAAGATGTCGTGGAAGGAGTTCACGAGTAGATTGACGGAAAATTTTTGTCCCGAGAGAGATCTAGAAGAGTTGCAAGAAGAGTTCATGTTCATCAAGAAGGGTAACATGTCGGTGGAAGAGTACACCAAAAAGTTTACGGGATTACTTCCGTTTGTAATCAAGTCTTATCTGACGGAACAGTTGAAGGTGGTTCGGTATGCAAATGGACTACCACCGGAGTTCGAATTGGAAGTCAAGCGAGCGACCACGTTAGAGGAGGCCATTTATACCGCTCGAGGTGTCGAGAGGGTTTTTCGGCGAAAGGTACAAGAATCGGCATCAAAAGGGGAAAAGAAGAAGCTCGATAGTAGCTTAGGATCAACGAAGAAAGAAAAGTTCAAACCGAGTTCGTCAAAGCAAGGTAGTGTTGGAAGTTGTCAGATTTGTGGAAAGCATCACCATGGGGAATGTAAGGCAAATACGGCTATAAGCTTCTAGTGTGGACGAGCTGGGCACCGAGCGAAGGATTGCAAAGTGAGAAACCTCGAGGAAGTGGAATGCTACACTTGTCACGAGGTGGGACACTATAGCAGTGCGTGCCCGAGGAAAAGAACTGACACGTCAGCATCAACCGCCAACGGGAATCGGGTGAAGGAAACTCATGGAGCCGCTTCGGGTAATTCATTTATGAAGTTTTTGATATATGATTAGGGTTTAATTGCTTATATGTCGCACAATTTAGTGCTTATGTGATCTACGTGTGAAAATAATTATAGATGGAATGTGTGATGTGAAAAATAAGTTTGCGAGATAATCTCCCCGGGTTATTATGTGTATAGTAGAATGGTTTGGTGACCGGTATGTCGCGAGAAATAAGGATAGGAAAGATTATGTTATCATGGAATACTGAAAGGTGAATCGCGAGAGTGGTAAACGTTTTCTACAAGAGGATGGTAGTTACAATGATATACTAAGTGTTAGTGAGAATTGTGAAGTACACAAAAAAAAAAATATATATACCTATATAAAATGGAACCTTAGATAATGGATATGATCGATTGAATGTTGGCAAATAGCCATAGCAAATGTTTGTGTCAGGGATGTCGGGTGTGACATCAAGAGTGAAAATTTATTTTTGGTAAAAGTTTATAGAAAAAGTATGATAGTGTACGTATGGGTACCGATCAAAGCCAATTGGTTGACTCAAGATGACCGGGTGAAGAAAGATTACAAGCTTTAGTAATGAGGGAATGAATCGAATAAGGGCGATTGATAAATTAGTAGATTGATGGAAAGCACTAGAAATGATTATGTATACCGTGTGGTATAATGTATAAGTGGGAAAATCGAAGGTCAATTATGAAAGAAAATGATAGCATGATGCTAAGTGTAATGATGCATACATTAATTTTATGCAAGATAGAATGGTATTGTATGGATCTTGTTAGATCGGAGGCTTTCCGGTTAACGAGATTTGATGAGTCACTTTGGATTGGAGACTTTCCGATCATGGTGACAGTTTGGAGTCGTGATGGATTGGAGGCTTTCCGATCATCTCGATAAGATAGTCAAAGTATAATTTGTCATTTAAGGGATATGATGTTTGTATCGGGCGTATGTAGAACCGTATGGTTAATTATCGTTATGATTTTATGGCAAGTGAGAACTTGGGTTGAAAACACGGGTCGTGTTTAAGTAGAAGTATTTGTAGGAGATGCCTACAAGTTCATGGTTCATGAAAAACGAATGCTTTTAGGAAGCAAAGTTTGTTAGTAGCCAATGAGTGTGAAAGATGTATAATGGGTGGGTAGGCCACAATTGGATAGGATTTGTAACATCCTGAAATCTGACATAGTGTTTTTATCACTTCGGTAAGTGATAAATATTATTTATTAGTTTAAAATGAGTTGAAACTAAATATTTAGGTATTTTAATTATTTTTATATCATTAGATTTATTTTTGAACCAAAGTTCAAAATATATACTCATTGTTAAAAACTGATTTAAATAGTATCTTTAATAAATTAAGTGCAAATCAAATACAATGTATAATACTGAATTAAATAGTATTTTAATCTCATGCCCTTAGATAGAAAAAACCTTAAATAAAATTGTAGTCCATTATGTGAAGTACGCCTGTTGTGTACCTGTGAGTATAGGAGTGTGCGGTGTAAAAGAATGAAAAATGTATTTTTCTTCCTGGTGTTTCTTTAGTCCGTTTCCACGCACACACACTTAAATCAATTTTCACTTTTATTGATTTGCAAGTTTTAATCTTCCTCATCACAACTATAAATTCGGAATTTCTTAAGCTTTTGGTAAGTTATCTTCTTTTCTTTGATCAGGATTTATAACTTGGCGAAGTTTTTGGTTATGGATGAGTTAGGGTTTTAGTTTTGGGATTTTATGATTTCTTAGTAATTAGTGAAATTATTAACTTTTGATGTTTATATATGAAATTATCTTGTATTTGGATGAATACTTTCCATTTATAAATTCTTTATATACATATGTAAAAAGATGAATAAGATTATTGTTATTTTTAGTTTTAGTTTTATTGTTTATGAAACAAAAAGAATAGCATATGGTTTTGTTGTCATTTACTGTTGTGTTGAAGAATTAAAAGAGTAATACATATGATTTTTTTTTATGTCACTACTGTGTAGACGTATGAATAGAAATAGGATTTTAATTAATTGTTTAATGTTTTTATTTAGAACAAAGAGTTAGAAGAAAAAGAAATATGTTTTTGGTGTTGTGGTGGGAACTGCTGCGTGACATACAAACATAAATGAATAAATATGTTTTTTTTTTCAGATTACATAGAATTGGAATATGGGTTTGTTTGTTGAACACAACTACACATACTGTTGCTGCATTAAAGATCCAAAGTAATTGAAATGGGATACTTAACTATATGAAATGTGTAGTAATGTAATTTCATTGGAATGCATATTTTGGTTAAATTTAATAAGTTTGGTACTAATTCAGTATTGTTTTGATTATCAGGAAAATGAAAAGAGGCTCAGTGATATTAGACAACTGAGTGGAAAGAGACTTGGCAAAGGTGACTGGATTTATTACCTTGGTATTGTTTAAATTGCTATGGTTTCGGTTGCAATTGAAAGTGTTTAGTGTTGATTCCGTCAGTGCTGACCCCGTTAGTGCTGACCCCATTAGTGCTGACTTTGTTAGTGCTGATCAGTTAGTGCTGACCCCGTTAGTGTTGACTCCGTTAGTGCTGATCAGTTAGTTCTGACTCCGTTAGTGCTGATCAGTTAGTGCTGATCAGTTATTTCTGACCCCGTTAGTGCTGATTCCGTTAGTGCTGATCAGTTAGTGCTGATCCCGTTAGTGCTGATTCAGTTAATGTTGATTCAGTTAGTGCTGATCAGTTAGTGCTGATTCATTAGTACTGCTTCGTTATTTCAGGACCGATATTAATGGTATATGATAGTTAACTGGCTATGTGTTAATTAATTGAATGATATGTGCACATGGGAATGTATAGAGGTCAGCCTGACTAGGTGGGACTGGGCTTTCGTTTACTGTTAGATAACGATAATTGTACCTTGGCATATTCGTTGTGTCTTAAGGAAGCTTTACCATTGATAATGAGTAAAGGGCTATCGGTAAGCTGTTGTTTGACCCACAACAGTTGTAAAGTTCTGCAAAACCGCCGAACCTCTCGTTATTTGTGAATCCGTAAAGATTGTGAATATGTAAAGATTGTGAATCCGTAAAGATTGTGAATCCGTGAAGGTTGTGAAACGAGATTGTTGTACTTAGACAATATAAAATGTTATATTTTCATTCACTTAGCTTCGTGCTAATCCCCCACTATGTTGAATCTTTTACAGGTTGTAGTTGGACGGGTCTTTTGGAGATTAAGTTTAGGAATGATTGACCAAGACTTAAAGAAATGATTTTGATGTCGAGCCGTAATGTTAAGTAACACTATTTTGGAAAGTTAACTTTCGTAAAACTATATATCTTATGTTTTTTATAACTTGTGAATAACAAGTTATATATTTGAAATTTTGAAACGCTTCCGCATGTGTTGTAAAAAAAAATGGTTCAGATTTTGCGGTGTTATAATTTGGTATAAGAGCCTTGATTTGGTGGTGTGTACACAGTTAGGTGTAGCATTCCTAAATCTTGGCTCAAGTTTGGTCAAACATTCCTAGTGTGTGGGGATTAGGAAAGTGTGATTAGTATGTAAGAGATTTGTATGTTAGGTACTAACGATTTAAACTAAAAATTTGTGAGATGTTGTGATTGAGTTTACAAGTATGACAGATAAAGAGAACCCGACCCCTTTGACCTTGGAAGTGTTGATACATCAGGTAACGATGCAGATTTAAATGAGGTATAAATTATACATACGTTGGAAAATCAGAAAAAAGGATCATACTTTATCATTACTTTAGATTTCCATCACATATGGGATTGGAACAATAATATACTTACAAAAAATTAGAGGATTACAATACTTCGAATCAGTTTCAAGACAAGCATTATGAATCACACCGTAGTATTTTAGGATGGTCCGAACCAGAAAAGAGTTTATGAAACTACAAATGACCGAGGGAATGACAGTTGTTGAGTTGATAAAACTGTTTAATTAGAAGTCAAAATTTATATAATGATGGGTATACGATGAGACTTCATAGGTACGACATTGGAGTTGTTTCCAAAGTATAGGGGCACAGCTAGGTTAGCCAGTACCTCATCTCGGGCTTTTATGACGGCCAAATCAGTTGAGAGTGATGTTAAAACCTGAAATGTAAAGAATAAGGAAAACATGTCATTAAAGAAAGCAACATATTAATATTTTGGCATCTGAAAAAACAGAAAAAGGCGGGAAAATCATAGACAGGGGAATCAAAATCAAAGACAAACAGATAGTGTCGAGTCAAAGAGTTTGATGGTGAAATAACTGTAAAATCCCCCATTCAAGATCTGGTACCAAGTTGATTATGCGATGTGTTAGGTGTGGAACGATCAGATACATGGCAAAGGATTGTGAACTTCCTCGTAGTGTGTGGTGGAATTGTCAAAGTGAGAGGTACAGATTGATTGAATGTCCTACAGAAAAGAAAGTGGGTATAGGTCAAGGACTGGGCGGTCCGGAATTGTCATCTACGAGACAAAAGAGAAAGAATGCTACTTCTCATGGGAGTAGAGCTTACTAGATGACAGTGGATGTTGCTACCATCACTATTGATGATATAAAGGGTATGTTTTCGATAAACTTAATACTTTACTTATGTCACGTAATATTAGAGTAAATTGTTTATGCATGTTTTGTGCACATATGTGATATATTGAAAGTAATTGATTTTGTGTTCCTTCATTTCATGAGAATTGAAGATGATTGGTAATGTTTAATTACAGTCACAATATTTGAGACTGAAGTTGAATTTGATTTTGACAATTATTATTGTAAAGATTCCTTAATAAGACGCTTATAATTGAGATTGATGTAATCCTAAATAGATGGTCCGGGTGGGACTAGTGTTTAGAGTAAGGGAATAGGTGATCATTACCGTGGCCTGTAGGGTCACACATAGTGACTTGCGGAGTGTGATTTGGTCATTAAGTGTTCGTGTTACTTAGTGTTGGAGCATATAGCTCATTTAAGTCTTGTTTAAATCGATGATAAATTGAAATTAAGTGGTTGGGTTGTTCCCTTGCTTCACGAGGAGTGAAGATGATGAGTTGTATGTCGGCTTCGGTCACAATATATGTGACTACAAATAAATATGAGTATAATAGTAGTTATTGTAAACTCCAGAAATGTAAAGCTTATAATTAAAATTGATGTAATTATAGACGATGGCTGGATAGTCTAAGTAAGACTAGCGGTTAGTATAGAAAGAGGAATTTTTACCGTGACCTGTTGAGTCACATGTAGTGACTTGTAGAGTGACGACTAATCATATTTGACCAATATGTGTAATTTGGTGTTTGCTTTTGTTATGGATGATAGAAATGAAGGATATATAACTATAGCTATTCGGTTATCCTTGAAATCATATGGACTATGAAGTTATGAAATCGGATGATTTGTTACCTAAGCTGAATGTGGAGTATGAAAATTGACTTAATGAACCTAGATTGGCGATTATTTCAGGTTGTTTAGTGAATGATTGATTAGTGATATCCTCAACATGCTATAAATTTAATTTAATTATGGAAATTACTTGAGAGAAGTGCTGGTCAAGGTGAGATTGGATACAGTTATATGTTATAGTGGATGTAAATTTGGATCACAAAGGTGGATACTGTTGAATATGTTGGATATGAACGTAAATTTCTTACCGATTAATCAAGATTTATGAGTTTCAGTGCAAGGTTAAATCGTGAAGGTGTATGAAATTTCGATGGAATAATGAAACGGAACGTAACATTATAGATTTTGAATCAAATATTATGACTACATACAAGGAAATTATGTAAGAGCCTATGCTTTTAGACCATTAAATCTCTCGAGTGGAATTAACAAACCATTAACTTGGAGTTACGATCTTTATTTTGCCTTAAACTATGGAGGTTTAATTGTATAATATGAGACGCGTCGTTTACGCGCACAATAAAAGAATGTATACTTTTCCGAAGGAGATGGTTAGGATGTACGAGAGGATTGTGAATTATGAAACTGATAGTCAACTTGAAGAAAATTTCTAAATGACTATGCTTTTGGATTCTTAAAAGACATGTGAAAGTTTACCTAAACCGTAACTTGGAATTTACAATAATTGTTTTGTATTAAGACTATGAAGACATTATATGTATAATGTGATAAAGGATATGATTAGAGCGTATTAGAGGATTATCAATTATAAAAAAATTGATTGTAACTCGAACAAAATGTTATTAATGTCTATGCTTGGATTTGTAAAGAAATTATAAATAGTACTTATTTTGGAACAAGTTGAGATAGTTTTGAGTTAGTGGATTGACTGAAATTATGACAGAGTGGATTTCATAAATAGTTTTGATGATGTTAACAGAATGGAGGAACCGTATGGATTATTATACATAAACAAAAAAAACATTATTCCCTATGTTTTGAGATACAAGAAATCAAGGGAAAGTAACTATTATATGTGAATTAGACCAAATTCGAAGGTGGGGATGAAATAAAATATTGACCAAAAGAGATTGATTTGATAATCTAGAGAATTAAAGATTGGTCAATATCATATTGGGTACCGATACTTGAGAGTTCTTAAATTTGACTTTATTTGTGAATTAAAAAAAAGAAAGATGATAAATGTCGCACTAACTTGTTGGATGAGTTCATAATTTTGCACCGTTAAAAGTAAAATTTTCGAATGCTGTTTGGGTAAGTTGAAATAATTGGAGTTCTTGAGACGGTATGGTAACATTGGGGTATAACTTTAATGTGATTGATTAAGAACAAGATGAAAACTGTTTCGTTGTTAGTTTAAGCGTGTTGAGATTCCGAGGACGGAATCTTTTTATGGGGGGTAGATTTGTAACATCCTGAAATCTGACATAGTGTTTTTATCACTTCGGTAAGTGAGAAATATTATTTATTAGTTTATTTGAATTTTATATATTAATTTAAATTGATTGGTATTTTAACCATGGAGTTAAAATTAGTTGAAACTAAAATATTTAGGTATTTTAATTATTTTTGTATCATTAGATTTAATTTGGAACCAAAGTTCAAAATATATCTTCATTGTTAAAAACTGAGTTAAATAGGTATTTTTAATTAATTAAGTGCAAATCAAATACACTATATAATACTGAATTAAATAAAATTGTAGTCCATTATGTGAAGTACACGTGTTGTGTACGTGTGAGTATAGGAGTGTGTGGTGTAAAAGAATGAAAATTGCATTTTTCTTCCTGGTCTTTCTTTGGTCCGTTTCCACGCACACACACTTAAATCAATTTTCACTTTTATTGATTTTTAAGTTTTAATCTTCCTCATCACAACTATAAATTCGGAATTTCTTAAGCTTTTGGTAAGTTATCTTCTTTTCTTTGATTAGGATTTATAACTTGGCAAAGTTTTTTGTTATGGATGAGTTAAGGTTTTAGTTTTGGGATTTTATGATTTCTTAGTTAATTAGTGAAATTATTAACTTTTGATGTTTATATATGAAATTATCTTGTATTTGGATGAATACTTTCCATCTATGAATTGTTTATATACATATGTAAAAAAATGAATAAGATTATTGTTATTTTTAGTTTTATTGTTTATGAAACAAAAAGAATAGCATATGGTTTTGTTGTGATTTACTGTTGCGTGGAAGAATTAAAAGAGTAATACATATGATTTTTTTTATGTCACTACTGTGTAGACTTATAGAATAGAAATAGGATTTTAATTAATTGTTTAATGCTTTTATTTAGAACAAAGAGTTAAAAGAAAAAGAAATATGTTTTTGGTGTTGTGGTGGGAACTGCTGCATGACATACAAACATAAAGGAATAAATATGTTTTTTTAGATTACATTGAATTGGAATATGGGTTTGTTTGTTGTACACAACTACACATATTGCTGCTGCATTAAAGATACAAAGTAATTGAAATGGGATACTTAATTATATGAACTGTGTAGTAATGTAACTTCATTGGAATGCATATTTTGGTTAAATTTAATAAGTTTGGTACGAATTCAGTATTGTTTTGATTATCAGGAAAAGGAAAAGAGGCTCAGTGATATTAGACAACTGAGTGGATAGAGACTTGGCAAAGGTGAGTGGATTTATAACCTTTGTATTGTTTAAATTGCAATGGTTTCGGTTGCAATTGAAAGTGTTTAGTGCTGATTCCGTTAGTGCTGACCCCGTTAGTGCTGGCCCCGTTAGTGCTGACTCTGTTAGTGCTAATCAGTTAGTGCTGACCCCGTTAGTGCTGACTCCGTTAGTGCTGATCAGTTAGTGATGATCAGTTAGTGCTGATCAATTAGTTCTGACTCCGTTAGTGCTGATCAGTTAGTGCAGATCAGTTAGTTCTGACCCTATTAATGCTGACTCCGTTAGTGCTGATCAGTTAGTGCTGATCCCGTTAGTGCTGATTCAGTTAATGCTGATCACTTAGTGTTGATTCATTAGTACTGCTTCGTTATTTCAGGACCGGTATTAATGGTATATGATAATTAACTGGCTATGTGTTAATTAATTGAATGATATGTGCACATGGAAATGTATAGAGGTCAGCCTGACTGGGTGGGGCTGGGCTTTCGTTTACTGTTAGATAACGGTAATTGTACATTGGCATATTCGTTGTGTCTTAAGGAAGCTTTACCATTGCTAATGAGTAAAGGGCTATCGGTAAGCTGTTGTTAGGCCCACAACAATTGTAAGGTTCTGCAAAACCGCCGGACCTCACGTTATTTGTGAATCCGTAAAGATTGTGAATCTGTAAAGGTTGTGAATCCGTAAAGATTGTGGATCTGTGAAGGTTGTGAAACGAGATTGTTGTACTTAGACAATATAAAATGTTATATTTTCATCCCCTTTGCTTCGTGCTAATCTCCCACTATGTTGAATCTTTTACAGGTTGTAGTTGGACGGGTCTTTTGGAGATTAAGTTTAGGAATGATTGACCAAGACTTAAAGAAATGATTTTGATGTCGAGCCGTAATGTTAAGTAACACTATTTTGGAAAGTTAACTTTTGTAAAACTATGTATCTTATGTTTTTTATAACTTGTGAATAACAAGTTATATATATGAAATTTTGAAACGCTTCCGCATGTGTTGTAAAAAAAAATGGTTCAGATTTTGCGGTGTTACATGATCGAGGCTCTAAAGCCGGTAATCGGGAAGTTCAAGTATGGTATAAGTATGTTTGAAGGAAATTATAAATGGTATAAGAATTTGAATGAAAGTTAAAGAGTAATAGAGATCGGTATCGATTTAGATGGAAATTGTTAACCGATTGTAGAAAAATTGAAATTAAAGAAAAGAAAAACAATTGAGAAAGGAAATTTAGATATTGAAATCAGGAATGAAAAGTTTGGGAAGCGATGCCTTAGTAATAAAGAATATGTGGAATTTAGCAAGGTAAGTTTGACTTTACTCATAAGTCAAGGTTGGTCAACTAGTGGAATGTTGACTTTGGTCAAAAATTAGGTTTTGAATTTCGTTTAAAATGGTTAGACGAGGATAAGAACATAATGTATTGCTTTCATGCACATGATGATGGTTAATTGAACAATGGGAATAACTATAGGGTGCGACTTTGACCGTTGGGTGTTTCAAGTTGAATTTGAGAATCGAGTACATGATGGTTGAGGAACCACAAATGTGCGATCGATGGCAAAAGAATTGATGATTAATGGCACCCTAGTGAGTAAGGAAATTGCAAAGTATGGTTGACTATGTGCTCGAGTCAAAGGTTGGGCAATGTTGAGAACTTGGTCAAAACTAGGCGTTGACTATCGTTTTGATTAATGGGCTAATAGTAATAATTGGGTCATATCGATCCTAAGTGGATAAAAGGGATTGGTTAAATAATTGAAAGTGTTAAGGTCAAATTGTGATATTTTGACCCGTTCGGGTATTAGGAACTCAAGTTTGGTTTTTGACCCGTTTGGGTATAACGGAGTCGAGTGGGCATTTAAATGCATAAGTATTATTGGATCATAGTTTGGGAGCGGAATGAGGATTGGAAATCTTTGAGTTGATTCCGAGGACGGAATGCTTTTTAAGGGGTGGATAGTTGTAACGATCGGAATTTTCGGTTAATGGGAACATTGAGGAATAAAGGTGGTAAAATATTTAATCGAGTCTCCACTGGGCTTTATCGAGTGTTTGAATGTTTGGGACTTGGTGTAACCAAGTATGGGTCATGACTTGGATGGTAACAAGTTTAAAAGGCTAGAAACTGACCAAGACAGACCTCGCGGAGCGAGGCAGGCGCGAGTAAGCAATCAGAGCAAACAGCAACTTCAGAGACGAAACGCGAAGAGCTCGCGCCGAGCTCGTGTTGAGCTCCCGTCGAGCTCGCGGCGCGAGCGGGGCGCGAACTTGGTATTCGAGCGGCAGCTAGCAGGCAAAGCCGCGTCACCTCGCGGCGCAAGCTGGGCGCGAGCGGGGCGCGAGGAGCGTCTGGAGTATAAAAACTTGTGTGTAGGCTAGGGTTTCATTTCACCTTCAACCCTACACACAGTGCAGCCGATTTGGGAGCATTCTTGGTCGTTTTTGGAGCCCAAGAGCTCAAATCTTCACCATCTTGAAGGATTGAAACATCAAGGGTAAGTATTCTTGATTGTAACACCTCAATTTTCAAAACAATATTTAAATAACATTTAATCCAAAATATTTAATATTGTATCGGTGTCAAATACCGGTTTTACAAAAATGAAAAAGGGTTCTTGTTCGAGATTATCAGAGTTTACAAAAACGGTGTTACAAATTATATCTTAACCATAGGATAAGGACTCTAATCATCAACACCGAGCTAATCTCAACAAGGCCTCTTGTAAACGGGCCTCCTAGATCTTCAATCCCGAACCTGAGTACATAGAAAAACACAAACATAGTACGTGAGACAAAATTGCCTCGTGAGATACATGGGTTTTAGACCCGATAAACAACTAGTCAAATAATATCATTTAAACTTAAAATAATATTACTAGGTTCGTTTGGGTCACTTCATTACTTTCATCATTTGGCCAATGTCAAGATAATCGGAATGCCTCCAATCTATCAAGACCATCATATCCACGGTAACCGGAATGCCTCCAATCTACCGGGATTTATAGGTATTGGGTAATCGGAATGCCTCCAATCTACCACTAACCTAAAGGTACCGTAATAACCGGAATGCCTCCAATCTACTACGGCCCTAGGGACAAGAACATCATCATCATCACTTTTCTCTTATCATTATGAGCCTATAGCTCCATCATTTCTCATTCGATTAATCATTTCATCATCATATAAGCAATTCATCATAAATCACATAATTAACTAAATTACTTAAAGACTCGATAAAAACATTTAATCATAAAACATTTACTAACTATGTACTCAATTTTGAAAGTTCACATGTACTCACCTTAGCCAAGCTTATCCAAATGTTGTGATCCTTGAACACCAATATCACTTCTCAAGATTTGAATGCCTCAAATCCTTCAACCAATAACCTATTATCAAACCAATACAATGGTTTGCATCAATCATTAATACTAACTATATAATCCATGACTAGTCAACTACTAGCACCATTTTCCCCAAAGTTACCAAACCCTAATTCCATAAATCACCATCTTTTCATAGATTCATTTTATGATTACATTTCCCTTGTTAAAATACCATAGATCTAAGTTATGTTACTTCCATTTAACCATTTATGTACAAATCCATAACTAGGGTTTATGATTCAAGCTTCCCTACTTGAATCTAAGACTTATAACACAAGAGGGATGAAGATTTACCTTTGATCTTCAAATATGAGCAAGAATCTCCAAGAACTAGTGAAGATTAAGCTCCAATCGTCACTTTACACTCAAAAATCGCACACACAAGTTGAGAGGAGAAAACTAGGGTTTTGTGTGTAATAAATGAGGTTTTCCCGTATTAAACGCTAGTGTCGTCCAAAGTTCACGATCGTTACCAGAGTTCGCGTCGTGAACTTCTTCACGCACGCATAGTTCGCGATCGTTACTAGGTAGGGAACTACTTCACGCCAGAATGTATGAATAGCTGGACCATGTTCGCGACCATGAACTATATTTCACGCCGTGAACTTCCAGTGCAGCCATGGCTGCACTTTTCGGTCTTTGGTTCGACCCGGTTTCGCCCATAACTTTCTCGTACGGTGTCCAAACGACACGAAACCAATTCCTACGTTCCTTAAATGATTTATCCTTATTTATCATATTTTTGTACAATTTATTTATTTACAATTTTCGGGTCGTTACATTGATTATCTTGCTTATCTACCTTGATTGTGAGCTTTGTATGGGTAAAAATGGTGGTTTGGGGAACCAACCATATCATTTTTGGGGAAGATGATCTAGCATGAGTGTAGAACACTCATTGTAAGCTTGTAATCGATGTGTACAAGTTGGATTTGGGTTTAGCGGTGGAAAATCTTGACCTAGGCTTTGAGATTCCACCAAGTTGGATGAACATGGTGGTTAGGAATGTGAATATGGATTATTAGTGATTAGTTACGGATAATAACTAGTTATTGTGATGATATTGATTTTAGGTCAAGAAGACCTAAAGATTGGTGACGTTTCACAAGTTGAGAAGCAAGGATTCGTGTTATTAGAGACGATTTGGAGTTAGCTTGGCTAAGGTGGGTACATTAGACTTTCACTGGGTACATAGCAAATGATTTTGAAAACTAAGATGTTTTAGGAGTCTTTATTAATAAACGTTTTTAATAAAGATATGATTGATTAGATAAGAAAAATGCAAGTAATAGACTATTTAAGTATGTCTAAATGATTAATGATTTTGAAAGAGATTATGATGATGAAAAGTAATTATTGAGTCTTTATAAATAAGATGTATGAATAAAGATAATGATTTAAAAGAGCTTGATAATCGGTTTATTAATAATATGTATTAATAAAGCTTGAGACAATGATTTTTAAGTATTGAGTATCGATTAGTATATTATACTAATAAAAGTAGTTATCGAATTACTAAGAGAATAAGTATAAAGTGACTAGTAATAAACATGTATTCTAGTCAAGGAGTAGTCAAAATAATATGATTTTGATATATGATAAAAATGTTTTAATTAGTGAAGGACTTAGTAAAGTCAACATTGAAACTGAATAAGTAAAGATGATGATATGATAACTTAGAATAGATGAATTCTAAATAGTGATGAATTTGATGAAGGGAGCTAATGCTCATATTTGATGAAAGGAATTGAGGCTCATAAGTGTTGAATGAGATATCCGGAATAAGACCGCCCAGTAATGGGGGAGCATGAGACGTCTACTTGGGGTGGTACCTCCCTGCGCAAAGAGTAGAATGTCACAGTTTACGACACCCAATGTTGGGTGAGCATGACGACCCGATAACGGGGAGAGCTTATGACTCTCGGTAAGATGGGGGCTTCCCAATTACCTTGATAGTTTACCTATGACATCCCATATCGGGAGAGTTGGCTTCGGAGAGGTCCATCGCGTATATGTTGAAGAAAGTGTAAGCTTGGAGATAGCTTACAAATATGTGATTAGATGATGAACAAGCTTATGGTAAGTTTATTAGTTTATACGATTATATGAATAGAAGATGAGTTATGAACTAATAAGAAATGATAAGGATAAGTATTTATATTGTTATAAATATTATTTATAAATCGTTTTGAGAATGGGTCGAAAACCCATGTATCTCACGAGACTATTTTGTCTCACGTACTACTTTGTTTTTTGCTATGTACTCAGGTTCATGATCGAAAGATTAGAAGGTCGCGATAGAAGTGACCTAGTGTTGATTAGCTCGGGAGCTCGTAGGTAGATCCCCGTTTATCCTATGGTTATGATATTATATTGTAACACTGGTTTTAATACTCTGATAAACTTTTAATGGTTTTTGTTAAACCGTATTTTGGGATATTGGACTTTGTAATATATTTATTTAAAAATATGATTTAAATGATGTTTTGAAAATCGAGGTGTTACAATGTTCATTTACACGCTCTAATCCATTGGATATGGATATGGACGGATGAAATAATTTTAAGTGGATATGGATATGGATATGGACGATGTAAATCTAAAAGGATATGGATGTGGATATCGTATCATCCGTCATATCCGATCCATTGTCATCCCTAGGTGGTGGGGCCATTGGTAATAAATTCGATTAAAATATTAGATTGGTTTGAATGGAGAAAGATAATTAGTGGATAATGAGTGGTGGGGTCCTTAGTATAATAATATTTTATTATGTGAAGCCCATCAAATGTACTAAATAAGAAGTTTTTTATGGGATAAATATTTAAGGTGAAATGAGAAGTTTTTTGTGTGATAGAAGGAGTATATATTACCCAAGGTAGTAATACTTTTGAAGAATGAATTTTTTTTGACTATGAGTGTGTAGGACTTTAGATAATCTTTTCGAATTGTAAAACTACTTTTAAGAAAAAGTGTTTACTAAATTTTTTGTTTTGAAAGTATATTTTTAAAGAGTGTTTGACTTAATTTATTCACTTATTGATATTAAGAAGTTGGATAAATTATTTCAAAAAAGTGTTTAAATTAGTTTTTTAGTGTAAAATGTTAATTTACAACAAAAAATCATAGTTTGAAAAGTCAAGTATGTCTGACTTTTTGAAAATTACTTCTGGTAAAAAAAATAATTGTTTTTAAAACTTATTTTGGATTACCTAAACATTTTTTTTAAGTTATTGATTTTTGAAGTTATTGATTTTTGATGTTTAGGATTTTTTTAATGTCTATCTAAACTCTATAAAACATGTTTTTTGGAAGTATATTGTATTTTCATTTAATAAATTGTATTAAACGAGTGATGTTATCCACGCGTGTTGTTGTGGATTTTAAAACATATTTTTTTATTTCAAACTAAGATTTGTTTGTAATCGGATTTAAATATTTCTGGGAAGGAGTGTAAATATTAACATGGTTCTAAAAGGCTCTCCTTAACAACCGCTATGGCACGATAAGGCGTGAGTCTGACCATGCCGCTACGCCATGGTCCAAAGCTCGGGACGTAAGACTTGTGTATACTGAGGTATAACTTGACTCTCATTTACCCATAATAAATTGTGTTTTTAAGTGTATTAAAACAACTGAGCTGTATATATATATAATTAATTAGTTATAACAATGATAGGATATGCCGAATATAACAATGGTTTATGTGTAATTCAAATTTATGTACAAATTTATCGCATTTCATCACGCCTTAGGAAACAACATGACTCGTCATGGCTTCGTCATAGCTCGCTAAGGATCAAAGCTTGACCATGCCATCACGCCACGCCTCATGTTATTTAGAATCTTAGTAAATTATAAACTCAGTAAGATATTTTAAATAAAACTAAAAATATTAAAATTGTTTAGGGGTGGATTTGAAACTTGATTATGAACAGTGAAATCTTATGGTGACCGTATAATAGATACAATTTATTCCTTAATACTTTTTAAAAATGTATACAATCTCGATCTCATTTGCCATAACATGTGCTGTAAAAAACGCTTATTATTTATTCCTTTACTTCTTTGCAAAGCAAATAAGCAATGCATATCACTAAAAAAGTCTTCACTCAAATTAATAAGGAAAGTTGGAAACAAAGCTTGACTTTCTCTGTAAAGAAATGGCAAATTTAATTAAACATTAGGTATACAAGAAGTTTGAATTTGAACATGAATGATTAACATCTTTACGGTTATTTTCCTGTGTATATCCTTCTTTATGTAAAATGAAATCATCATGATTTAAAAAAGTAAAAGAAATTCATTCAATCCAACATTAACATTCTTTTTCAATTTGTGTCGCCCGATCCTTTGTTAATACAGTGGGCACAAGAGACGAGGGGTCGGAACCGCAACAAGGCGGGTTGCCTTTGGCGCAGTGAGTCCAAACACATCGGTCATATCGATCTCGCTCGGTTTCATTCCATCAGGCAATTGCCATGTGAAGGAATGAAGGAGGTGAGCTACTGACATTTCCAATGCATACAATCCGAGTTGCATACCAGGACATGATCTACGCCCAGACCCAAACGGAAGAAACTCATAGTTACTTCCTTTGAAATCGGGAGCCCCAACTTGCAAGAAACGTGCCGGGTTGAATGTGTGAGGGTCCACCCAAGCGTCTTTGTCACGGTTAATGGCGTATGCATTAACCATGACACGTGTCCCTTTAGGGATGTGGTAGCCACCAACTTCTGTGGCTTCTGAAGATCGGTGGAGTAGGACAGGGATCGGAGGGTGAAGGCGAAGCGTTTCTTTGATGACACATCGGAAGTAGGTGAGTTTATCAAAGTCAGACTCTTCAACACGACGATCAAGACCGACCACATCAGCAAGCTCTTGTTGTACACGTTTGAGTGATTCAGGGGTATGCATTAACTCAGTTAAAGCCCATTCGATAGCAGAAGCTACAGTTTCGGTGCCACCAAACATTACATCCTGAAAACCAAAAAATAAATAAATATTAATTCTTTATAGAAAGGTTAAATAAACGTTTTATAATACTTCTACATGAAAGTGGTCAATAATTTTAGTTCATTCAGTAAAATAAAATATATTTATGTCCATTTCAATAATTAATATGTCAAATTAAATTGCACCATCAAGTAAAATGACGAAAATCAATGCCTATATATTCCGCAATCTGTTAGCTAAATATTTTTCTCATATTAATTTTAAAAGCCACGTTAATTTACAAATCTAAAATTTATATACTCTTCATTTCTAATTAAAACTATCTGTATCCCGGTTAGAGTGTATGACTTGATCAAATTTGTTGACTTTTCCCTTTCCGCTTAATTATATTTTTATCCAAATTAATATCGACTTTGCGTAGTTTAATATTCGTTAAAGATTATAAAAACATAAATGAGGAAGACAGAGAAATCGAAAACGAACTAAAAAGTTTATATTTGTTAAGATTTTATATTCCCTTCCCTCCAATTTATGGTCATATACCACACCCCTATGATTTACATTATTGTACATCCTATCCTTTACATTATTGTACGTACGTATAATTTTATTAAATATGAATTTATGATGTATGGTAAAAAAAATAATTGTGTACAAATCACTTAGGACTACAAAGATGTCATGCACACCAAACTCAGTATTTACTAAGATCTAACCTTTTTAACATTGTCTTAACAGAAGAAACAAAACGAAACCCATTAGTTGATTATGTTTTACGTTTCACATGTTTAAAATAAACTTCCCCTTAAATGATGACAAAATTAATTACAAAAAATTAAACCTAAAGCAAAACGAAAACAAGTGAAATGGCTCACTCATCGTTGGTTTATTTCATATATCAACAAAAACTTAATTAAAAAATATTATTAACTTGGACTTTTGTGAAAATATTAATGTTTAAATCCTTGAACCATTATACGGTACATCAAACTAAAATCAAGGCCACATGAAGCCGTGCTAAATTCCTAAGGTTCTTTAACTCATATTTTAAGAGCATCTTCAATAGTAGTTTTTTTAAAGTTTATTAATATTTGAATAAGTTTTTGGATGACTTTTTACCCATTTGAATAACTAGCTTTTTAAAAAGCTTATTCAAAGACTTTTTTTCTACTAAGTTTTTAATGGACTTTCAAAATTTGTCTTTTTTAGTCCTCAATGTTTAGAAGTTTTTCATTTTAAACTTTAGATATATTATACATAAATTCTTTATTATATTTTTATTAGTTAATAAATAAATTATATAATATTTAATGTTAATTATTATAATATATTTGTATGAGATATTTAAAAAAATATTATATGTAGTAAGATGTTATAAAAAGTATCAAATTATATAAGAGGTATATATAAAACATTTAAGATAGATAAAGGTAAATTGAAAATGTTGTTAAAGTAAAAGCTTTGGAAAAGATTAACCATTAGAGATGCTATTTATGTAGAGGTTTTTAGTTAATAGATTGTTGATGTGACAAAACTAATAAGTTATTGTAAGGTTAACCATTGGAATGCTCTAAGAGCATAATAACCATTGATTGGCTAGTATTTAAATAAATTATATAATATTTAATGTTAATTATTATAATATATTTGTATGAGATATTTTAAAAAATATTATATGTAGTAAAATGTTATAAAAAGTATCAAATTATATAAGAGGTATATATAAAACATTTAAGATAGATAAAGGTAAATTGAAAATGTTGTTAAAGTAAAAGCTTTGGAAAAGATTAACCATTAGAGATGCTATTTATGTAGAGGTTTTTGGTTAGTAGATTGTTGATGTGATAAAACTAATAAGTTATTGTAAGATTAACCATTGGAATGCTCTAAGAGCATAATAAATATTGATTGGCTAGTATTTAAATCAAATCTCGACGAAACTGATGCGTGAGTCAGCGAGTGTGTCTTTAATAAATACATAAAGTATTTAATTATTTACTAGTTTTTCTTTTAGTTTCGGATAAATATTTTTTATAGGAAGTGATTTTGACACAATTTTTATTGCGATATAGTTATACAACTCTTTGTAAAATTTGTATTATATAATGTATACAGTTCCATTCAAGGAGGTCTATTATTTTTACGAAGTCTCGAGAAAAAAATCTCAACCATTGATCAATAAAATATAATAGTCAAAATTAATCACATATTTTATACACTGAGGGTATTTTGGTCATTTAAATTTAATTTTTTTAATTTTTTATTATTTTATTTATTATTTATTTATTAATCTTTTTTTCATCTATAACAAATAATATGATTGATACTGAATCACAGGTGATTGCATACAGAATCACATGCGATTGAACTAAAATATCAAATATGATTTAATATACAATCACATGTGATTTTACACTAAAATCATATGTGATTAAGTACTACACGTAATTATCAACTAAATATTTTTTAGCGAAAAAAATAAAAAAATATAAAAAAATAAAAAGATTTTAAAATAAAAAATTGAAATCTTTATTAAGTGCTAAATGACCAAAATACCCCTTCATGTATAAAATATATGATTAATCTTGACCAATTAGATGTTATTGATCAATGGTTGAGATGTATATCTCGACACTTTATAAAATTAATAGATATTCTTGAAGGTTTCTACAACTACTTCTTTTTCGTAATTAATGAAAAAATAATAATGTGAAATCTGTTTTTATATTGTAATATACGTTAGATTTAAATAATGATTAACGTACCATAATAATTGCTTTGATGTTATTACGGGTGAGTTTAATTGCATCTCCTTCGTTGACCTTTCCTTCCTCACTGTAAAATGCCAACATCTCGTCCACCATATCATTATCAGCATCATCTCCGGCCGTTTTCTTCTCCTTTCTCAAGTGCTCGTCGATGATTTTATCAATAAACCCGTCTAACGCAGCCCGAGCTTTGGGTAACCGAGTGTTTAATCCAGCCGGATCTATGAACCCTAACCACGGGATAAAGTCAGCCAAGTTAAAAGCACCAAAAAGCTTCGTATATTCTTGTAGAATTCTAATGAATTCTTCTTTTCCTTCATGAGAGATCGACCCGAAAGCCGCTCGGTAAATGATATCATGGGTTAACCCGAACACGAGCTCGCCTAGGTTAACCGCCGTACCGGAGTTAGCTGCGGTTGCTTTGACCATGGAGACAACCTCGTCTCGAACCGAGTCCCATGATTCGGCTCGTTTCCGGCTGAATAGTTTCATGACACAAAGCTTACGCATCTGCCGCCAGAACGGGCCGTAGTTTGCAAACGCCATATCTTGACAGTCGTAGGTTAGGTAGGTGATGGCTATGGTGGCCGGACGGTTGGCGAAGATGTTATCTTGGACTTGGAGAACTTGTCTGGCGATCTCCGGTGAGGAGACGGCGACGGTGTGGCTGAAACCCATTTTCAGGTGAAGTAAGCCGCCGTATTTTTCAGCTAAAGCAGCAAGTCCACGGTGGGTAAGTTGGTCCATCATCAACATGTTGCCGATGATTGGCCACCCTTTTGGGCCTGGTGGAAGACGTTTTCGGCGAAAATGGGAGAGAAGGAATAAGGTAAAGAGGGGGAGGATAGCGTAAAGTATGATGGACGTAGACTCCATATTTTCCGGTTTGATGAGGTGCAACCGATGGAGAGAAGGTTGCTAAGTGATAGAAGATCGATGGGGATGTATATATACAGGGTGGTGGTTGATACGCCCTCTGTTTGAATGAGTTTGTGTTTGTATTTTTTTATATATATTTGGAGTTTGATGCTTAAAACAAGAACGTTGACTAATTTTACTACTTCATGTACATGTATAACCGGTTTACTTAGTTTTTACATATAGACTTAAACAATTGGTTGTATAATAGAAAAGAAAAATAGTTTGGATTTAATAATTGCAATGGCTATAATATAATCTGCTCTCGCAATTCTCGCAAAGAAAAAGTTCCTGCATGTACCATCTACGTCTCCACTGATGCACCATCTCCGTACTCTCTTCTAATGCACTAACTTTCACAAAAAATCATATCTACTCTCTTTCTATTATCTTATCTTTCTCTGTTAGACGATCCGCTTGTGAAACCCTAGCCATTTATAGGTCATGTAACAACCGGAAAACTGTAAATTATATTAATTACGACAATTATATAAGTTATGATATATGTGATATTGTTAGCATCCCCCACCGAAAGAGATTTAATGAAGACAAAAAGACAATTAGTTAGAAGACAATATGAAGATTAGTTCTTCAGAGTGTGGGTAGTTGAATCTGGTCTGTTCGGATTTCAGTTACCCGGCTACACTATCTGATTACCATCAGAAACAACGACCGGTTCCCCATGCGGAATCAGAGACTGATCAACCGATTAGATAGTTGTAGCAGGTTCAACGCACACTTGAAAATAACGTTGAGCCTTGAGGACAAATACTTCTCTAAGAAAAACTCTTAGTTAAGGTCAGTACTGAAGCCGACTGCCATCTGAAAAAGCATGAGTATCCGAACACTCATGGCGATCCGAAGCGTATAAAGGCCTGAACTTTCAGTGTCACAGAAAGACACAAGTAAAGCACAAGTTTGTGTATCACCGACAAAGGGAATCCTATGCAAATCTTCTAGAAGATATCGGCGATCACAAGACGACAGAAAGTACTGTCAGAATTCCGTTAGTAGTGCTCGTCGCATGAAATATCTGAGAGATTGAATGAAGCTAGAATCAAGCTAATCCATGAAGATATGAGTGATATTGAAGAATTTGTGTGTGTGTGTTCTTGGTGTTTTAGTAGGTGTAAATGAGAGAGAACGAGAGCTTTCAGAAATGTATTTCAGTTAATGTGTGGGAAAACTTACATTGTAAGTCAAACATACATCCTTTTATACTCCTACCACTTAACAAGGGAAAAGTTAACTAACGGACTTAAAGGTCAAAACTATTACAATAACGATCCTAACATTATTACAATAATGGTCCTAACAATCTCCCCCTTTTTGATATTTAATACATCATCCCAGTCTTCAGACTCCAGATTCTTCTCATAATCTGTCTTTGGCAAGAAAATGTTTTTCTGAATTTCAATAACAAAACATTTCAGAAATCTGGAAGTTTAAGATACTCAAAGAGGATATGTTTTTCGTTGATACTGTTTGAGTGAGGAAATCCTATAACTGATTTACTAAAGATTTGAAAATTTTAGGAAAGGGAATATCAGTTAAGTAAGGATTTGACTGAGTTTTTAGATAATGGAGAAGTTGTTTTTGGATTTTGTGGTAGAGGATGAGGATATAATGATAATGTTTTTGAATGATTTGCCAGTCAAAGTTTTGGATGTGTGTGTTTGATTTGGTAAGAATGATCTGAAAGTTAAAAGTTTTGGATATGTATGTATATAAGTTTTGTATGTATGAAAGAATGATATGTACTTTTAGGATTTGGATGAATGTGGATAATTTGTATTTCGTATGAACAACAGATTAGAACAGTTAAGCTTTTGAATGTATGTGGTCGTTATGGAATTTGGAATTTTTGGATTGATATAGATGTTTTGTAGTTTGGACAGGAAGATTTATACGATTAAGTTTCGAGTTGAAATGGTTGAGTTTTTTTTTTAATGTAATGGTTGAGATTTTTGATGTAATGGTTGAGATTTTTGATGTAATGGTTGAGATTTTTGATGTAATGGTTGAGATTTTTGAGAGAGATTTCTGTAGATATGTCGATTTCTACTTCTTCTTCACTTGTCTTTCTTTTTAAACTTCGTTAATCACTTTCTCTTCCTCTGAATTTCTTGATATATACTATATCTGATTTTACCGATAATTTGAGTACATTAGACATGAATTTTCTTCGTTGATGAGATGTTTGTGGTTCTTCTTAAAGGTGTACATTTCTTGCTCATTAATTTCTTGCTCATTTCTCCCCCTCATGAGGATCATGAAAAGGAGCCTCATGTTAATGATGAAGATATGCGTTGTGGAAGCGGAGAGAGGAAAATGTATGACTTTATAATACGAGAGCCAAGATAGGATAGTTGTACGATGAAGTTCAGAATCGAGAACCAGTAACATGTAGTACTCATGAAGTATCCATCTAAAACTGATTTTCAAGAATCTTTGAGAAAAATATTTGAAAAATAGAGAATAACAGTGTCAAGAATCACCTGAAGTCATAAACAGATGCAATCTTTACTGAAGAACTTCAGTAAAGAGATCGACGAATTTGACAGACAGGATGATTGAAGACATTGTTAGGCAAAGATTTGAGGTTTAAAAGAAATCAATTTGAAGTGGATCAAAGATCAGTGCACAAAAACGATTTTGTGTGTGAGATCATATGAATAATTCAGAATTAAATATGTACCATATGGAGAAAAATTAAAAGAATTTCTCCATTGATAAAGGTGTGTAAAAATTGTTTGAAAAATGGAAAGAACAATCAATCCAAGAAGTTGTTATAAACAGATGCAATCAGTACTAATCGAACTTAGTAAAGAGATCGACGAATTTAACAACAGCTTATGTAAAGTGTTACAAACAGATATTTGAAAAATTTTAAAATTGTGCAAAATCAGAAAAATGATTTGAAAAATTATGTCAGCATCGCAAGAGAAAAAAGTTGGTCATAAACAGATGCAATCTTTACTAATGAGATTAGTAAAGAGATCGACGAATTTGACCAAAATTTATATCCTACGTTGTGAACACATCATTGTGAGCACAAAGTATGAGTAAAAATTTTGTGAGGAATATACAGATGTTGAGCATAGAGTGTCAACTCTGTATGAGAAAGTGAGGTCAATAACGCAAGAGAAAAGAGTTTGACATAAACAGATGCAATCTTTACTAATTAGATTAGTAAAGAGATCGACGAATTTGTCAAAAACTTATATCCTGCGTAACTAACACATGATTTGAGTAAAAAAAATATAACAATTAAGATTGAGTTGTGCTAAAGTTGTAGCAACAACGAAACTCAAAATGTTGAATTTACTAGAAAAATTTGAGTTTCACAGGAATATGAAAAATCAGAATGTGATGTCAACAATGCAAGAGACAAAAAGGTGTCATAAACAGATGCAATCTTTACTAACTAAAGTAGTAAAGAGATCGACGAATTTGACAACAGTTTGTATCCTACATTGGTAACATATGAGTTTAAGTAAAAAATTTGAATATAGTGTGAAGTTGTGCCAACGGTATGACAACAACGAAACTCAAATAGATTTTGAAAGATATTGAGTTTAAGTTTGAAAACAAAACTGAGGAGATGATGTCATCAACCCAAGAGACAAAAGTATGTCATATACAGATGCAATCAATACTAATCGAAACTAGTAGAGAGATCGACGAATTTGACAAAAAATTGTATCATACGTAGACAACATATAAGTGAGGAAAACATTTTTGAAACTAAAATAATGAAACTCAATTGAACAAATTTTGAAAATATTGAGATTGAGTTTCTGAAAAATTTGAATAATGAATAAAAATGGGTTAACAAGGAGTATGCTCCCCCTTTACCGATGAAGTTTCAGAAAAATACTCCCCCTTGACGAATGAATGTCAATTTTCTCCCCCTTAACAAGTGAATATTGATTTTCTCCCCCTCAACCAATTAAGAGCTATTTGCTCCCCCTCAACCAATGAAATCATTGAGGAACGTGTTTCAAGTTGATTACATGAAAGCCATTTCTTTAAAAAACGGGTAATACACTGAATTGTGTAAGAGCCATTTGATGAAGCTCGAGTCATATACTGAAGTGTATATAAGTCATTCTCCTGCAAAACAAATCAAACAACTTTTGGTACCCATTTTTGTTTGGGTCCGACAATGTTAGAGTGGGAATGAAACCACCGATAAGTTGTATCGATTTGATTTAAAGATTGAGAGTTCCATGAAAAACTGAAGCTTGATGTTTCACTTTCAAATAATTTCCGGGGAATTATTTGAGATGTTGGAGTTTTGGGAACCCATTTAGCTTTTAAGATTGAGGATGTTTTGTAAACATAAACAAGAGATGTTTGTGGTTCTTCTTAAAGATGTACATTTCTTGCTCATTTATTTCTTGCTCATTTCTCCCCCTCATGAGGATCATGAAAAGGAGCCTCATGTTAATGATGAAGATATGCGTTGTGGAAGCGGAGAGAGGAAAATGTATGACTTTATAATACGAGAGCCAAGATAGGATAGTTGTACGATGAAGTTCAGAATCGAGAACCAGTAACATGTAGTATTTATGAAGTATCCATCTAAAATTGATTTTCCAGAATCTTTGAGAAAAATATTTGAAAAATAGAGAATAACAGTGTCAAGAATCACCTGAAGTCATAAACAGATGCAATCTTTACTGAAGAACTTCAGTAAAGAGATCGACGAATTTGACAGACAGGATGATTGAAGACATTGTTAGGCAAAGATTTGAGGTTTAAAAGAAATCAATTTGAAGTGGATCAAAGATCAGTGCACAAAAACGATTTTGTGTGTGAGATCATATGAATAATTCAGAATTAAATCTGAACCATATGGAGAAAAATTAGAAGAATTTCTCCATTGATAAAGGTGTGTAAAAATTGTTTGAAAAATGGTAAGAACAATCAATCCAAGAAGTTGTTATAAACAGATGCAATCAGTCCTAATCAAAATTAGTAAAGAGATCGACGAATTTAACAACAGCTTATGTTGAGTGTTACAAACAGATATTTGAAAATTTTAAAAATTATTGAAATTCAGAAAAACATTTTCTTGCCAAAGACAGATTATGAGAAGAATCTGGAGTCTGAAGACTGGGATGATGTATTAAAGATAAAAAAGGGGGAGATTGTTAGGACCATTATTGTAATAATGTTAGGACCGTTATTGTAATAGTTTTGACCTCTAAGTCCGTTAGTTAACTTTTCCCTTGTTAAGTGGTAGGAGTATAAAAGGATGTATGTTTGACTTACAATGTAAGCTTTCCCACACTTTTACTGAATACAATTCTGAAAGCTGTTCATCCATCTCGTTCTCTCTCTTTTCCACACACTCAATACACCAAGAACACACACACTAATTCTTCAATTTCTCATCTAAACATCATGGATTAGCTTGATTTTAGCTTCTTTCGATCTCCCATTCATATTTTGAATGAATCAATATATAACACATTTTAACAGATAAACCCAGATCGTTGTTGAATATGAAGAAATACGATCAAATCTTTTATCGTTGAATCTCAATGACCGTTGTAGATGACATAAAAGAACAGTCTCGTGGTTTTCATCTGATACCCCGACTGTTGTTGATAGCGATGGAGTATAGTCATCAAAAATGTACATGGAATCGAACAGGGTAAACCGGGATCACATAGATTACCCGTTAACACAACAGTTACACAAACTGTGTGACCTACATTCAGCGTTGGCGTATATGTTAGCACTGGTAGGATTTCCATTCAATCATCGTGGAATACCAAGAATATTGGTATCACTATGAATGTTCCGGCTATATGACAAAGATAAGCTTGATATTTTGCCTGTGTCCTAAAAGTGTTTATATCGGTTCTAGACTCAGTTAGTGGACAAACGAAGGCGAGGACTGGAGAGACTTGTCCTCTTGTTCAATATCAACAATCTCCAAGTGGATGTCGATAGCATATGAGCTAGTCTCCGAGAAAATGAAACAAGTACTTTTTAAGAAATACTTGAGTAGCTGGGGGGTTGTGCATTGCATCACTGGGTCCATGATGTCTTTTTCAATATCAGAGAGCAACACATGCAATCTGATAGAGATGTGGCAACCCGGCTTTTAATCGGTTTGGTAAGGGTTTTTCGTTTTCTTTAACCCTGTCACACCCTCCTCACTCAAGCTTACTTTATCATTTTTCGACTACACCCTCATTTCATTTTACCATGTATAGCTAAATTGCACCCCATACTTCAATCCCCCTCTTAAATTTTATCTCAGCGCACCTCAATCAAGATCCCGTGATACTTGATTCTGCTAACCTAGACCTATGTACCCTTACATTTTGTCCTATATTGTAGGTGGCTCCTGGGAAGATCATGCCGGTTATAGCAGATCATAGGAGTTATCTGAGAGTGAACTATAACGCTCATGTGCAATTTATCAACATTTATGATGTTACTTTGTATGAATAACATGGATTTTTCATCGGAAAATGTATGTGTTTCCGGCATAAGTTGTTGCCTTTAAGATATCAAATTTAGGCACAACAACTTGAACAATTAAGGTAATACCGGACTCACATAGAGTATCTGTTTAACACACCGTATGAATCGATAGTCGTTTGCACAACCGTTGATTCAAATGTGTGACCTGCGTTTAGAGTTGGCGCGATTTTAGCTCTAGCAGGATTTCCACTCAATCCTCGTGAAGCACCAGATTGTGATGCCACTATGAGTGTTCCGATGAATTCACGGAGATTCATATTGAATAGTGTATGTGTCCTAAATTGGAAATATTTGACGGTAAGATCTAGACACACTGTGCATGCAATAAAGACGTAACCCGGGGCAGGAGGTTAATGATTTCAATACCAACATACTCCAAATGAGAAGTCGATAGATTATGTGCTACGTCCCTTGATGAATTGAAACAAATTCCTATTGAGAGGAATCTGAGTGGTTGGTGGTGGAGTGCAAATGCTTGACTGGGCCAGTTAAGTCTGATGAAACATTCAACACATGAATGATCACATTTTTGTGAGGTTGCTCGGTTTATGGACGGTTTAGATGCACTCAAAGGTGTGTTTTCTTGATATTATCATGTTTTCACATCACCTTACACTCACCTAAATCTATACCCTAGACTTATACCCTCACATTTACCAATTGGCTAAAAAATATTTCCCTTGGAAGGTAAGGCCAGTTCTGGCAAACCATGGGAAGGTATTGTCTTTTGAGAAAAAAAAAATTTATTGATTAAAAAAAATTCAAACGGGTATATAAGTATTGATATAAGAAAGTCTCCCCCTATAAATACTAATTCCCCCTATAATTAATATTTCTCCCCCTCGACAAAATAAAAGTAGTGAAAAAACTACAGTTTAGCGGGGTGGGAAAGAATTTGGACAGTTATGTGAAAAACTGGTTAAGAGCGGGTTTCAAACTAATGTATTTGAAAGCCATCTTGATGAAGCTCGGGTTATACACTGAAGTGTGTAAAAGCCATTTCTTTGAAATGCGAGTTATACACTGAATTGTGTATAAGTCATCCTCCTGCAACAACAAATCAACCAACTTTTGGTACCCATTTTTGTTTGGGTCCGACAATGTTAGTGTGGGAATTAAACCACCGATAAGCTGTACCGATTTGATTTAAAGATTTAGAATTCCAAGAAAAGCTCAAACTTGATGTTTCACTTTCAAATAATTTCTGGGGAATTATTTGAGATTTTGGAGTTTTAGGAACCCATTGTTCTTTGAAAATCGTGAATGTTTTAGGAGTTGTTTTTGGCACTTGAGTAAAAGTTGTTGTTGGTGCCAATGAAAGTAAATCTTTTCTTGAGTATCTTAAAGATTTAGTTTTGGAAAAGATTTTCTTTGATGGAATAGAATGTTTCAACACGGTTGATGGTTTAGATTTATCCATTTGAGAATGCATAAGTCTAGAAGAGGAACCTAATTTATTTGGAGTTTTAGGTGCGGAATTTTCGCTATTAACTTGTTTGAGAGCATTCAATTTCCTTTCAGAGTTTAGTGGAACCGTGGATCTCCTAAGCTTAGGTTTGGTAGAGGAACTTGTAGGGTTTCATTATACTCGATCAACCACTTGGGTCGACCGCCTAGCATGCTTGGTTCGAACCTTGCTGACCAAGAACATGAACTTGCTCCTGACCGGTTAAACCAACTAGCTGATTTAATCCCTAAATGCGGAACTGGGATTAAACCTAATCCTTAAACCCTAAAGGATTGAGATCTTGGAGATTTAGATTAGGTTAACAAGAAAGAAACCTTGTACGAAGAACTCGAACACACACACACACTTGTGTGTATTCGTCGAACTAACCAAGAACCCTAGGGTTCTTGGTTCGACTTTCGTACAAAGGGGAGAAGGGAAAAAGGGTTTTTCCAATTCATACCTTAGATTGCTCAAGAATGATCCACCAGTGATAAACACAACGAGAAGCCCTCTAGATAAGCTCTTGTAATGGTACTTGTTCTTCAAGACTTGAAGAACACGAAGAACGAACGAAGAACACAAGACTTGTGTTCTTCCCTTGTTGCTTCGGCCGAAATAGAGAGGAAGAGAGGCCAAAATTTCGTGGCTTGTGTGTAAGGAATGAGCAAGCTACAAGGGAACCCCAAGCCTTCTATTTATAATAGAAGGACTTTCACTTAGGGCCCTTCTAGTTTAATTAAGATTAATTCTTAATTAAACTTATCCTTTTACACAACCAACCCTTATAGTTTATCTAGTTATTATTGTTGCACTTAATTATTAAATGTCTAGTATTAATACACTAATATATTTCGTATATTATATACACGAAATATATATACTTTGTATTTATACTTTTAATAATTAATTATATAATAAACCTTATATAATTTAGACAATAATATTATCCAACACCATATGATTTAATTACTTTAAATCATATTATAGATATCTATAATTAACACATTGTATATTTACTCAACTAGTAAATGTACAAATGCTTGTATTAATTAGTTAGATAAACCAATCTAGTAATAAGTTGAACTTAACTTAATACTTAACTTGATTCATAAATGACTATTATGAATCAATCCTCTTCCAAGTATCATTACATATCTTTCTCGTATTACATGCACTCACCGATGTGACCCTTGAGTGTCCTATAGTCATGGACGTGACATCATAGGTTGACCAACTATGCACATAAATCTTTCAGACTCCCACTTGTGCAAGTTTGTAACCTTAGCTTGATGGCACTAGCCTGCAGCGGCCCTCTAGCAGGCAATACAGGATAACCAAGCCATAGAAACTCTTATACCTAGGTATTGTTTCAGAAAAACATATTAATAGCGTCGTCTAGTAAAGAACACTCTGTCTTTACTTCTTGGGTAACGTGTTAGGTTTATCCCTTGCAGCACGATATTTGTGATAACGAATACGAGCATGGTAGAAATTATCAACTCCTGTACTCGAAATCATTTCTTGACCTCTTGATTTAAAACTGTGTGATAACGACAAAGAACAGATCAGTTCGTTGAGCACGGCCGTGCATTTTCAGTTTATCATCATGTCAAGGGACCCATAAATATCTCTCCTAAAAAGGAGGTGCAATTACCATCTTGTTATATTTCGATTTAAAAATACAACTTCCTTTGTACCCAGTATCGCCTCGTATGACAAACGTATTACCGTATTGTCTAAGTTGAACCAAAGCACATTAGTCATTGTATCCTAAACCAAATACCTCAGGCTTAAGGACAATCCTAGTGAACAATACTTTTGAACTTTTCAACCACGAAGTATTGTCACGGTGGTCAATCCAATATTCGTTGAGCCTCCAACAGAATATCACCGATATTTGGTTTACACAAAACTTGTGTAGCTATCTTCGAAGAACTTCGAATCTACCACCAAATACCGCGATGACGTTAACGTCCCATCGAGGTTCCCACCAAGACGAGTAGTCACGGATTTTGTATCTTCTTGAATAAATAGACTTTTATTCATGGATATTGTAAAACATACAAAGTCTGAATAAAAATGATACTAACTCATGTACTATTCCTCACTGGACATAGATACTGAATTATTACTGGATCATTACTTATTCCTTTCGTTTGTGTTGATTACTTAATGATTCTTACAACCTAGATTGTAACTTTTATCACTAAACCAATCATTTCCATTAAACTAAAGACATAAGACGAGTATTTAAGAATACTATTACTTTTGTCTTTGCTAGATATTGTTCTTGCAACAATTTAGAACATTTTCTAGTCTTGCCTTTTATGTAATTCGGTAAACATAGGAGGATTGGAAATTAGCTCCTTAGTTTCTTGAATTCATAAAACATCCTTGTAACTAAAGCCTCTTTTAGTTACTTGATTTTGTAGATATTCTTACTAGTTAAAGAAATTTCCTTAAATGATTGTGTTATCCACTGAAGTGTTAACCAACCTATTAGATATGCAATAATTAATCACAAGACTTGTGATCACGCTATTAGGTTTGCAATAATCTAATCGATCATTTATTATTTCTCTTAACTCTTTGGCTAACGACATGGTAAAATCTTGTTGTTAATGTCTTACTAACTCACTGAATTCACTAACACCTTTAATGAATTACGTTAGTCTTAGCTCCCACTTACTTTTATGGAACTTAAGCATCTCTTAAACTACTACTTTGACCTAGTCAATAACTTGTAGTTTAAACTTTTAAGAATTCTATCAATAATTAAGATCATCCTTTGGATTTGCGAATATCCAATATTCCTTTTAAGGAATCATGATCTTTATTGATTACTGTATCTCACAAGTATGAAACACTTGAAACGATACTATCAATTCTTAAATATATTAGTATTCTTTAAGAACTATATTTAATGCCAAAGTCATCACTTGGATTTGTCAAATATCCATCATTCCTATAAGGGAACCATGACTTGATTAAATATTGTATTTATTACAAGTGTAAAAGACTTGCAATAATACCCTTTAATTCTTAAAGACTTTAATATAGTTTTGTCCCTTCTAAGAGTTATTTAATGTCTAAGTCATTTTACTTGGATTATGCGAATATCCAATTATTCCTATTAGGGAATTATGACTTCATTAAATCCTTTACTACAAGTATAAAAGACTTGTAATAACACTCTTTAAAATATACCTTGATTATATCCAATATAATCATACTATATTAATACTAATACTTTAAAACTTTCTATCATAAGTAATGACTATTACTTAAGATGTTTTAACTAAGTTCAATAACCATTGAACCTTATGCTTCCATAAAACTTTTAAATACTTTCATTTAGAAAAACTTTCTAATTACTAGTATCTAAATACCTTGAGCTATCAAGACATTATTTATACAACAATCAAACAAATATGTAAACATAAACATGAAACATAAGTAAATCAAAACTTGACTTACAATCTAGTCATAAACCTTGACTAGTGTAATTATCACACATGCACACAATATGATTCAACCATGGATTCGAGATTAATTAAAACCAAAATGAAACTTGTTTTAAAAATAAAAACATTATCCAAACAATAAAATTGTTTAAAACGAATCCACTGTAAACAAAACTGAATCATAAAAACTTGGTGCTCGTGGGATTATCACCATCTCATGCCGGTCATCTCACTTATCATCTTATGCAATAAACGATTGCTAAAGTTGAGTTACTTGTAATAAACCTTTTACAAGTAGGAAGCGAGTTTCTAGAAGTTGGTCAAGTCAACTAAGGAGCAAGCATTGCCTCCTACCCTTTGACCTTTGCCACAACCAAGGCACCGTTTCTCGGTCCTTGTTTGGCTTTACCTTCTTGACCCTTTTGTTTGACTCCATTACCCTTTAGGCACGCCGTGGCTGGGATCGGTTTTATCCTTTCCCTTTCCACTGCGCCTCTTTCTCTTATCACTACCATCATCGGTTACTACGAGATCATTCTTAAACTTGGTCCCCAAATCAACTCAGTAATCTTGAGCACGGAATGTAGCTCAACAATGGATTGCTCCATGTTATGCATGTTGTAGTTGACTACATAAGACTTATAGTCATCTAACAACGAGTTGAGTATCATTAGTGTTGCTAACTGCAACGGTACTGGGTATCCTATTCATTCAAGATGATCCATGTGCTCTTTCATTTTCATGACGTGAGTACTTACCGATGATCCCTTTAACCACCTTGCGAGATTTGAACACCCTATAAGCGTAATATGCTTATCCTGGTTCATTTCTAGCATCTGCGGTAGGAGTACTTAGTATTGCTTTTTCTAGGACATTTCCTTTTCTCTCATGCGTAAGCATAATCCGAAGATCACGCTTCCAATAGAGAAACATTGACCCAGTCAATTCGTCCTTTTTCTAGAAACAAGCGTAGTGAGAGATTGTTGGTACGTGTCGCTATGGTTGTTGCTGCCATCTACAAATCAAACCCAGTTTAATTAGTAATCATCAACAAACATTCTCTAAAATATATTATAAACCCATAATTAATATTTTAGGCCTAGGATCCATATGTCACATTCTCGCCGCAAGGTTTGGGCACTTCCCGACGAGACATGCTATTTCTGGTAGGTAACTTCCTTACCGATCGTATCAAGACTTGACACGATTCCTAGGGGTCGTAGAATCTTTAGACTTATAACTTATTACAACCTTGTACGAAATTAATCATACATTTCTAAGTTAGTAACAAAGTCTAGTATGTTTATTCTACTCAAGTACTTTTTGGGCCGGGACTCCCGATTATCACCAAAATAGATCCGACCGTCTAAGACAGTGCGATGTTCTGCGCCGGGACTCCCGATTATCACAGAACCTTACGCACCCTAACACTCGCAATGATTTGAATCCATATCTAAGGTTCTTTATCCTTACAATATGAATATCGTTTAACAAGTGAGGTGTTCCATTAGATGGATAGTACTTCGATCTAAGATTTTCTTGGGTTTGTTTAAGTCTTAAAACTAAACTTAAACTTTTATTCCAATCTTAATCCTTGTTTAAAATGTGTGACATTGAAGGATTGAAACGTCCAACAAGACACCTTTTTAAAACATAAGAACTATTCTCTAAAACTTATAGTTTCAAGAATTTATACGATTTTACATGTATACCTAAAACGAGGTGTACAAAACGTTTTACTAGGTTTTGTGAGAAACCTTATTTCTAATAAAACTTACTTGTTTTATATTACTTGAAAAACTTATAAAACTTATGTTAAACTTTTAAAACTTTTATGATTCATAAACTTGAAACATAAACCTAGTTTAACACACCTAGTTTTTTTTTCATATGTTTAATAATGAAATTAAACATTTATTTCTTACTTATTAATTTCAACCATAACTTATGCCTTAACGACACACTCACAAACTTTGTGATTTTCTTGTGTAGCTCCCACTAGCTTCAACAACCATGATGAAACTTAAGCCAACACAATCACCGGTTTATACTTGGTGAAACTAATAAACCTATTATATAAAAACTATATATAATAATTCTTTAGTTTGTTTAACCTTCTTATATTTAACTTGAACTAGTTAAATATAGGTTCTTGTTATTTATACTTGATCATTAATCTAGTATATTACATGACTTGTAAAATACTTATATCATACTTGTATAATTATCTAGTTATAATAATTCATAACTTTATACACCTTTATATACATAATAATATAACTTTGTATATTTCTAGTTAATAATATAATTTCAACTTGTACAATTACTAGTTATAATTAAATCATAACTTTGTACATTCTAGTTTTAATTATATTATAACTTATATAATAACTAATTATAATATTATGTATCATGATCAAAATAACATTATCCTTTTTTTTTTTAATTGTTTCATTTTATCTTGTATTTAATATAAATTCGTGTATATATATATATATATGTATATATTTCTTATAATAAACTTGTAACATTCCAATAAGAATATTACACCTAGTTTATACTTATACATTTTAACTTGTACTAATTAAAATGTGTATAAACTTATTTTATTTAAGAATTAATTTTCTTAATAATAAAAAAATTCCGAAAAATAAATACATATACATAAACAATTAAATACATCTTGTTAATTTTTATAACTTAAAAAAAATTAACACCTTTCTTTATCAATACCCTAATTTAATTAGATGAACCCTAATCTTGTTTTTGACCAATCAAAACTAGGGTTTTGACTTTCTTGATCAAACACATTATTTCTAATTAAAAGATTAATTTTAATCAATCCTTTTAAACAATAAACTTTGTTTAAATTCTAAGATTGATTATATCCTTAATAGATTTATTTAAACTTTTTTTTTAATTTAAACCTTATAGACAATAAACTTTCTCTAAATCACTAGGTTTAAAGAACTAGCTTTAATAAACCTATCAAAATAATAATTAAACCTATTAGACATAAACTTGTCTAATTAACTAGGTTTTAGATTATTATCCTAATTAATATTTTAAACTATTAAACTAAACTAGTTTAATGTTCTAGGGTTCTTAGGGTTTTCGAAATCTCAACACTAAGAAACTTTTCCACCAATTAAACTAGGCTAGTTTAACATACTTGGTGTCCAAATTTCCTCCTAAATTTCGAAAAATCTAAGGCAACTAGGAAAGAATCCTTTTGATCAATTAAACATATCTTGTTTAATATACTTGATCCTAGGGTTCTTTCTAGGTCACGAAAATTCTAGGGTTTATGGAAAGAATCCTTTTGATCAATTAAACATATCTTGTTTAATATACTTGATCCTAGGGTTCTTCCAAGGTTTTCGAAAATTGCTAGGGTTTTCTAGAAACCTTCTTGACCAATTAAACTTAGACTAGTTTAATGTTCTTGGTCTTAGGGTTCTTCCCTTATTTTCGAAAATAATGAAGAAGAAAGAAGAATGCTTGAAACAAAAAAACTTGTAAATTAAAGTAAACAAAC
Organism: Calendula officinalis; assembly: GCA_963853835.1. Taxonomy (NCBI): domain Eukaryota; kingdom Viridiplantae; phylum Streptophyta; class Magnoliopsida; order Asterales; family Asteraceae; genus Calendula; species Calendula officinalis. The sequence continues at coordinate 22,563,632 of OY970823.1, forward strand.
AGCTTTGTTAATCTAGTCTAGATCTCTAAACCATCGCTCTGATACCACTGTAGGGTTTCATTATACTCGATCAACCACTTGGGTCGACCGCCTAGCATGCTTGGTTCGAACCTTGCTGACCAAGAACATGAACTTGTTCTTGACCGGTTAAACCAACTAGCTGATTTAATCCCTAAATGCGGAACTGGGATTAAACCTAATCCTTAAGCCCTAAAGGATTGAGATCTTGGAGATTTAGATTAGGTTAACAAGAAAGAAACCGTGTACGAAGAACTCGAACACACACACACACTTGTGTGTATTCGTCGAACTAACCAAGAACCCTAGGGTTCTTGGTTCGACTTTCGTACAAAGGGGAGAAGGGAAAAAGGGTTTTTCCAATTCATACCTTAGATTGCTCAAGAATGATCCACCAGTGATAAACACAACGAGAAGCCCTCTAGATAAGCTCTTGTAATGGTACTTGTTGTTCAAGACTTGAAGAACACGAAGAACGAACGAAGAACACGAAGAACACAAGACTTGTGTTCTTCCCTTGTTGCTTCGGCCGAAATAGAGAGGAAGAGAGGCCAAAATTTCGTGGCTTGTGTGTAAGGAATGAGCAAGCTACAAGGGAACCCCAAGCCTTCTATTTATAATAGAAGGACTTTCACTTAGGGCCCTTCTAGTTTAATTAAGATTAATTCTTAATTAAACTTATCCTTTTACACAACCAACCCTTATATTTTATCTAGTTATTATTGTTGCACTTAATTATTAAATGTCTAGTATTAATACACTAATATATTTCGTATATTATATACACGAAATATATATACTTTGTATTTATACTTTTAATAATTAATTATATAATAAACCTTATATAATTTAGACAATAATATTATCCAACACCATATGATTTAATTACTTTAAATCATATTATAGATAATCTATAATTAACACATTGTATATTTACTCAACTAGTAAATGTACAAATGCTTGTATTAATTAGTTAGATAAACCAATCTAGTAATAAGTTGAACTTAACTTAATACTTAACTTGATTCATAAATGACTATTATGAATCAATCCTCTTCCAAGTATCATTACATATCTTTCTCGTATTACATGCACTCACCGATGTGACCCTTGAGTGTCCTATAGTCATGGACGTGACATCATAGGTTGACCAACTATGCACATAAATCCTTCAGAACTTACTTGTGATTTCGGTTTAGGTTTAAAATTTCCTCTATTAACCTCAGTTTGCTTGATTGTATATAAATCACGATATGCCATGACAGGATAAAACATTCTTGTGTTATTACATTAATTCGTTGCAGTTAAAGGAGAATCTAAGTTCATATATGCACTAGGCTTTTTAAGTTCCTTAAGATGAGATGATTTATATTCTAAATTTTTAATTGTCGTTTGCAACTTTAATTTGTCTTCATCAAAAGATTTATGTGTTTTATCAATTTTAGTTTCTAATTCAAAATTTTTGGATTGTAAAACTAATTTTTCTTTGTCAAATGCCTTATGTGTTTCGTTGATTTCATTTTCCAGTTGACAAAATTTCTTTTCTAGAATTAGAGAAGGAACATAAATCTTTGGTGTTACTTTTTGTTGAAGAACTGCATTTCCTTTGATTTCAAATTCTTCTGGTGTAATAATTGGAAAATAATCCTCATTTTCAAATTTTGTCTTTTTAGTTTCATATGTTTTCTTCAATTCATTTTAATTGAAACTAATTTGTACATTTTCCTTTTTAGCTCTGTTGAACGCTTCAATTTCTTCTTCCTCATCTGTCATATGAATGAAACTCTGCCAAACATCTCCATGTATGTATTTGGAATCATACAGTGTTGGAAGCACATTACAAGCCATCTTAAGATATTTTGGATTATTAGCTCCCAGTCCTTCTCTTGAATTGAAGTATTTGAAGTCTTTAGGCTTGTTTAAATGAATTTTTTGATCAGTTTGACCTCGTTTGGCAATTATTTCTTCTAAGTGTTTGATGTGAGAAGAAAGTTGAATTTTATCATGTTGAAGTTGATGAATGACATTTTGTTTGTTATTTAATTCTCGTGATGTTTTGATGTCATTTTCATGTAGGTTTTCAGATAATTCTTTTATTTGAGTGTTTAATGATTTAAACTGTTTCTCATTGTCATCGAATTCTTTTTGTTTACGTTCCAACCAGTTTTTAGTTATTTGATATTCATGAAACGTTTCAATGTATAACTTGTAGTATTTATCATTTTGGTCATTTGATGTTGAACTTTGTGTATTTTTAAGATTGGTTATTTCAATTTCTTTTTCAGAAATTGTATGAGACAAATGCTTAATATCATTCTCATATTTAACCTTCAATTCTGATACATGATTCTGTAACTTCAGATTCTCTATCTCAAAATGTTGATTTTGTTTAACACAATGAACAAGTTGTGCAATATGATGAACAGATTGTTCATGTTCGTTTTCTAAATCAATTAAACTTTCTAGGAGTTTAGTATTTATTTCGTTTTCATTTAAAAGATTTAGTTTTAAAGACTCAATTTCAGAAATCTGGTTCGTTACAAAATTGTTATCAGAATCAATTGTAGTTGAAGAATTAGACAAGAGAGAACTGATTACCTCTATTTCTTTGTTACCCTCTTCATTGAAACGATCAGAAAGTTCAGCATTTTCACGTGCCATGAAACATAAATTTGCTGAATATTCTTCATCCTCAGGTTCAGAATCTTCCATCCAGTTTAAGTGTTCAGCTAATAATACTTTTTCAGCCTCTATTTGCTTAGCCATGAGCATCTTTCGTTTAAAATATTCAGAATTACGGACTTTGGGCTTCTTGCAATCACGTGAGTAATGACCAGCAACACCACAATTGTAACACTTCTTTGTTGGATCCAAAGGTGTTATTGTTGGTTTATCAGTTGTGATGGAAGCAGATGGTGCAGACTTAAAGGTGGATGAAGACCTCTGATTTTTGTTTGTTGGTGTTGAGTAATACTTTTTCTCATATCTTGAGATGAAAGACATAGCTTGCAAAACTTGTTCCAGTTCTTTCTCCATTTCTTCTTTTGTATCCATTGCAGGTTCTTCAGTTTTTTCTTTCATTTTGCCCAATGAATTAGACTGATATTGTTTTGTAAGAAGAGCTAGAGTATCAAGGGTGTTGGCATTTTCTTGTTTAGTTTTGACTATGTCTTTCACCATGGGAGCATTTTGAAGTAGAGACTCAAACAATTCATGAACATCAATTGAGCTCAGATCCTTATGTTGCATGACACTGTTTCCAAACATGGCCCACTCAGGAAGAAGACTGTTGATGAACTTGATGTTTATCTCAAGATTTTCCTTTTTCAGATTATTTCTTCGAAGTTCATTCAACAAATTGTAATATCGATGATATGTGCTTTCTAATTCTTCCCCGGTGTCGCTTTAAACGATTGATATGCATTCAAAGTGGTAACCATTTTGGCTTTGTTTCCTAAAACAGTTCCCTCCATTTGCTTTCTTAATTCATCCCATATTTCCTTACCGGTTTCCAAACTATCCAGACTGTTATAAATCTCATTCGGTAAACTTTGAAGGATGAATGAAAAAGATTGTAGATCTGCTTTAGCTCTTTGTTTTTGTTGAGCATCATATCGAGCCGGAGGAAGTGGAGTTCGACCGCCAAGAACTGGTGGATTTGCATTTGGTGCAGCAACGACATCTTCATAAAACATCGCTACACCGTTCTCAAGTGAATCAAGGATATTCGTTGCCAGTTCCTGGTTTCTAATGAAGTGGATGAATCGTTTCTTCCACTGTGCATATTCACCTCGGTACAAAACCGGAGGTTTGAGATCGGTTCCGATTGAGAGAGCATCTTTAGACGTCATTTTAAAAGTGATTTAAAATCAAAATTGTATTTTAAAATGATTCGGGCCGAAATATGTATAGGCCGAAGAGTGAAATGGGTTGAAGATTTGATTGAGCCGAAGATTGAGTTTGGGTTAAGATCGAGCCGACTACTACACAATGTTCGGGCCGAGCAATTTGGGCCGAAGATTGAAAGTGGGCCGAACAAGATAAGAAGCTCGAAGTTTGATTGAGCCGAACAAATTAAGTTGATTGAGCCGAAGTTTGAATTCGGGTTAAGTTCGGGCTTAAAAAAATTCGGGCCGAAGTTCGAGTTCAAATAAGTTCGGGCCGAAGTTCGAGATCAAATAAGTTCGGGCCGAAGTTCTTGTTGGGCCGAAGTTCGAGTTTGAGTTAAGTTCGGGCTGAAGATCTTGTTGGGCGAAGTTCGAGTTTGAGTTAAGTTCGGGCCGAAGATTAAGTTGGGCCGAGCAAGAAAAATAGTTGTGAAAAGATCGGGCCGAACTCTTAGCTCGATTGTGTTCGAGCCGAAGTTGATGAAGTTCGGGCCGAGCTTGTTTATGGGCTGAACTTAATATGGGGCGAACTCTAATATGTTCGGGCCGAACATGTTCATCGTGTTCATCGTGTTCGTTCAGCCGAAGACTTGGACGGACAGCTTTTCTTCACCTTTTGATCCAGTCTCGCTCAATACTCAATCAAATTCAACGATTCCAATCACGATCTGCTCGAAAATCATTTCCTAACACTTTGATCCGATAATATCCTTCAATCCATAACACTACAGCTCTTAATCTTCGATTTTCAGAAACTTTTTGAACTTTTCAATTTTTCACTAAAATCACTAAATCTCGATCAATTGTTGATGGAATTGATCGAAATTTGATTCTAATCCTATTAGAATTGATGGACAAACACTATTCTTTACTCAATTCATTGATTTGAAAAGAAAATTTCGTCAATTAAATTCACAGACACGAACAAACTTCAACCTTTAAAAACTCAGATCTAGATCGAATTAGCAATCAATTGGATCTACTCACAGAGAGTTTGTGCTCTGATACCACTTGACAGATCAAATGCAAACGAAATCTTGCTAATTCATGTTGATTTGATAGGATTTGAAGAATTAAGTGTGTGAAATAGTGTGTGTTCTTGGTGTAAAGTTGAGAGAGAAAGATGAAGGGAAGGATTGCTTTGAAATGATAATCTCTGTTATGTGTGTAAAGCTTACAATTAGTGAAGGAATGATTTCCTCAAATACCTAGCTCACTAATCATCATGATTAAGGCTAAGACTAGATTAACACTATTACAATATTACACTTCTAGTCTGTTGGTTCCCAACAACACACACGTGTTGCGTTATGACCGAGTAACGAAGATAAGATAAACGAACAACAAGATTTCAATGATTAAGAGTTTATTAAAACAACTTAATACAGTACAAAATTTGCGGAAATAGATAGTACAAAACTAACTAAAACTCTATACTTGAAATGATACTTTAGATCGCTCAAACTAGAAGAGTGTAAACTGAGAGTTATATCAGCTGATACTAACAGCTGATATTAATGCCTTAGTAATAACTATGGAGGAGTTAATACTTAGACAAATAACTAACTCTCAGAGAATGTTCTTGTGCTTATGATTTCTAAAGGTGTGTTGTAAATGCAAGCATTTACGTCTGTATTTATAGCCCAAGATCCATGTTCCTTAGTCCCCAAGTTTAACGACGTGTAAACATATTATTCGTCGATGTGGAGTTGTCTATGGATCATTAAATGCTCTTGCACAAGTTATTTTCCCAAGTGTACTTTGTGTCAACTTCTTCCGGTACCCTTTCTGACGCACAGTGAAAGGTGTACTACATAAGTACAGAAATAGTTGACTTTCTCTTTACATGCTTGATGGACAAACGATGATAATGTACTGACATTATCTTCTATTCCAAAATAGAAGATCTTCATCGTTTTCTTCTTCTTTGAGCGGGAAAGGAAAATGTTCAAGGTGTCAATGAACATTTCCTTTAAGTCTTTTTCTGCAGCAGATACTATCAGCTGATTCCACAATCAGCTGAATAGTCTTCTTCTTGTCTTTGTCCTTTGGTCATAGACTTCGAATGAACTCTCGTTAATAGCTGCTGATTTGACTTGTATCCTAAAGCTAAGTACGTACTCAGCTGAAGGTTTATTGTATATACTTGCTTCAGCTGAGATACATACTTCAGCTGTTGTTTATTCTTCTTGACTATCGATCATCAAATCTTATTTACTTAGTCTTGGGACTAACATAGTCCTGTAACTATTTGATACAACATAAATGGTCCTAACAACGGTTTTTAAGGCAACAAATTAAAAGGTGGTTTAAAATAAATTAAAGTGAAGAGTTAGTGAAAAATGGGTCTCACTTCTTTAGTATAAAATGATATGAATGATGTTCAAAAGTAAAAGTAAGAGTAAAAGGGTGATTTTACTTTATTAAAATAGATAGTTAGGGGCAAAGAGTCCCACTTTTTTACCAAATAATGTAAGTTTTAAAAGTTTATCACTTATTTTGGTATACCCTTTAATAGAAAGTGTATCACTTATTTTTATACGGAGGTAGTTATATATTTAGTGAAAGTTAGTAATTTTATATGATTCACAAAAATATTCCATTTCAAATCATGACAACCTATTTACGACATGTTTGGTAAAGCTTACTAATGGGACTTATGAGCTGATTAGCTTATTAAGCTCAAATAAGCATGTAAATTTGAGCTTAATAAGCTCATAAGTCACGTTAATAAGTTTTCTCAAACATGCCCTTAATATACGGTATACTATTTTATTCATGTTTTTCCAACACTTAATGATATCATTTAACGAAATAAAATTATAAAAAAGTGATTTAGTATAACATATAATAAGAACTGCCATAGAGGCAGCAACACTTGGAAGGCTGATGAGGGTCGGACCAGATAGACATGAAATGGCTGGTCGGCCTTTGTCGCGAAACAGATTCTGTGTCACAATTTGATATGGAATACAAACCTTTGATTGTTTCATCCTACCTTTCTCAATACTTCTAAAATACTCTTTTGTTAATCTTCAACAGATTAAGCTAACATTATGCTTCTCTTTTAGTTTACCATTTAATGCTAGCTATGACTTATAGTTCTTATGCTAATAATGATCTAGAATTTGTATGTTTTTTATTTGAAGGAAAAGGAACACAAAGATAAATGTATCACTACAAAATGTCATGCTAAAATTACACTATAAAATTAAAAAATGGTTGGGTTATTAAGCAATTAACACATTATTTATATCAGCATAAGTAAATTACATCTGGTTAATTTTTTAACAAAACTTAGATAGGAATAACGAGATCGTTTCACATTTCTTGTGAAAACAACACCGTGAGAAATTTCTTATTTAGGATACATTTAAGATTGTGATCAAGAACTAGGGGTGAGCATTTGGACCGAAAAGACCGAATCTAACGGAAAATCAACTAAAACCAAAACGAACCGGAATCGATAACATGTAATATCGGTTTGGGTTCGATTTCGATTTTGAAAATTCAGCATTCTCGGTTTCGATTTTATTAGTTTTGGTGCGGTTCAGTTTGGTCCTCGGATAAGATGAGCGTATACGCTAAAAAACGAAATCGAACAAAAACGAACCGAATCAAAATCGAAAACATGTGCAACCACCAGATGCTGTCAATTACAAATTTACAATTATGATGTTACGTGCGATCTATCATCAAACATGCATGTAATTTGTATGGTACTAATAGTTACGGGCCTGTTTATATGCTGTGTAAGTGTCCAACCGAATTCTTTTTTTTCTTGAACGACAAGTTAGTGGTTCGACATATGCATTGACATTGAAGCAGGCAATATGCATTCCTTGAACATATCTCCTTCTTTTTTTTGGGAATAAACCACACCTCGTTATTAATCTCCTGAGGAATGCCCTCGGCAAGGCTTGAACCCAAGACTTTATAAAAACAAGCTCTTCAAAGCAACCGTTGGTGACCAATTGATCTAGACCAGTTGGTTAATCGATTGTATTGTTATTGCTATTATCAAGTCTTTTTTTTATTAAAGGTAATTGCTATTATCAAGTGAAAATGGGATTGCCAATAAGGCAATAATCATTGCATACACTTTTTAGTTAGTAGAGATCGACCTAATATCCGTTAAGCCAAGTTATTTTTTAAGCAACCCACTAATATTATACCAGATTTAATAAGACCGCTATTGGAAAACTATGTATATGGTACTCGTTATTTGAGAACTTTCAAGAATGTAACTTATTCCGAGAATGTCTTTTTAAATAAGATCTTTCTAACGAAGTGGTATTAATATATGGTGCATATGTTATCCATAACCTATAATTATGAGTTTAAGGCCCAATATGAATAAATTAGAGTAGACTAGCAGGGTACCTACGTAATGCGGCGATAGATACCCGTAACTAAATTGTAGATTTTTTTTTTTTTTTGGCAATAGTCAAGACGTTACCTTCAATAAGTGTTGAATAAGATGAGTGGTAAGACCTTCTAGAATACATATTAAATTGTATCCGAAATAAAACAAGGGACAATTTTGACGTTTTGCAGTGTTATGTTGTCTGTTTATTTGGGATTAAACAAAGTGTTATTTAAATCATTCGGTTAACACACAGTCATTACTCACAAAAAGGTCTTGTGTTCGAATCCTGCAAGCAACATTTTTTATTTTTATGATGTTTAAGATGTTACTAAAAGTAGAAATAAGTTTAAGTTTAGGGTAAATTACAATTTTTGTCCCTGACCTATGGCCGATTCGGGGTTTTTGTCCCTAATGTTTTTTTGTCGGATTTTTTGTCCTTGAAGTTTTTAAAATTCTGCATATTTGTCCTTCCGTCTATTTTTGGCCGTTAAGTGACCTCAAATGCAGAAAATATGAGGTCATTTTCGTCTTTTTTCATTTCTTTTTTATTTTCATTTTTTTCTATCTCCTTCCTTCATCTTCTTCAATCTTCTCTACCCATTTGATATGAACCCTAATACTAATTTATAAATTCATAAGTAATTGGCCTGTTAGACGAAAACCCATTACGATAGAAAGGGAGATGCTTGCTTTATATTTCTTTCACAAGTTATTTCTTTTTTACTGTTGCTCTACTTCACTCCATTATTTGTTCAGCCATTATTATCTATGAATTCGTCAATCAACTTCAAACTCAAATGATGAACCAGTAATAAAAAAATCCATTATGATAAAGATAGGAACCCCAAATCAAAAAGATTCGTCTGATAAAAAAAGAGACCATGATGAGCTTTAATCTACAACCATATCCTTGTGAACGAAACTCAAATGCCTACCCTACAAGCCCTAACATCAAGTATCCCCAATTTTCTTACAAAAAAAATCATGGAATTCTTCAAAATTAAGGATCGTTTATCCCTTCTGGATCAGGTTACCTTACATGCCGGAGCTTCAATTTTGGACGGAGAATATGGTAGTTCAAGGTGAAGGCGGCAGAGCTTCAACAAATGGTGGTTCAAGGTGGAGGCGGTGGAGGTTTTGAAATCTGAGGATGCTTTCGATTCAGCTCCTAGTGTATTTGTAAAGAGAAGTATATCGCTTAGATCTAGGGTTTTATAGGGATGATTTTGAAATCCCATGTGCAAGAGATTGAGGGGATCGAAACAGCCTAGATGATAGAATCGATGAATGGTGTTCTGATTGGGGGTGGTTTGATGATTTGGTGATGAAGGTTTGAAGGATGTTTATAGATGTTCTTGATTTTATGATGAAGAAAAATAAGATGGATTTTGATGATGATAATAAGGGTAATTTGGGGAAATTGACAAAAAAATCGTTAGTTAACGGCCAAAAATAGACGGAAGGACAAATATGCAGAATTTTAAAAACTTCAAGGACAAAAAGACCGACAAAATAACATTAGGGACAAAAACTCCGAATCGGCCATGGGTCAGGGACAAAAACTGTAATTTACCCTTAAGTTTAAATACTTATATATTTAGTAGTCCTAAACATATTATAAAGGAGTAAGATTAACTGACCATTTTTTTTCTGACTACTACTACTACTATTATTATTATTATTATTATTATTATTATTATTATTATTATTATTATTATTATTATTATTATTTTAACGTAGAAAGAGAGACTAATAAAGAGCTTCGACAAAACCTATCATTATTTGCATAAGGAACACATTTTTTTCAAATGATAAAATAATATATGCACGGAAACTTGAAAAGTTGGCAATGAATCTGATAAGACTGTTATTGGTGTACCAATTTTTTTGGAAACGAATTGGTGTACCAATTATAAATGAAACTTTCTTGTGTTGATAGTATCATTTGCCGTCCTTATTTAATTTATTTTATAACTAGATTTTGAACATTTATAGGCCTTTATAAAACCCAAGCTTTAGTTATTTTATTTACCTAAAAAATAAGCAAAACAAATAAATTTAATGATACGTGACATCGACTGATGACAATGAAACAAGAAAAAAAATTGCCTATGGTTATATGATACTATTATGTATATAGTCAAACGATTATATCTAGCTTGACAATCAATATCACCATAACGATGTATTCTAAAGCCTAAAAGACGTGTTCATGTGTTTATCTTAGGTTGGCACGAGAGAGATTGCAGACCATATTCTTGTTTGCATATGTGTTTTAATTGACCCAATCGGAACTTAACTAATTTAAGCGATAAGCTTACTGAATTGGATGTTAAAACGTGATGAACGGGAACTTTTAACATGTTACTCGTTTTCAGCAGGACGTCTCCGAGATTTTAAAGGCCCTGTGCGAAAACACGAAATTAGGCCCCTTGAATACAAAAGTTTTATAAAAATTTGGATTTTTTAATTTTTTTTTTCTATTAAATTAATAGATTGACTTAAATTTTAATAGTATATACTTCTTCCGTTTCAAAATAAGTGATACATATTCTATCTTGAGGTGTTTCAAAATAAATGATACACTTTGAAACTTTCCTTATTTGGTAAAGTATAGTAGGACCAATACCCACTATATCTTTTAATAAAGTAAAATGACTCATTTACCCTTACTTTTACTTTTAAACATCATTAAACTCAGTTTAATTATAATATGTGGGACTCATCACTCACTAACTCTCCAATTTAATATAATATAACATTCATTACAATTTTTTGCCTAAAAAAATGTGAAAGATAATTTGTATCACTTACTTTGAAACGGAGGAAGTATATAAGGTATAAAAAAAATTGGGCCCCTAAAAAATATGGGTCATGTGTGGTTTCACCTCCTGCACCTTCTCAAAGACACCCCTGCTGCTTAGTCATAGTAATTGTGGCGATTTTGACGCAACTCTTTACCGCCTACACTAAAATCTTACAACATCAAAAATATAATATTTTATTATAGGAAAATGATAATGACAGCCTTAAAAGCTGTCAATAAGAAGACAAATATAAAGTAAAAATCGCCCCATGAATTTTAGGAACACTACTACATCAATGAATGTACAACCATCTTATGCACGCTAGAAACAACCCTAAGAAGTGTTATTAACAAAACCCTATTTTATAAAAGTTTATCTAAACTCATATCTTAAGATCTTAAGATAAACATATTTAATGAGTCAATAATTTTCTTAAAATTGTGTGAAAATGAAATTCATTTTTAATGAATTTTTGAGATATATTTAAGAGAAATGATATTTAGTCCTACAATTTAGACCTATTCATAGGCCTATTCACTTGATAGGGTGACATGTATATTTCACTATTACTCTATAGTAAATGTATTTTAAATTGTTTAAGAAATTATTTACTTATTAAATGTGTCTTAACCCCTAAGAATATGAGTTAGACAAAACCATTTTATATATATAATAACTTTTTAAAAATTTATCATTAACAAAACTGTTTTTCTGGGTTCTTGGTTGAGGGTGATAACTTTGCCGAAACTCTTTTTCGAGTACCTCTTTTTCCGTTCAAAAAAAATAATCAAAAATTGTTTCTCCCTTTTCAATGTACCAATGATATGTATATCAAATCTTTCAAATCCGCAAGGTTGATACATAGGACCCCTCCGCGCCAATCGGTAACTTTGCCTCTTTTAAGGTGCACATATAGTCTATTTGTTTTGCATGTTTGTGGTATGAGAAATGATATTTTTTCTTATATTTTTTATTTTTTTTTCTATTTATATGTATATTTATTTTTAAACTTGATATTTATTATCAACTAATTTTTTTTTTATATTATCTTTTGATTTTAACACCTATTATGATCAAAATAGGCAGAAATAAGTAGAAAGAAATAATATAAAAAAAAATACAATTACTCTTTGGGGTATACAAATTACATTTTGTGTTTTACGGTCACCTTCCATTATTTAAGCTTAATTCGAGAAATGTAAACAAATTTTAAATTGCTAACATTATTTACGATCTTAAAAGACTTATATTATATGACAATGTCAAACTATAAACCATTTCGGTAGTTTAGTAGTTAAATTTGAAATCCTGATTCCTAAATAAAATAATAGAAAATTTTGATACCATCAACTACCGATCGCCATACAAGTAAGACTTGTGACAACGGGCGTTGGTATTCTTCACATCGGGGAGTGACAGTGTTGGCATGAGGGCGGTGACGTCGGTAGATTCCGTCGTGGTGATGACGGGGAGGAGAGAGGCATTGGGGAAATGGTCGGGCAGGGCGATGGGAAGGGTGTTTGGGTTGTACTATGTGCATGAAAACTTGTACAAAATTTTTTTTTATCTTTATTTTTCTAGTAACAATATTAAAAAAAATATAATTTTTATTATTTGTTATAAATTTTAGGGTAAATTACAGTTTTTGTCCCTGACCTTTTCCGGATTCGGGGTTTTTGTCCCTAAACTTTTTTTTTTCTTTTTTTTTGTCCTTTATGTTTTTAAAATTTTACATATTTATCCTTCCTTCTATTTTTGACCGTTAAATGACTAAAAATGCAAAAAAAAATAAGGGTATTTTCGTCCTTAACGTTTTTTTTCTTTTTTTTCCTCCTTTTTTTATCTTCTTCCTCTATCTATGTGTCTTCTTCCTCTATCCCCAATTGATAAACCCTAACCCTAAATTATCAAACTCAGACCCTCCTATTCAACAACCCACCCCAATTTCATCAATCCCTCCTTCTTCCAAGCTTCCAATCAAACGCAAAACCCCCACATCTAAATCATAAGCTTCGATAGATACAAAAACTCAATAATGAGAAACAATAATCGATCATTTCACTAAACAACAATGGGTTCTGATCTAATCCTCACAACCCCCAAACTCGAATCCCCCCTCTTCGGCACCCTCCCCTGATCTTCAAGATTGATTAGGTTCGAGTGTGTCTCTTCGCTCACCTCCACCGCCAAAGGCTTCATCTTGTTCCCATGATCAAAACCAGCAATTTCCACCACCAGTCGCCGCCCCACGCGCCACCGCCTTCCGCCACTATAACTCACGCGCCGCGCGTGTGCATCTCTCCGGCCGATTTTCTCCGGCGGAGTTCTTCCTCCGGCATTGCCTCGCAACTCCGACCGGATCCCCGGTGAGATCTGTCATCAATTTTGAATTTTGTTTAGTTGCAGGTTTGAAATCAAAAGAAAAAGGATCTAGAGAAGAAGGAAGGGTTCATCAATTTTAGATTTGGATGAAGAATATCTATGAAGAATATACATCTTGTATAGACCTTCGAACAGCCCTCCGCTTCTCTGAGCTGCAGAAATCATGGTGCCGGTGTGATTGTTCTCTGTCTTTGACGGGATAGCCGATCGAAGTAGAAATGTGGTTGGGTTTTACAGTCGCTTTATGAATTTGTGGAGTGTAAGTTTTGATTTTGATTTAGATTAGGGTTCATCAGTTGGGGGTTTAGTTGAATGTTTAACAATTTTAGAATTAGGGTTTAATTGGGGAAGAACACATAAATGAGGAAGATGATGCAAGGGTAATTTGGGTAAATAGACAAAAAATCGTCAGTTAACGTCTAAAAATAGACGGAAGGACAAATATGCAGAATTTTAAAAACATAAAGGACAAAAAAATAGAAAAAAAAGTTTAGGGACAAAAACTCCAAATCCGGAAAAGGTCAGGGACAAAAAGTGTAATTTACCCTAAATTTAATTTTAAGTTTTTAATAATATATATTAAATTTATATTTATTTAAATATGGTGATGTGGCATAAAGATGGATTAGTGACGGTTGCTGTTGGCACGACCACGTCAGTAACTCGTCAGTAAGGATGAGAGTAATGTAGCGACACTGATGAGTTTTATGACGCGTCACTGTCTGTAAATGCCTAATAGTAGCATAAGGATCCTGTCAACGAAATATGGAAATGGGGAAATAAAAATCTAGGAAAGAGGGATGACTTGCACGACTAAAGGCTATTAGAACACGATCGATTTCTTTGCTATTCGTAACAATGACCACATTATTTGTAATATTAAAATGGGAAATAGTACTTGCATCCGTTGACCGTAATAATATACTTTTTTTTTAATTACCAACAGCTATATAGGTTCCTTGAAGGGCATCTATTGCAATGATTCAAATGTTGTTTTTCATCGAACCTGAATATTCTAAATGCAATCAAGCTAATGACATTAATATTGAATAATTATGTAGAAATTAATGTATAGATAAAAAGAATTTAGAAAAATACAAAATAAATACTACAAAAGATTCAGAAATTCCAAAACCAGTTTCTTAACAAAAATTTTGCCTTGTAAAAGAGCTCGAACCTAGGGGTGTTCGTTGAAATATTGCGAGTAGGATTCCGTTGATATCATTTTCCGTTTCCAAAAAAGTTTCTTAACAAAATTGATCATTATTAATTTAAATCCTATAATTAAATAAAGAATTAATTACCAATTTATACCAATTTAAATGAGAGACTTCCATTTAATATTAATAGACTTCTCTTTCTAAAATACTCCGTGCGACTGGGAGACCTGAGCATCACTAACTAGAAGCACTAACGGAGCAGCACTAAGTGGTGAGTAGTACTAACGAGCAGTATTAACAAGGTTGAGCAGTATTAACGAGCAGTAGTAACGAGGTTTAGAGCCGTAGTAACAAGATTGAGAAGTACTAACGAACAGTAGTAACAAGGTGAGCAGCATTAACTCGGACACGTGGCGGCGTTCTAGTGGAGTTGCACGTTCGCATGGTTAGTTGTACGGTCTATTTTGAGAAGAATTGAAACTTAAGTATATTCTTGGGGAAATTTCATTTCATTTGGTCCAAATTAGGAAATCACCCTTACATAAAACTCATATCCATTACATTTATATAATATTCTCTTAGAAAAACTAGTTTTTTCTAGACCAAATTCCCTAATTCCATCAGGTTTTGTTGTTCAACATACCGGTTCAAAGGAGCTATAACTATTGATCTGGCATGCTACTAATTTCCTGATTACAGATTCACCCAGTTTAATGGCCAGTTCAAATCAATTTTTCAAATGACTCGTTAGTTGTTACACAATGCTTATAGTAGTCATGTTTTTGGGGTTAAATGGTTTTGCAAGAACAAACAAAGCTCTCCATTCAGAAACAAAGTTACCAGAAATTATGGCTTCACAAACCACAACTTCAAAGTCATGTTGAGTTTACCGATATAAAGCAAGAGATTTGGGATGAATTTGCAGCAGATGAAAAGATTAAAAAAGCTAAGGAACAAACTGGTGCAACTACAATATAATTTTTTTTTAATAATTTAGCATCTTTTTGTTATTATGTTGTCATCATCAGATTGGAGCGATTGTTAGGTGAAAACTCAGTCAAACCCTATTGATTTGTGATAAGCAAATCAATAATATAGTATATATATTTTTTAAGTAGTTGTGAAAAGCTTAATAAAACTCGACTTGAGCAGAGTAGTCTACTACTGAGCACTCGGCTTAGCCCGAGTACTTGGGCCGAAACTTAGTCGGTCTGAGCATTTTGAATTCTCCGGATATTTTTGTAACTAATTAATCAATCTCATGTTAGTGTTTCATCATATTTCGGAGAATTCGCTAGCATGGTTATATACTTGGTCAACATTGTGTGATTTCTTGCAATTTCATCTATAAACAGAGATCAAGACCTAGGCTAATAATGTGATTAAGGAATATCTTTTGATGACTGTAATTTGTGAGTCAAGAGATTGCAATTCCGCTACAACTATTTCTTAGTGAAATTATTCAGCATATTGTGCTCTAATTGTGTTCTGTTACATTACCGATGGATGTTTGGATGACTTTTTATTCGTAATTCAACTTCCACCTAACTATAATATTACATCATTCATTGTAACTAAAATACTTTAGCAAATACTTATGAATTCAATTAATTTTTTTTATTTAACTAACCAACTTTAATAGCCTATATGTTTTTTTACTTTAAAAACGTTTCATATACATTAATGTTAAAAAAAATAAAAACAAATTAAAAGATTATATAAATATAAAATAAATAAAAAAGTTAAAATAAATAAATAAACTAAACTAAGAAAAATACAAAAGTTAAAAATAAATGTACAAAAATTGAAAATTAAAAGTAAAAATTAAAAAGTCATAAGTATAGATTTAAATTATAGCTATAAATTTGTAACGAAACGCGCAACAAAATTTCAGTTAGAGCTGAACTCAATTAATGCATAATTCAATTATTTCGTAATTCAATTCAATCCCTTAATATTACGGCAAATCAAACGTACCATAAGTATATGATATATCATAATCATCTAAGATTGAGCTAATTCAATATGAATCAAGGTGAGAAATGGAAGATTTGCTTAAGTGTGTGTGTTCTTTGTGTTTGAGTGTGTGTAGAAGATGGAGAGGGAAAGGTTAGCTTTCAAATGGTTAATCAATTAGTAAAATGGAAAGCTTACAAATTAAGCCTAAGTAAAAGGTATTTATACCTCATAGCTAATCAAGCTTAATTAACATCTAATTAAGCTTGACCTATAAGACTAAGCCTAATGACTAGTTCCTAACTATTACATCTTGACATAACTAGTCCTCTAACTATTAGATACAATATAATTTGACCCTAACAATCTCCCCCTTTGTATCAATAGTTGAAATAGCATGTTCTTGAAATCTTCTTTTCGAGCAAAGTCTGAAACTGTATTAATCGTTTAAGTAGTTTTGATGTAGTATTAGTTTCAGCTTATGAAGATCAGATAAGAATGAAACTTTTAATCGGCTTTTCAACCAATATAAAGTCTCTCAGAAGATTTCATGGAGTCTTGACTTAATTTGTCTCGATCATTATCCAATCTCCCTCTTTTCGAACATTTAGACAACATCCCTGTCTTTCTTCAAACAAGTATATTTAAAAATTTGAAAATTCTGGAAATGAAACATCTGTTTGGTAAGGATTTGACTGGGATTTAGAAATGTAGGAGATTTAATTTTGGATAGATTTTTGTGAGGAAAGGATAATGATGGTTTGTAGTGTGAAAGAATGATTTGAAAGCTAAAGGTTTTGAATGTGTGTGTGTATATGAATGTTTGTATATAGGAAAGAATGATATATACATTTAAGATTTGAATGAATGTGGATAATGTGTATTTTGTATGATACAAAAGATTTGTACAGTTAAGCTTTTGTATGGATATGGTTGTTTTAGAATTTGGAAAGAATGATTTATTCGATTAGATTTTGGAATGGATAAGAATGTGAATTTGTGGTTTGGATAGAATGATTTGTCAGTTTAAGATTTGAAATGGAAATGTTGAGAATTTGTGAGAAATTTCTGAAGATAAGTCGGTTTCTTTTTCTTCACAAATGATTTCATGTAAATCGACGAAAATGTAGACCCATGGATAGAGTTGTTTTGTAGCGGAAGTCTTTTGTTGAAGTTGTGGCTTTGTCGATTTGTGATTATTGATAATTGTTGTTAGGGATAAAATGTTGATGAAGTTTACGCTCCCCCTCGAACAAACAATTATTTCTTAATAAATTTTCTTCGGTTTCTTGTTTACTCCCCCTTAATTGGTGCATATGTCTTTTTGAAGTGGAGTAAACTGGGCTAATATGTCTTCTTAAGTCTTGTAAGCATTTTCTTCATAAACTGAACTTCTTTGTAAATTTTCTCCCCCTCATGATGATTAAGATTTATCGGAATCATCATGAAAAATGTGAAGTTTGTCGAGGTGAAATAAAGAAAATCTTCGAAGCCCATGGATACAAATATGATGAATAATGATATATTCATAGTTTGAATGAATCAATATACATCATATTGTAGTATCGAAAACCGAACAGATGTTGATAACGTAGATATCCGATCAAATAGTTTGGCATTGAATCTCAATGATCAAATCAAATAGGGCAAACCGGGATCACATAGATTACCCGTTAACACAACAGTTACACAAACTGTGTGACCTACGTTCAGTGTTGGAATAGATGTTAGCACTGGTAGGATTTCCATTCAATCATCGTGGAATACCAAGAATGTTGGTATCACTATGAATGTTCCGGCTTCATCACAAAGATAAGCTTGGTATTATGCCTTGTGTCCTAAAAGTGTATTTCGGTTCTAGACTCAATTAGTGGACAAACGAAGGCGAGGACTGGAGAGGCTTGTCCTCTATTTCAATATCAACAATCTCCAAGTGAGATGTCGATAGCATATGAGATAGTCTCCGTGGAAATGAAACAAGTACTTTTTAAGAAATACTTGAGTGGCTGGGGGGGTTGTGCATTGCATCACTGGGTCCATGATGTCTATTTCAATATCAGAGAGCAACACATGCAATCTGATAGAGACGTGGCTACCCGGCTTTTTATCAGTTTGGAAAGGGTTTTTCGTTTTCTTTAACCCTGTCACACCCTCCTCACTCAAGCTTACTTATTCATTTTTCGACTACTCCCTCATTTCATTTTACCATGTATAGCTGAATTGCACCCCAAACTACATTTCCCCTCTCAAATTTTATCTCAGCGCACCCCAATCAAGATCCCGTGATACTTGATTCTGCTCACCTAGACCTATGTACCCTTACATACTGTCCTATATTGTAGGTGGCTCCTGGGGAAGATCATACCGGTTATAGCAGATCATAGGAGTAATTTGAGAGTGAACTATAACGCTCATGTGCAAATTATCAGCATTTATGATGTTGCTTTGTAAGAATAACATGGATTTGTCATCGGAAAATGTATGTGTTTCCGGCATAAGTTGTTGCCTTTATGATATAAAAGTTTAGGCACAGCAACTAGAACAATTTAGGTAATACCGGACTCACATAGAGTATCCGTTAACACACGGTATGAATCGATAGTCGTTTGCACAACCGTTGATTCAAATGTGTGACCTGCGTTTAGAGTTGGCGCGATTTTAGCTCTAGCAGGATTTCCACTCAATCCTCGTGAAACACCAGATTGTGATGCCACTATGAGTGTTCCGATGAATACACGAAGATTCATGTATAAAAGTGTATGTGTCCTAAATTGGAAATATTTGTCGGTGAGATCTAGACACATTGTGCATTCAATTGAAGACGTAACCCGGGGCAGAAGGTTAATTATTTCAATACCAACATACTCCGAATGAGCAGTCGATAGATTATGTGCTACGTCCCCTAATGAATTGAAACAAATTCCTTTTGAGAGGAATCTGAGTGGTTGGTGGTGGAGTGCAAATGCTTGACTGGGCCAGTTAAGTCTGGTGATACATTCAACACATGAATGAACACAATTTAGTGAGATTGCCCGGTTTATTGTCGGTTTGGATGCACTCAAAGGTGTGTTTTCTTAAAATTATCATGTTTTCACATCACCTTGCACTCACCTAAATCTATACCCTAGACTTATACCCTCACATTTACCAATTTTGGCTAAAAAGAATTTCCCTTGGAAGGTTAGGCCGGTTCTGGCAAACCATAGGAATCTAAAACTTGATTTTTAAATTCAGTTCCATTATCAGTGCGAATGGTATTTACTTTTAAGTCCAAATTGGTTTGAGTTTTCTTGATGAATGATATGATAATATTAGTTGCTTCATCTTTTGTTCGTAAGAAATGAACCCACGTGTATCGAGAATAATCATCAACAATAACCAAAATATATCTTTTGCCTGCTAAAGATTGAACGCTCATAGGTCCGCATAAGTCCATGTGAAGTAATTCAAGCGGTTTTGAAGTACTTTGAACTGGTTTAGACTTATGAGGTTTCTTTGTCATTTTTCCCATCTCGCACGAAGAACATAGATGATCTTTTTCAAATTTAAGATCTGGAAGACCAGAGACATGTCCACCTTTCACCAACTTATTGATGGTTTTGAAGTTAAGATGAGAGAGGCGACGATGCCATAACCAAGATTCATCTGATGAAGCTGTCGACATTAAGCAAACTTCTTCAAGTGGAACTACATCGTTTAGATTGATAGTAAACAGATTTGTCTCTCGAGTTCCAGTAAGAAGTTCTTCTCCATCATATGTACGAACAGCACATTTCTTTGTACGAAAATTAACTTCTAAAGTTTTATCGCAAAATTGACCGATACTAAAAAGATTATGAGCGAGATCTTCAACATAGGTTACATTTCGAATGATTAGATTGTGTCGGATGATATCTCCAATGCCCATTATAGCAGCTAAATGATCATTACCAAATCTAACAGTGCCCAAATATTTGTCTCTAAAATTTGTTAACAAATTCTTGTTTCCGGTCATATGTCTTGAACAACCAGAATCAAGATACCATAAATTCTACATAAAACAATTAAAACAAAAAGGTACCCAATCAGATATGGGTCCTAAACGATTAGTAAAACATGTTTTATGAAGAATTAGTTGATATAATTTGTATTTAGAGATTTGGAGAACTGCAGGGAGGCAGTTCTGAGTGTGTTAGTTTGATAGACCATTTAAAAGATTTGTCAGGAGAATGTAAAATCCATTTTGAATGTTCATTTTTGATCCATGTATATTTAACAAATTTTGAATGCTTTTTAGAAGAAGTCGAAGAACTGGAGCTTGATGATGTAGTTGAAGTCACAGTTCTATAAACTAATTTGGTTGGTTTAGGTGTAGAAACCACACGATATACTGATTTTGTCGATTTAGGTGTAATCCCAGATTGTGATTTAGAAACAGATTTTGGTTTAGGTGAAGCAGATGATTTAGGGTGAACTGATTTTGAAAATTTATTTGATGATTTAGTTGAAGCAGATTTTGAAGCAATATGAGAAACAGATTTTGTAGGTAGAGGTGTTTGAGATCCAGCAAGAATGGTTTTGCATGGTTCTGGATAACAAATTTTGCATGAATGAATGATTGAGCCGTTTTTATGAAGCACATCATGACGAATACCACATGGAGCATCTTTTCTTACAAAGTATCGTGTATCATATTGAGAAATTGGTTTATTAGTTTTTCTATCAAAATGAACTTTGTTTCCATTTGTATCTGTTTTATCAACCAAATTTATACCATTAACAGCGTGATTAACAGGTCGATAAATTGCTGAATCATAGACAATTCCATAACTAGTAGCAGGAGAAATAAATGTTGTTGAGTTATTACATTTATTGGAATTTGAAAAAGAAGAAACTAAAAACGAAGAAGATCTAGACTTCTGAAGTTCATCAGACTTAGACGACTTCGACTTTTGAGACTGCTCAACTTCTTTCATCCTGTCTTTCACCGGCGTCTTAAACTTGGAATTTAAAGTTTTATCTGAAAAATTTAAAACATGAGAATGAAAATTTCTTCTTAAAAGAATTGGAGTTTTAGGAGAAGAAGAATTCTCATTGACTGATTTTGGTTTTGGAGAAGCATTGTGACTTGAAACAGATTTTATTTCAACAATTTTATCTTCTAAATCATGAATTTTTTATTGTAAAGCAGATTTTTCTTTGTCAAATGCCTTTTGGGTTTCATCTATTTCGGTTTCCAATTGATAAATTTTCTTTTCTAGAATTAGAGAAGGAATGTAAACTTTACGAGTTACTTTTTGTTGAAGTACCGCATTGTCCTTTATCTCAAATTCTGCAGGTGTAATAATTGGAAAATATTCATCATTTTTAAAATTTGCCTTTTTAGTTTCATAAGTTTTATTTAATTCATTGTAATTGAAACTAATTTGTGCATTCTCCGATTTAGCTCTGTTGAATGCTTCAATTTCTTCTTCCTCATCGGTCATGCGAAGGAAACTTTGCCAAACATCAACATGTATGTATTTGGAATCATACAATGTTGGAAGCACATTACAAGCCATCTTCAGATATTCCGGATTATTCGCCCCCAGACCTTCTCGTGAATTAAAATATTTGAAATCTTTAGGCTTGTTTAAGTGAATAGTTTGATCAGTTTGTCCTCGTTTAGCAATTATTTCTTCAAGATGTTTGACGTGTGAAGAAAGTTGAATTTTATCATTTTGAAGTTGATTAGTGACATTTTGTTTGTTATTTAATTCTTTTGATGTTTGTAAGTCATTTTCATGTAAAGTTTCAGATAATTCTTTAATTTGTGATGTTAAGGATTTAAACTGATTTTCATTATCATCAAATTCTTTTTGTTTACGTTCTAACCAATTTTTAGTAATTTGATAGTCATTCCATGCTTCAATGTATAACTTGTAATATTTATCATTGTCAGCATTAGTTGTGGAACTTTGTGTATTTTTAAGATTGGTCAATTCAGTTTCTTGTTCAGAAATAGTATGAGACAAATGTTGGATATCAGTCTCATATTTAACAGTCAATTCTGAAATTTGATTTTGTAACGTCAGATTCTTTTTCTCAAAATTTTTATTTTGTTTAAGAAAATGAACAAGTTGTGCATTATGATCAAGATATTGTTCATTTTCGTTTTCTAAATTGGCTAATTTTTCTTGAAGTAAAGTATTTACTTCTTTTTCATGCAAAAGGTTTTGTTTTAAAGACTCAATTTCAGAATCCTGATTTGTTACAAAACAATTTTCAGAATCAATTAAATGTGAAGAATGAGATAAGAAAGAATTAATTACCTCTATTTCTTTGTTGGCATCATCAGATAAACGTTCAGAAATTTCAGAATTTTCACGAGCCATAAAGCATAGATTTGCTGAATGCTCTTCATCTTCGGGATCAGAATCTTCCATCCATTGAAGATCTTCTGCTAATAATACCTTGCCTGACTCGATCTGCTTGGCCATTAACATTTTGCGTTTAAAGTATTCAGAATCCCGAACTTTAGGTTTCTTACAGTCTCGGGAGAAATGACCAGGAAGTCCACAGTTATAACATTTCTTGGTCGGATCCAAAGGTGTTATAGTGGGTTTATCAGATGTGTGTGATGCAGATGGTGCAGACTTGAAAGTGGATGAAGATCTTTGATTGTTGTTTGTAGGATTTGAGTAATACTTCTTCTCATACCGTGAGATGAAAGACATAGCTTGCAACAGTTGTTCTAATTCTGTCTCCGTATCTTCTTTTGTATCTTTAACAGGTTCTTCTGATTTTTCTTTCAGTTTACCAGATGAATTTGACTGGTATTGTCTAGTAAGAAGAGCCAGAGTATCAAGAGTGTTTGCATTTTCCTGTTTGATTTTGACTATATCTTTCACCATTGGAGCATTTTGAAGTAAGTACTCATACAATTCATGCACATCTATTGAGCTCAGATCTTTATGTTGCATAGCACTGTTACCAAATGTAGCCCACTCTGGTAGTAGACTGTTGATGAACTTGATGTTAATCTCCAAATTTTCCTTCTTCAAGTTATTTCTTCGAAGTTCATTCAACAGGTTGCAATAACGGTGATATGTGCTTTCTAATTCTTCCCCGGTGGAAGCTTTAAACGATTGGTAAGCATTCAGAGTGGTTACCATCTTGGCTTTATTCCCTAAAACAGTGCCTTCCATTTGCTTTCGAATTTCATCCCATATCTCTTTACCGGTTTCCAAGCTGTCTAAGCTATTATAAATCTCGTTCGGTAAACTCTGAAGTACGAATGAAAACGATTGTAGATCTGCTTTAGCTCGTAATTTCTGTTGAGCATTGTATCTTGATTTAGGAAGCGGAGTCCGACCTCCAAGAACTGGCGGTGTTGCATTTGGTGCAGCTATTACGTCTTCGTAGAATACTGCTTCACCATTCTCGAGTGAGTCACGTATTTCAGTTGCCAGTTCTTGATTTTTGATAAAATGGAGGAACCGTTTCTTCCATTGCGCGTATTCACCTCGGTATAAAACCGGAGGTTTGAGATCAGTTCCGATTGACAGTGCATCTCTTGATGTCATTTTAAAATGAATTTGTAATTTGTACAAATACCGTTTGTGTCAACTTGACCTGACCGAATATTTAAAATCGTATATTGATTTTTTAAAAAAAAAATTGTGTTTGGGCTTAAAAGTGATATGAATCAATATTTCGTTAGTTTAAAAAGAAAATTGATAAATGAATTGGACAAAAGGTTGAAGTTATTGTTTAAGACAATGGTGAAGTTGTTTAAGGACAAAAGTCTTGTAAATTTGCACAGTTTATTGGGCTTTATGCTTTAATGATTTGTATTTGGGCTTGGGCTTAAAAGAATTTGGCTTGTATTTGTAATTGATTGACGAAATTGATGTCGAAGATTTGACGAACTATAGCCGAACTATGTTTATTGGAAATTGTTGACGGAACTTTAAATCGATTGATCGGAAATTTCTGTTTGATCGAACAAGATTGATCGGAACTTTTAATTCTGTTGATTGATTCGATAAATTAAATACCTGTTTAAGAAGATTTGATCGAACCCTATGAAGCAGCCGAAGTTTGTTCGAATTGGGCTTAAGTTCGGGCCGAACTTGGGCCTATGAAGATACTCGGGCCGAACTTGGTACACTTCATAACTTGGGCCGAACTGGATTGTTCAAAAAGGGGCCGAACTATTTAGAAATTCGGGCCGAACTTAGATGAAGATTGATCTGGGCCGAACTTCACTTAAGACTTCGGGCCGAACTACATTAAAATCTCGGGCCGAACTAGTGATTGGGTATTGGGCCGAACTAGTAGACAACTTCACTTCGGGCCGAAGTTCAAACGTGACGAACTTGTTCTTTGTTGATGAAGGCCGAAGTTCTTGACGGTAAATCACAGACGTATCTTCTTCACTTTTTCAATCCGATTTTACTCATTTCTTCATCAATTTGTATGATTCTTCTTTCTAAATGCTCGAAATCAACTTTCTTACACTTTGATCCGATCAAATCATCCATAACATAACACATTTGCTCAGATTTTGCAAATTACAGTCACTTTTTGAGTTTTTCACTTTTTAGCTAAAATCATCAAATTGAGGATCAAATGTTGATGGAATGAATCCGAAA
The DNA here is from genome assembly GCA_963853835.1 of Calendula officinalis. NCBI lineage: Eukaryota > Viridiplantae > Streptophyta > Magnoliopsida > Asterales > Asteraceae > Calendula > Calendula officinalis. Next base: position 22,588,826 of record OY970823.1, read on the forward strand.
TTGATTCTATTGTGTTTAGAAACACTGGAGAAACACTAATCCATGCTCAAAACTTCAATTCTAACAAAAATTTTACAACATTAAATTTGACATGAACGTAACAAACTTTTCTTCAAAATTCTCAGATCTTGATCATTGTAGCTCGATTTGGATCTTCTCTTAATAGAGATTTTGCTCTGATACCACTTGATATATCATAATCATCTAAGATTGAGCTAATTCAACATGAATCAAGGTGAGAAATGGAAGATTTGCTTAAGTGTGTGTGTTCTTGGTGTTTGAGTGTGTGTAGAAGATGGAGAGGGAAAGGTTAGCTTTCAAATGGTTAATCAATTAGTAAAATGGAAAGCTTACAAATTAAGCCTAAGTAAAAGGTATTTATACCTCATAGCTAATCAAGCTTAATTAACATCTAATTAAGCTTGACCTATAAGACTAAGCCTAATGACTAGTTCCTAACTATTACATCTTGACATAACTAGTCCTCTAACTATTAGATACAATATAATTTGACCATAACAGTATATTTTGAAGGTTTATTCAGGCACCCATAAATTCACACTTTTAATTTATGTTTTTTCTAAAGATTTTAATAAGTAACTAGCCTGACTCAAAACTTCAATGGCAATACATATAATTAACAAAACAACTTTTTACATATATATTTTATAATATTTGTAATTAACTTTTAAAATACGAGGGATGTGCTTAAAAGCTGACATGTTGCAACCTAAGACTTGGTGTTAACACTGATGCGACTTACGTCATATATTTTGCTAAATTGGCGTCACATCAGCTCACACTTCAACTGACATACCCATGTCATCAATACTCATTTTCTTCAGTTTTTTGGACCTCATAATTATAAAAATATAAATATACAAAATACCAAATACTCTATTAAATTACAAAAGGTTCACCATTTTAGCATCTCAACTTTTCCTTGAATCAAAGAGTTGAGGGGATGAGCTTCAACTGAAGGCTGGTGCCATTGGGGAGAAGCCATCGGTTGCTTGAGATGGAGAAACCGAGTAAGTCTAATGTACAAGATATATATGAATTCATTTTAGTTACCAATATAGTCTTGCTTAATACTTATAATTATGAATTCGGACATCAAGATTCATATTCATCAAAACGGCTCAGCCCTTAAGTATTGTTATATATATGACATTTGTACTTTTTAAAATACGATGTATGTGACAAGTTAGATATTGTAAATTGCTTTGCTTCCTGGTGTATTTGAACTATTCTTTATTTGTTTAATTCCATGAGGCATTTCAAGAAAGAAAAAAACAAAAGCTTGATTAATTCTGAGATAATTAATTAGGCCATCTCCACCGTGGTACTTATATATACATTTGCTTATGGTGCGCTGTCGTTTCATTGGTGTTTAGCGCGTTTAGTCTTGTTCATTCGGGTTTTTGTTGGACTTTTGGTGAAAAAAAGCATCTACTGTACTGTGTAATAATTTCATTATCTTTATCCACGTTCCTTAGTTTTCTACAACAATGACGACACGGCTCGTTTACTTCCATTAACATGATATTGTCTTCACACTAATTCTAGATTAAACTGATAAAAAACAAAATGTTTTACGTAAAAGTATTGCTCTGTTTTACAAAGACTGATCAAGGACAAAAGATCTCTATAAACTTAGTATAAAGGAATAAATTAAGTTCAAAATGCATTTTAGTAGTTTGAATATAGTTAATTGGTTTGTCAATTACCTTTAACTATTAAATGTGCAACAAGTAACCATGAACTTGAAAAAATGGTCAACATAGTAGTGTGCCTCATGTATTTGATCGTATATTGAAATTAGAAACAAATAACGTGAAAATTCAAGATTAAATTAGTGAGTTAAAGCATTTAATTGAGTACTTTTCTAAAAATCATGATATAACGTTGCACGTTTAATAATTCATGGTAGTAGAATATTCAATCAAGTAGTCAATTAAATTCAGAGTAATAAAATTTCGTACTAAAATGTATTTTGGCCATAGATTAACAATGATTAAAGGAAACGAAATGTAGATAGGTTTCAAGATTACCATCGCAAGTTGTAATCGATCAATAGAAGACTTACTTGATGTGGACACATACATTCATATTTTATTTATCGACCAACCACAGCATTGACTTGAATGAATCAAACTTTATCAACCGTCACACTTATTTCATCATATCCGTCATACTTTGATGGCAAATGGCAACAATTTCTGCTGCATCTATTAATTATGTATATCATGTAATCATATAACCTAGTGAAATATATACGTGTCTGATTAATTATGTAAAATACGTTTAATTAACAAATATATTAAGACATAGCATAAACTCGAAGATAAAAAATGTAGATTGCGCACAAGACATTAGCTAAAAGTTGAAGAAAAATAAAATTTACCAAAAACGAATCACTAAGAGTAAGAAAATCATAAATAAAGAGAATTTATTGTTAATACGTTGATTCATTGTAAGTAGTCTCTTAACTTTTGTTTTAATTATTTACATTTTACTTTTTTTTCTTCTCATTTAAAGAGATTAAATATCATTGTTGATGATAAAAAAAACTTTCATATTGGGATTAAATAATATTGTTGTGGACTTGGTCAAGGAAAGGTAAATTAGACTATTTTATTTAATCTAAGAGTTGGGAATTCTTTAAAAAAAGTCTTACGCAAAAGTATAAATTGCAACTTGTTGAGCCCATTTGCCTCGGCCTATATAACTGGTGGTTTTGCCCAGTTGTATGGGTTTATTCGCTCCGGGTTTGCCGGTCATTTAAAGAAACAAATATTAAGTACATTATTATGATTCAGTATCCCATAGGCTGATAAATTATTCACACACAAATCTTTATCTTTATATATAATAAACGAAAAGATTTTTAAATGTATGTTATGTCCTTGATGAGTTATCGATGAGTCATTGCTGAGTCATTGACGAGTCATTCCCTCTTTTTCTGCCAGTTTTGTTTCAGTTATAACCTGAAACCACGTTCAAAAACCGTATGCTACAAAGGTGGATTGATACCATTGAGTTCAAACTTCAAACCCTAACTGATATTCACAAAAAAACGTTTTTCTCTCTTGATATTCAATACGTGTGCCAATGAATCCGGAAGCACTCTACAGTTTACATCAGTAGTCGTGATTTAAGGTTTATGATTACGGTTCAAAATTCGCCGATTTATTATTTACTCATCAATTTTTTAGGTTTGGGATTTCATTCAATTGCTAAGCTTCTCTTTTATTTCAATTTTGTAATTTCCCATCTGAACTTACATGGCCGTTCATATTAGGGATTTTTCATTGTTATAACATGTGGTGTTGCTAATCCGATTCAGGGATATTATTGAGAAATTAATCACATTGGGGTTTTACTACCATGAAATTGATCCATTTGCGTGTAAATCCCAAAATTTACTCTGGATAACGGCTGAGTTATTGAAAGAATCAAGGGAAATCGAAGTATACGTATGAGGGTTTTTGCAAATGGCATATTGGAAGTTCTTTCCATTTACATATCTCTGTTTTGCATATTGAACAAAAGTTGTTGTCAATGCCTGAATAAGGTGGATTTATTTTTATTTTTTAATTTATATTGAAACTTTATGTTATTTGAGATCTGATTAATTGATGGTTAATGTAGTTTCTTCTTTTCTTCCCGCCTCCTTTTGACCTAATTTTAAAGATTCAGCGTGATGGTATTAACGGAGGTAAACTTCCTAATCTTCTTCATAATCATTCCCATTGTGGGGTGGGGTGCTACAAATGCAAACTTGCATAAAACGGCATGATATTTCATATTTGTTATATTTACAATTCTGTTTAGTTTACAAGAAATTATTAATATTGTTATTATTATAATATTTTTGTGTGAATATAGACTTCTTTGGCATGGACCTGAATTCTAGGCATTAGACTCATATCCTTTGGGTCTCACATGTGAAGGTCAACCCAAAGACAAGAAATGATTTAGATATCTTCAGGTTCTAGAGAGTTTGACAAAATATTGGACGGTACATCTATATCCGTACTACATTATAATGCATATCACCAGTTTTTACGGATACGTGGAGTACACCACCATTATTTGAAGAGTTGGCGAAATGAGTGGGTAGGTTTAGTTTGGGTAATTGGTCAAATTGAGTTCGGGTCAAAATGGACAGCTTGAAAATGTGTACGTACATGTCCGTGCCATAACAGCCCGTTTACAAAAAAAAAAAATCAAATGAAAACATAATAATTTTAAATTAATGGTTGCTGAGAATCATAGGTAAAATTGTGCATTGATGTGATTTTGACTTTAGTTGACTGGATTACTCAACTTGATGTTATTTTTACTTGCAACAATACGAGACAACTGAGAGCATAATTAAAAGGGAGTTTGAGGCATATGGTCCCAACAAATTGGTAGGTTTTGTAGAGTACCATGGAAAGGGGCTCACGTTTATAGCCCCTTGTTTGGCCATAGGTTTTGTTTTGTGGTATTTGAGGACAATATCTTATTCTTTGGCCTGCTAAAAGAACTTTGAAAATGCAAAATCGGTTCATGTATGCATAAGGACGGTAGTTGAATTTTAAATCAAAACCGATATATAATTTAGTGATCCAAATTGAGCCACCACTACAGATTACTTTAGTTCACTCTCTTCATCATTCAACATTTTTAACTTTGGGCTAAAGATAGTACACACTGGTAACATACAATATCCTTTGATTAATTATTAAAACATTTCAAGGGCTTGCTGTAAGTTCCAACTTTTTCATATTTAGACTGAAAATTGTTTTCTGCATGTGCATTGGTATTTTTTTATTTTGGAAACGATGTGCATTGGTATTTAAGTTGGACTTATCATTAGTTTCATGACCAGGTATTGCATCTACAATGCATACACGTACATAGTACGTATCTTATATATAATATAGTGATCCAAATTAATTAGTCTAGCAAGGATGTTGATTTGTGCAGAATTGGAGTTAATTTCGGCTTTGCTTTAGGAATTATTTTTGAAGTACTAGATTTGTTAGAGTATAGTAATACTAATATTAATACTATTCTTTTTCTATTTTGTAGATTTTTTTAATTGTTTAAGGATAAGTTGGTTTTTCGATGAACATATTAGTGATGAAGAAGAATCGAATCTTAGTGAGATTTTTGAAGAAGCTCATGAATTTATTGACGGTGTTGAAAATAAAGGTGGGAAAGTTTTGGTTCATTGCTTCGAAGGCAACCATTGCTCTTGCTTACTTAATGATGAAAAAGTAGGTAATTAGAATCTTTCTTCATCATATATGGTTCTGGTTCTGGTTCAAAATTGACGAAAACATAATAAATCACTGGTTATTTAACATCACATTAGAACCTAAATTACTAAGTCTTTATTAAATTAAATCCATGAACGAATGAAACAAAGGACTTAGGAAGGAACAGGAATATTTGAAATTTTTGAAAACGTGTTGACAAATGTTTATTTTTAACTTTTTGTTTATTTCTTTTATTTTTGTTTAGTTTTGCAGGCTATAGCAGTGAACATGTTTGAAGAAGAAATTTCTCGATTAAAACATGTTTCAAATGAAAAAAATTGTTTTAAAGGGAATATTTCAACTCATGGTTGTAAGTCACCCAAAGTTTAATTTTAATGAGAGGATATGAGTCAATCAAACCCTGTTTCAACCTAAATATGTTTGACTCATTTAATCTATTCATGTTGTCAACTCTATTTTGTAGTTTTCTCTCAATTTAGGAACTTTTTTTGCAATTAGCAATGTATGTAATCTTTATATATAGTTAATGGTCCGAAAAATATATAAAAATATTTGTTTAAACAATGAAATTATTTCGAATGTACAATATGTTCAGGTATTAAAGTTTTATTAAAAAGGTAAAGATCACAAAAATTAAGATAATTTTATGAAGATTTTTATAGGCCACCCGTGATTTATCACGGGTTATAGGCTAGTGTTTACAAAACTTGAATTCCTTGTTAACTCCTTTATTTTTAACTGCCCTTCTATTCTGCTTTGAATTCTTGAATTTGTTGCAATTGAAACTAGATTACTAAAATTAGTTCTAAGTATTATGTACAACTTTTTCTTGAAATCGGTTATCAGTTTTTCTGGTTGGGGTATGTTTGGTATATAACAAATTGGGTTTAAGGCCCGGAACTAAAATTTAATTTATTGTGTACCTGGAATTTGTTTTCATATAATAGAGTTGTATTCTAGGAAGTCCAAAGGATTTCTCTAGTTCCAAGGGACAAATCCTAGCCATTGGATCAAGATAAACAAGATCAAATCCCCCACCTACAACCACCGCCGGCCGCCGCCTCCGGCCGCCGTCCGCCGCCGACCACCGCCGATCGCCGCCGGCCGCCGCCGACCACCGCCGTCCGCCGCCGGTGGCCGGTGGTGGCGGCGGCCGGCGGTGGTGGTGGTGGCTGACAGTGAAGGTGCTGGTGCTAATGAGGGTGGTGGTGGTATTGATGTATCGAAGCACATGTGCTTCACTAAAGCACAGCATATTACTTCGAAGCACATGTGCTTCAGGTCACGAAACACATGTGCTTCACGAAGCACATGTGCTTCAAGTCACTAAAAATATGAGTTTCTAACACACACAAGGGAGCATACGAAGCACAGGTGCTTAACGTTATGAAGCACATGTGCTTCACTACACGAAAAAAAATATCAAAACAAGTGACGAACACATCATTATGAAGCACATGTGCTTCATAAAGCCAAGCGCATGTGCTTCATAAAGCCAATGCTTCATAAAGCCAAGCACATGTGTTTTTGTTCCTGAACACATATAACTTACAAGCAAGTCATTTGTGTTTGAATCACGAAGCACATGTGATAGATCTAATGATGCTAGAATCAAGCTAATCCATTATGAATCAAGAGAGAAATTGAAGATTTTGCTAGTGTGTGTTCTTGGTGTAAGTGTGTGTAAATGAGAGAATGAAGGATGAAGAGAAGCTTTCAATGTATGTATTCTGTAAGTGTGGGAAAAGCTTACATTGTTAGTCAAACTAACATCCTTATATACTCTAAGACTTAACCAAGGACAAGTTAACTAACGGATCATAAAGATCAAAACTATTACAAAACTAGTCCTATTCTTATTACGATTTTGGTCCTAACAACATGTGCTTGACGTTATGAAGCACATGTGCTTCACTATGCGGAAAAAAAATCAAAACAAGTGACGAACACATCATTATGAAGCACATGTGCTTCATAAAGCCAAGCACATGTGCTTCATAAAGCCAATGCTTCATAAAGCCAAGCACATGTGTTTTTTTTCATGAACACATGTAACTTACAAACAAGTCATTTGTGTTTGAATCACGAAGCACATGTGCTTGATGTTATGAAGCACATGTCTTTCACTACACGGAAAAAAAATCAAAACAAGTAACGAACACATCATTATGAAGCACATGTGCTTCATAAAGCCAAGCACATGTGCTTCATAAAGCCAAGCACATGTGTTTTTGTTCCTGAACGCATGTAACTAACGAGCAAGTCATTTGTGTTTGAATCACGAAGCACATGTGCTTGACGTTATGAAGCACATGTGCTTGACGTTATGAAGCACATGTGCTTCACTACACGGAAAAAAAATCAAAACAAGTGACGAACACATCCTTATGAAACACATGTGCTTCATAAAGCCAATGCTTCATAAAGCCAAGACCATGTGTTTTTATTCCTGAACACATGTAACTTACAAACAAGTCATTTGTGTTTGAATCACGAAGCACATGTGCTTGACGTTATGAAGCACATGTGCTTCACTACATGGAAAAAAAATCAAAACAAGTCACGAAGCACATGTGCTTCCAGTCACGACTACCACCACCGGTCACCACCGCCGGCGGCCACCTCCGGCCGCCGGCCGCCGCCGCCGGCCGCCGCCCATCGCCGCCCATCGCCGCCGTCCGCCGCCGGCCGCCGTCTCCGGCCGCCGGAGAAGCACATGTGCTTGTAGTGGTGGTGGTGGTTTTGAATCTTGATCTTGACTATTAATTTTTCTTGATCCAAGAGCTAATAAATGTCCCTTGGGACTAGATAAAATTAATGGACTACCTTGAACATTTCTCTCGTATAATAATGTTGGTAGTTTACTGTACATGTTTATTACACAATTTTTATTTGTAAACTTTCTATTATTACATGTACAAATTAACTATTATTACATGTACAAATTAACAGATATGATACAAACATCCGAAACCGCTCCAATCGGGTCGAACACGAAACAAACCGGAACTGTATTATGTAAAATGTTTCGGTTCTCGTATCTACTAATCCTACGAAATCAGGTGTCAGGTATTTTGGGTCCAGTTCCATGTGTGTGATCAGTAGTTCTGGACATGATGTCGTCTCTAACTCGGATCACCCTCCCACAGTCCCACACCCAACGATCGCTTCCTTCTCGAGGATTTACGTGGGAAACTAAATCTTCAATTTCTTTTGGCAACATTTCGTCCATCATACATGATAACGGTTAGCGCGTAAAGGTGCATTGCACCCTATAGAACCCCCACTACATCCATTATGTGTTAGGAAGTTTTCAAAACTGTCACTAATCCCTTCTAAGGGATGCCTTGATGTTACAGTGACCAAAAACATTCTGTCACTAAAGTAATCATAACCCTTAGTTTCATCAGTAAAAGGTTTGACACCCTTTCAAACCGTCACGATGAAAACAGGTGCCATCCATGGCGTAGCAACCCGGTCACCATCAAATCGCCACATTTAGCAAGTCGCATATGATCATAATTACGGTTCATGTGCGTACGGGTGTGTCACACACTTAAAGCCCCCGCTACTTTTCCATTCAGCCCAACAGTCACTAAACCCCATCTAAGGGGTGCTTTGGTGGTTAAAGCGACCAACATATATTTTGTCGCTAATGTAGCCCTTCGTTTCGTCAATAAAAGGTATCACACACTTTCAAACCATCTTGAATGATCCTGGTCGCTAATTGCTATGAATATGGTCGCTATATTCAATGATAGCAACACTTGTTCACTGATTCCAACAGTTGCTATGAATATCACTATTCAGCAATAGAGACAATTAAGTTGGTCGCTATCCCAATCGTCCACCGAACACGTTGGTCTGGAGGTCGCAACCTGTGCGGCATCAAATCGCCATATTCCCCATCGCACATATTTACGAATACAAAATGAGAGCGTAAAGGTGCATCACACCTATAAAGGCCTACTATTTCCACTTTGGTCTGTGCACGGTCCAAGAATCGAACCGAACCGCTTAGAACCGAATCGAATTGAGAAGCGAGAAAATGGTTTCAGCCGGACAGAGGACCGAACCGATGACCGTTGTGTACCGGATGTTGTATACTTTATATATTCGGTGATTATATGATTAGACAATTACGATATTAAAACCGTATTTGATATTGATAATTCAATCTCAAACCCAATAAATAAGAAAGAACCTAAATGGAACAATCAAACCTGAATGTTGATGAAGAACGAACCGCACGAGATTGTAATTCATGTCCTTTAAGGTTTTTACGCGCTCTATACGCTGCAAGCCTCAGCGTAGAACCCCAGGATTTGATGCAGTTTATCGGTATGTTCTTACGGCAAAAGAATCACCGACAACACAAAGTGATTACTTGGAAACACACGATGAATATCGAAAACACAACATCATGTGAGGAGAGCTTTTTCTTTTGGGTGTGTGGAACTTCACAACTAGAAGTTGTTTATATAGGCTCTCAAGCCTTGAAGGAGAGCGTAATGACATTCAAACCAATAGTCTTGTAACTCTTAATTAAATTCAAAATTATGTCACATATTATGGCATTTAGTGTCATTACTTATGACTTCAAAGATGCTCATTAAGCTCCACAACTCTCATCGACTGATTCGGCGTTCGAAGTGTGATAGGAAATTTACCAACTTGCAAATAACCCATTATTATTTCCAACAATCTCCCACCAAGTTGAAAAGTTTCCTTTCATTCAGACATATGCTGTCACTTAGGTGTCACGAAGATTAAACCCAAGTTTAATGTGAGAAAACAAGAAGAGACTGATTCAATGGTATCCTAATAGGTTTAAACCAAGAACCTTAGTAGCCTCCCCGGTTTACCCCCACACAACATATATCGTCTTTGTGTTCTCTTTGAGCACTAATATGGCCGTGTGCTAAAATCCTTTTCATGACCCTTTAGAAAACAAACCAAAAGTCTTCATTTGAGGCGGCACCACCTCTAGATCAGATAGGCAAAATTTTACAACATCTTCGTTGCTTAGATGTCTCCAAAATTTTGTTAAGAGTATTAAATCATCCTGGTTCTCGGCTACGACGTACTATCCTACCTCACATGGATCTATCACGATTGATAGTACCTTCTATCTTTAGTAATTTCGTTATTACCCATTAAACTTGAAAATATGAGCACTAAGTTCAAGTTGGGTTTCCATTACTAAAATTTCTAGTTTGGTTTTATACCCATGACTCTCGCGGTAGATGTAACCAAATTTCTCGTCAGAGGTTTGGTAAACGGGTCCGTCAAGTACTTTGTTGTCTTGACTTAAACAACTTTGATGGTACCACTATCAATTAGTTGTCTCACAGAAGGATGTCGAAGACCTACGTGTCTCGACTTCCCATTATATTCATAATTATATACTTTAGATAGTGTGGCCTCACTATCACAGTACATGGGAATTGAAGGCATCGGAGTATCCCACAAACGGATATCCAATAGTAGATCTCTAATCCACTCTACTTCTTTGCATGCAGTGGCTAAAGCAATAAGCTCAGCTTCCATCGTTGAATGAGCTATACATGATTGTTTCTTGCTCGCCCAAGAAATAATCCCACTAGCTAGTGTATAGATCCATCCACTTGTGGATTTAGAATCACTCACGTTATCAATCCATTTGGCATCTGAATACCACTCTAGTATACTAGAATTTGACGTGTAAGTCAACTCAAGATTACTACTCCTTTTCAGGTATCCTAGTACTCTTCCTACTACCTTCTAGTGCTTTGTACCAGGGCTGACAGTATATTGACGTAGTTTGCTTACTGCAAAAGCAATGTCAGGTCTAGTGCAATGTGTAGCATACATCATGCTTCTAATTGCACTAGCATATTCTAGTTGAGTCACTGCTCTACCAGAGTTCACATCAAGTTTTACACTAGAATCGAAAGGAGTATTAAATTCCTTAATATTCAAGTGTTGAAACTTTATCAATATTTTCTCTATGTAATGAGATTGACTTAGAGAAATTTTGACTATCTGTCATTTTGACCTTAATACCAAGAATGATATTCACTTCCCCTAGATCTTTCATCTTAAAGTTCGAGAATAGGTATTTCTTCATATCAAGTATACCTTGTAGGTGAGTGCCAATGATCAACATATCATCAACATAAAGACTATTAACTATGGTGTATTCAGTTGTGCATTTAGTGTAGATACATCTATCAACACTATTATGCTTCAAACCAAATGCAGATACAGTGGTGTCAAATCTCTCATGCCACTGTTTTGGAGCTTGTTTCAAACCGTACACTGATTTAATAAGTCTACAAACTTTGTTTTCATGTCCGGTTACTATGAAACCTTCAAGTTGCTCCAAATATATCTCCTCCTTGAGATATCCATTTAGATAGTGTTTGTTTTTAACTTAATGGGCTTAATGAATAAAGTAACTAATATAATAAGTTATTTGTATGGTGTTTGTTTCTAGTATGTCTTAATGTAAAAAGCCAAGAGAACGTGGTGCTCCCCATTAAGTGATGACTTAATTAATATTTGTCATGTGTTTTTACACATTTGCCCATCCATCTCTGCGTTTTCCTTGTGATTGTTCATAGCAATATAGGAAATTCTTTTTGTTATTTATCCACATGAGTAGTTTGCGATTATTTTTTTTTTTCAAACGATCAGAAAAATCTTTTTTTCCTTATACATAAGAGTAGTTTTTAGTTTGTTTATAGAACTTATTTGTTTCATTATCATGTTTTTAATGTGGTTTGGTATGATAAGACTTCATCAAATATTTATACTGATCATATTTCGGTAATGTTAATGGTTGTTTTAATTATTAAGATTACATCAAGTAATAACTTTTTTCTTATTTGTAACTTATTTTTAAAACTCTACTTTTAGATGTTGAAACTAAGACATGATTATATAGTCGCATAATTTTTATCAGATGACAATTTCATTAGGATTAAAAGATGTTTAATCTATTTATTTTGGTCAAATGGACGATCTAAAATGTATTCAGATAATTATTTAAAAAGCTATTTTTACTTATATTTAGACATAAGGTTACATTGGTAATTTGTAGTTACATACACATTTTATTCAGCACATTAAACAAACACATTTATTTTACTAACTACTTATTTTGCAGAGACCATATATATCCATACAGACACTTTACCCATTCAGAACTTAATGGTAAAATAAAGCAAACAAGCCCTTAGAAAGGCTGTCTTCACATCCATTTGAATGTACAGTCCTTTCACTGCTGAAATTGCTATAAGAGTTCTAATTGAACTGATCATAGCAACCGAAGCATATGTATCGAAATAATCAATACCTTCTCGCTCTATAGGTAGATATTGATCCATCTAGATGACACTTCCTCTTGAAGATCCATATAGATCCTATGGGCCTCATACCCTTGGGAAGATCAGCTAACTCTCAAGTTCCATTTCTCATAATTAAATCAATTTCATCATTAATGGCATCCTTCCATAAAGGAGCATCTCGCGATGTTATGGCTTCAGTAAAATCCCTAGGGTCATCACTAAATTAATAGCTAAAATGACCTCTCTCGTCACCTTAGATTGAGATCCTTCAACCAAGTATGAAAGAAAATCGTCTCCAAAATTATTTTCCCTTCTGACCCTTGCACTTCTCGTTGGTTCTTCTACAATAGAAGAAGGTGGTTCTTCTACAACACTAGAATGTGGTTCTTCTACAATAGAAGAAGATGAGATAACATCTCGAGAAGTGTTGGATGCTAGAATATGATTAAAGTTGGGATTTGAGTTTTCATCATCTCATATTAACTTATCCTCGAAGAACTCCACATCTCTGGATTCTACACGATACATGATTCTTTATCCAACAATCGGCAGGCCTTGCTATTTTGAGAATATCCAATGAATATACTCTTCATAGCTCGAGCTCCCAACTTGGATCGTTTAGGATCAGGTGTACGATAATAAGTTAAACACCCCGACATTCTTAGATAATCTAATCGTTTAAGATCAGGTGTACCATAACAAGCTAAACACCCCCACACTCTTAGATAATTTAAGTTAGGTTTTCTTCCATTCCATAACTCATATGGACTAGAAGGAATCACACAACTAGTGATTCTGTTGTGCACATAACATGCAGTCAACAATGCTTCCCCCCACAGATTGTGTGGCAAACCTGATTGATTCATCATATAGTTGACCATTTCAACAAGGGTTCAACTCTCTCTTTCAGCTAATCCATACGGGTGGGGAGTATATGGTGAAATTCTTTCATGCTTGATACAATTCTCATCACAAAATGTATCAAACTATTCTCCGCCTCTTTCCAAGCGAAGAATCTTAATGTGTTTGTCATGTTGATTTTCAGCCATGCACTTATACAGTTTGAATGTATTAAAAGCTTCATCTTTTGAATGCAACAAATAAACATGTAAATAGCGGCTAGAGCACCACAAAATGTAATGAAATATCTTTTACCTCCACCGTGAGTATTTCATTCAGTTCACAAATATCTGAATAGATCAACTCTAGTAATGATGTAATTCTTTTGACACTTGAAAAAGTTTCTTTGTAAACTTTGATTTTATACAAGTTTCACATTTGTCAAAATCTTTATTATTTACTTTTATCAATACTTTAGATTGTGTCTTTTCAATATTTCTTTTTTAATGTTAGTGTGAGCTAACCTTTTATGGCACAAAGAAATTGAACACGCAATATACTTTGAAAAACTATTTCATTAACCCGAAACTTAGTTACATCATCACTAGCGATATTGTCACTAACGCTGACAGTATCATATTCTCACGATTACAAAGATCAACATTTAACACATAATAATTGGATATAGGTACAACATTATCTTATCCATCACCACATAGATCAAGCATAAACATTCCACCCGTGTTGATGGTTTGATCCACAATAACCCATCTTTGGAGAACACGATATGACCATTTTTTATTATTACCAGCTTGTAACTATTTTTGTCATATTTGTTCTCCGATATAAGTCACTTGGAGATTCAAGGAACATGTACGACCTCTCGAAGGTAACTATAATTCCATTTCGGAATGTTAGAACCACTGTGCCAATGCCATGAATGTTAGGTCACAACAACCCTGGTTAACTTGATAATTGTTAGATTAATAATTTACTTAAGACAATTAAGGTGATTAACACAGTCATTTAGTCAAACGTATATTATTCCACTAAGAGTGGCTTGTAGCGGAAATACAAGACCACTTGAACAATTACAAAGATAGATATATGAAAGTGTAAATTGGTGAATACTCCTTTGCAAGATGATCTCTATTTATAATGTTATAGAGATCTTACATTATGGGCAAAGGAGTAACCGAAGGACTAAGTAAATGAAATGACTAAGATCAAGGGATTTGATCTTAGTCCGTTACTATACTGACTGTGACTCAGTCCTTCTAGTCGGTATTGGTTTCCAATACCGAGTGCTGATACTGAGTGGCCAGTATTGGCCAAACTCAGTATCACTCCTAACTTAGCTATTTTGATCTACATTTTAATCTAAGCTATACTAGATTGTTTTGTTATCCTAAGATTCATAAAGAGGTAAGACTTTTTGCCTTAACAATCTCCCCTATCTAATGATAACAAAACAATTACAAAGAGATACTAAACAAAATAAACTACAAGCTGCAAAGTCTTCTTCTTCAGTCTTTGTTGATCAATTTAAACTCATAAAAGACTTCTTTCTTCACGTGGATGAACTCTTCTCTTTTCTTCAGTTCATCCTGCCTATTGTTCAGTACAGCAACTATCTTCTTTCTAAACCAAGCATCTTCTTTCTTGGTTATCATCCATTTCAAGCCTACCAAATGACTGATAGGAGCTGTTTGCAGTTCTGCTTCAGTGATGAAGCACTCCCTGTCCTCTGAGTCAGTGTACATATATCCAGATGTTGGATATATGGTACTCTTCTGATCCTGAAATATAAGGTTAGAAGGGACAGTGTACTTAGGGAACATTCTGAAGGTATTCAGGCACTCAGGCTTGTTGTTTTTGACAGCCTCAGTCATAACACTGAGTGCCCTATAATCTGCTGCATATAGAATACCTTGTTCATAACAAACTGCAGCTACAGCTCATACTTCATCCATCATCACTTGGGCTTCAGAAGACCTGGATTTCAGTTCCTTAATCAGTCTAAAGCAATTTTAATCCAGTCTTGTACTCCCATATTCTGGATGTCATGAAGAAAGAACTTCAGAGGAGGACTGACTGGCCCAGTGCATGTTGTAGTAATGCATTTGTCAACAATTTTAACTTTGATTTTGTTGACAAATTCATTTAGCCAGTGTATGTTCTTCACATCCAGAAAGATTCTGTTCCTCAGCATGTTCATCCTGGTTTCTCTATATCTGAATCTTTGGGCAATGATGTTCCAGTATTGTTGAAGAACATCATCACCTTTTCTTCTGACAGTATGAGGCTTCCAAGAGTCATCTGCCTCAGTATCAGTTTCAGGATCTTCTTCCTTGACAGGAAAGAATCTTTGGGCTTCAATCTCATCCTCAGTGTATTGAACAGATCTTCTAGGTCTAGAGATCAGTGGAGCTGGATCTGTTTCTTCACTAGAATCTGAAGACATAACCACATTTGTCATTCTTCTGGTTATTGGTCTTCTAGGAATTCTAGAAGGCCCTTCAGCTTGAGGAGAGATAGGTTTTTCTGTATGCTCTTCATCATCAGAGAATGATGATGAAGAGGTTTCTTTATTTGCTTCATCCAGTGCAAAGTTTAAAAAATCTTCTGATGCCACTGGATGTTCTTCATCTTCATCATCAGCAATAGGCCACACAAAAGGCCTGTACACAATTATCTGCAAGTTGTTTTGCTCAGTTACAACTTGCTGAGGTTGATCAGTATCAATCTCCCCCTGAGCAGATGGCTCAGATGGTTCTTCTTCAAGTTGTTCCAAGACTGATCTTCCTCTCTGTCTGCTTCTTTCATATCTAAACCGAAGAGGTTCAGTATGAGGTTGTTGTTGCTGTGGAGGTTGATCTTCATTTAATTTTCTTCTTTTCTCCCCCTGAGCAGATGGCTCAGGTTGATCAACCTCTTGATCTATTTGTCTTTTCTCCCCCTTATTGTTATCATTTGATGGGGAGGGAATGGGTTCAGTATCACCACCCATGTCCCGCTGTTGATCTTCAGGAGTTGGGGAAAGCATAGGTTCAGTATGTGCAGGAGATGGTGATCTTCTAGGGTCAGTGGCAGGACCTTCTTCATCATTACCTCCTCCAATTGGAGTTTGTGGAGGTGGTGGAGGCTGTTGTTGTTGCTGTAGTAGTGCCACTGATTGCTTTAATGATTCAATCTCAGTACTCATTTCATCCATCCTGGCCAGAATGTTATTCTGAGTGGTCTGCATAGCCAGGATTTGGTTGAGAATAGTTTGTAGAGCTCCATGTACTTCCTGAGACTGAGTAGCTTGAGCTCGTTGACCCTGCACAGATGGTGCTAAAGAAACCAAAAACATAAAACTGGTTAGTAAGAAAGGTTTATCAAATAGAATTGTGGTGTTGATTAACTCTATAATCATATAAACAAAAGTTGGAAGTCTGTATTTCATCTGGTTCATGATGAAATATTGTGAACTAGTGCAAAGCATGTGTTAGAAGTATTTTAGTAAAAGTGAGTGTGATATTTGAAGTAGCTCAGTGTAGGATAGGTCACATTTACTAAAAGGTTTGGTTTGGGAATTCAAAGCCTGGGATATGCTTCTTGTTATTTTCAATGTTTATCACTCGGTATTAGAGTGATAACAGTAATGTGGCTTTGACCCATGGAAATTTTTTGGCAAGTGTGGTTTAAAGGGTTTTGGATCATTTCTTGAACAATGTTATCCAACTCAAAATAAGTTGGACATCATTCAAGCAACACCAGTGGGTGTCAGTGTGACATCAACCACTATTGGTCCTTTAAATGGTGAAACAACTGTAGACTGACAATGATCATGTGAAAAGCTCGGTATATGAATTTTGCATAGCAGCAGTGGGCTTACTATGTTGGCCATAAGAGTATATATTTGAAAGTTCGATTGAGACTGTGGTCAGTATTGAGTTGGTACTGGCCAATACATAGTCTCTATGGGGGAAAAATATATATATATAAGTTGAAGGATATTAGAAATTCATACCTGAGACTTTATCTGATTCTCTTCTGGCATCTTGAGAGGTCGGTGCTGGATCATTTGGATTCTGATTTGAGGCACCAGCACCTTCAAGAGCTTCTTCTCTTCTGCTAGCTGGACCTTCCAGTGTATGCTGTGCAAACTGAAGTTCGACATCAAGAGGGTCATGAGGGGCCTCAAGATGGTGAGCAATTTGTTCTGGTTCTGGACCTGGAAGGTCAGCATTGGCGGCAACAGCACTTTGTGCTTGAAGAGATGCAGTTAAAGATGGAATGTTTCCAGTTTGCATCTCTTCTGATGACAGATTTCCCATAAGAACAGGAGAAAGATTTCTTCTTCTTCGTTGAAGAACCAGTGGTGTGTCTTCTGAGGGCTCAGTATCAGAAGCTTCTTCAATAATCGGAGCATCAGGATTCTGTGCTGGTGGAGATGAATCGATTGCTTGTTGAGCTTCTACCATCTCAGTATCCGGATCATCGTTTCCACCATCACCACTGTCATCATCAGTATCATCATTTTCTGATGCAGTATCAGAAGATTGTGCATCATTAATGTGTGCCTGGACTATAGCCCACATTGAGTGACTCATTACAGGCTCTCCTTCTCTTGGCCTGTAGAAGAAAATCTTCTCATGAAGAGGAGGAAGATCCACTCTTGGGCTGTTGAATTCATCATATATATGTGCAGGCATCTCATTTTGAAAAATGAGAGAAAGAAATCTGCAGAAAGGAACATTTAATTCTCTGATTTTGGCCCGAATCAGAGATGCTAATTCTTCAAAGATTAATCGAGCATAATCGATATCCCTTCCATGGTACATGGCATGAACCATCTGCATCCCAAAATCGTTGATTTGATCCAAAGCTCCAGTCTTGTGAGTCATACACCGAATGATTGTAGAGATCAGTATACCCCACATCGGACCAAATTCATTTCTTTTAATTATCCCAGTAGTACCTCTTCGTCCGATAAGTGGTAACACTGATCTAGCCTCTATTCTGTCAGCAAACGGCTCATATTGAGCATGAGCAGGAAGACCCAGAGCTTCCCGAATTATGGCTGTTGAGACGAAAGTTCTTCTTTGTTCACGAATCACCCAACCAGTAATCATGTCTGGTGAGTCGATTTTAGCAGAGTACCAGAATTCACAGAGCATTTATGGGTAAATTGCTCTAGGAGATCGAATCAATGCCTGAGTGATTGGGCAGTGCTTCAGAAAGGTAATCATTTGTGTGAATTCGGGGCACGCCCAAGCTTGAGGAATGTTGAAATTCGCCGTGATGTTGTTCCTTGCAAATTTGGGCAGTTCATCGTTTCTAAACTGTGTTGCCGGCGCAGCCTCCGGTGCGAGGAAACGGTAATTTGCCATCTGTGATTGTGATTTAAAAAGTTTGCTTGCAAGAGAAATTGAAATCGTTAATCGCAGAGAGAATCGTAATCGTAGGTAAGAAATAACTGATGAAAGAAAATGGTAAAGAAAGAGAAAAACAGTTATTTATACATAAATTAAGGATAATTACGGTATTGGGAAGTTAAACCGGCTGATTCGACAGCCTTATCCTGTATCAACGGTAACTTTCCTATTAAGAAAGGTTACCGTTGGGCAGTATAGGGGTTAAAAGTCAGTGGTATCACTCCAGGATTCCAATACCGAGTAAAAAAAATTAAATTAAATTAAAAAAAATATAAAAATTTGAAAAACATTTAATTTAATCTATAAAAAAATAAAATTTACAAAATTTGATAAATCAGACGAGTGATACTGACTCGATCGGTATTGAAAGCAACACTGTGCAGTCGGTATCAGAAAATTTAAGTAAATTTAGGGATTCAGCATACCCAATTGTCCTAGTAAATACATAAACCTTTCCTCAGAGAGAGGTTTAGTAAAGACATCGGCCAATTGGTCATCTGTAGGAACGAAATCTACCTCAACCTTACCCTTTTCCACATTATCTCGAATAAAGTGGTGTCTGATATCAATGTGCTTTGTTCTGGAGTGATGGACTGGGTTTTCAGTGATAGCAATAGCACTCTTGTTATCACAATGTATAGGTGTCTTCTGGAAGTTAAACCCATAGTCCATTAGTTGATACTGCATCCACAATAGTTGAGCACAGCAACTTCCTGCAGCAACATATTCTGCTTCTGCAGTGGAAGTTGCAACTGAATTTTGTTTCTTGGATGACCAGCCAACTAGTCTGCCACCGAGGAACTGACATCCTCCACTTGTGCTCTTCCTGTCCAACCGACAACCTGCAAAATCTGCATCTGTATACCCTTCAAGATCAAAGTTTGAGTCTTTAGATACCAAAGACCCATGTTAGGAGTACCTGAAAGATATCTAAAGATTCGCTTAACAGCTTTCATATGTGATTCTTTCGGATCAGCCTGATACCGAGCACACAAACAAGTTGCAAACATGATATCAGGCCTGCTAGCTGTTAAGTAAAGTAAAGAACCAATCATACCTCGGTATGTGGATTGACATACTGGTTTACCAGTTTCATCTTTACTTATTTTATCCTGAGTACCCATAGGAGTATGCATGGATGATAAATTTTCAAATTTATATTTCTTGAGCATGTCATGCACATACTTACTTTGATTTATGAAAGTGCCATCAGGCTTTTGTTCAACTTGTAAACCAAGAAAGTAATTAAGTTCTCCCATCATACTCATCTGATACTGAGATGACATTATCTTAGCAAACCAGTCACACATTGACTTGTCAGTGGAGCCAAAGATAACATCATCCACATATATTTGAATGAGTAAAATGTCAGAACCTTTTCTTTTTGAAAATAATGTTTTGTCAATTTTACCTCTTATAAACTTATTTTCAATTAAGTACTCAGACAGGGTATCATACCAGGCTCTGGGAGCTTGTTTGAGCCCATATAAAGCTTTATCAAGCTTGAAAACGTAATTAGGAAATTTAGAGTCAACAAAACCTGGTGGTTGTTTGACATAAACTTCCTCCTGTAATTTTCCATTAAGAAAGGCACTTTTGACATCCATCTGATAAACTTTGAAATTCTTGAAAGCTGCATATGCAAGATACAGCCTAATAGCTTCAATTCTTGCAACTGGTGCAAAAGTTTCATCATAGTCAATACCTTCTTCTTGCCTGTAACCCTGAGCAACCAGTCTTGCTTTGTTTCTGATGACAACACCATCTTTGTCCATTTTGTTTCTGAACACCCACTTAGTACCAATAATAGTTTTACCAGCAGGAGGTGGTACTAAGTTCCAAACTTTATTTCTTTCAAACTCTGTCAATTCTTCTTGCATAGCTTCTACCCAGTCTTCATCTAATAAAGCTTCATCAGCTTTCTTGGGTTCCATGGTGGATAAGAAACTTGAGAAGAAACAGAAGTTTGCAGTTGCTTGGGGTTCATAGTCTAACCTTCTTCTTGTTTGAACACCTTGTTCAATGGGACCAATAATGTTTGCATGAGGATGATCTCTGCGTTCCCTTAGATTATTTCCTAAGGAAACATTTGAAGCAAGATCAACGATATCTTGTAGTGGTGATGGATTATCTGCCTGATACTGTGATGAATCCTGATCAGTATCAGACAATACTGGTTGCTGTTCTTCTGAATTTTGCAGATTTGGTGTGGATTTTTGAGCAGTATTGGAGGATTCTCCTTCCTCATATGTGGAGTTGTTCAAATCAAGAATTGGGACCTCAGTATTGGGGTTCTCAGTAATGGGAACCTCAGAATTTTTTATATTGAAGATAGACTGAGGTGTTTCTTGATCAGTATCACTCATACTGTGATCAACATAGTATGGGTGAGACTTGGGCTGTTCAGCAATGGAGTTTTCTGGATTGCACAGAATCTCTATACCACTTATGTCTTCAGCTGCTGACGTAGAATGCTCATTCTGATTTTCATCAAATGTAACATGAATAGATTCTACAATCATCTTGGTGGAGATGACATATACTCTGAAGGCTTTAGAGTGTGGAGAATAGCCCATGAACACGCCTTCATATGCTTTGGGAGCAAATTTGTTGAGATTTTGCTTAGTACTTAGTACAAAGCATTTACTCCCAAAGATGTGAAAATATTCCACATTAGGAATCTTGCCATTATATAACTCATAAGGAGTCTTTTGATGACGCTGGACTATAGTTGCTCTGTTTTGAGTGAAGTTGGCACAATTAACAGCTTCAGCCCAGAAGCTCAGTGCCAGTCCAGCATGGCATAACAAAGTTCTTGCAGCTTCAATCAAGGTTCTATTTTTCCGTTCTACAACACCATTTTGTTGTGGTGTGTAGGCTGCAGAGAAGTTTTGTATAATTCCTTTTTCTTCACAGAAATCAGCCAATACCGAGTTCTTGAACTCAGTACCATGGTCACTTCTAAGTTGTTTGACCTTGTTGCCTTTTTGAAGTTCTTCTCTTTTAATGAAGGCAATGATTTCTGTTGTTGCATCAGCTTTAGTCTTGAGAAAAATAACCCAAGTGTATCTTGAGAATTCATCAACTAAGACTAATGTATAGATCTTTTTGGCCAATGATGGTGTGCTGATTGGACCAAAAAGATCCATATGAATCATTGTAAGAGGTTCATTTATGGAGTGATTAACTTTTGACTTGAATGAACTCTTCTTCTGCTTGCCCATTTCACATGCTGAGCATAACTTATCTTTTGAATAAGTAATAGTGGGCAACCCTCTCACCAGTTTCTTGATACTGAGCTCATTAATATTACGGAAATTTATGTGAGAGAGCTTCTTGTGCCATAACCAATGTAATTCTGGTTTGACTTTAGACAGCAGGCAAACTCGAATGGTGGGGTCTATTTCAGACAGATTAACCACATAAACATCTTTTTCTCTTTTAGCAACGAGTACAGGTTGCCCTTTATCATTGTAGATGATTCCTGCAATCTTTCTGAACCGAGCTTCATTATCATCATCACACATCTGGCTGATACTGAGCAGATTATGTTTAAGACCCTCCACATAGGCAACTCTTTTAAAAGTTATATTGCCTGCCTTTATTACTCCATACCCTTTTGTTTTCCCTATGGAATCATCACCAAACTTGACAGAAGGACCCTTCTCTGGAGTATAGTTTAGAAGGTACTCCAAACTGCCAGTCATGTGTCTTGAGCAGCCACTGTCTAGATACCATTTTCTGTCTGCACAAGACACACAAAATAAGTTAGTTCTTTTTAGGAACCCATTTTTGAATGGGACCTTTGGTAGGAGAAACAGGGTTTGGTTTGTACTCTTTTGGAGGAGAGGTCAGTATCACTTCAGAAATAACCTTTGAGGTTTTCTTTGGTGATACCGACTTAGTTTCTCTCCTTTTCTTTGGTGCTGAGTACCTAGGACTTGAGAGATCAGTCCAGCATTCATCTCCTTTGTGACCAGTATGATGACATCTATAACATTTTCTAGGTCTGTTTCGAAACATATTTGCATAAGGAACTTTTGAAAATTGTTTAACTGTTTGTTGATCAGTATTAGTGAATTTTGCAAACTTTTGACTCAAAATTTTGATCTGATCACCAATAGATTTTAAAATGTTATTTTTGTCATTTTTTAATGGAGTTTTAATTTTATTTTTTTTACAGATTTTGAAGGAGATGATTCTGGTGTCTTAATTTTATTTTGCATAGAAGTCTTTTTATCAATGGACTTCTTGTTTGTGACACTTGAAGATCTTGTTGAAGTTGTTTTCTTTTTATCATGTTTTAGAATGACAACTTGAACAGGTTCTTTAGATTCTTGAGTAGTTGACTTTGTTGTTCCTGTAGATTCAGTATTAGTTAAAACAGTTTGAGTAGCATTAATTTTCTTTTCTGTATTCTCAGGTTCTTTATATATCTCAAACGTAGTAGTGTTAAATAAGACTTCAAATGGAGGAACAGCAGAAATGTCATACTGTAATATTTCGAGGTCAGTATCAAGAATTTCTCTTTCGGGAAATTCAATACTGAGCTCTTGTAGTTCAGTATAGCACTTAGAACAAATGGAAGGACCATTTGGTTTTTAAAAGTGATTTTATCCTCATCATCTGATTCAGTTTGACATCCTATTTCACAAAAAGTTTTTGCTTTTACAAACTGAATAGGGTTCATATCCCGAAAACTCTTCAAATAAATCAGCAAAATTATTTCTATTTTTTAATTGAGGATCAACACCAAGTGCAGCCCTTACATTTTCTGGAAATTGTTGATTTAGACATTTATTTAGTTTAATAGATGCATTTCCCCAAGATTTACACTGATTTTCAAATTTTTCTTTTTCCAGTTTGTGTAAATGAGCTTTATCAGCTAATCTTTGGTTAATGTCTTGTAAGTTTAAAAAATCTAATTCTAAATCTTTAAATTTTGCTAATTTATCTAAATGTTCATTATTTACCCTTTCAAGTTCATGAATTGTTAATTTTAATGCCTTTTCTCTCTGTACTAAAGTTTTAAGATCAACAATCATATACTCAAAAATCTTTTCTTTTTCATTATCTGAATAAGTTTGAAAGGAACTCACCTTGTACAACTGAGTGGAATCCCAATCAGTATGGACACTCATTTTCTCAGCTTCTTTGATATCTCTCTCAAAGGAGCTCTTCAAATCTTCTTCAGTAAAAGCCATAAAGGCTTTGTTCTCAATCTCTTCCTCATCATCACTTATTTCCTCATCCATCCAAGCCTCTGAGTAAAGTGCTTGATGAGGTGCACCATTCCCTGCCGCATTCTTCCCCTTACTCCAGTTCTTCAGTTTGACATACTTATCTCTATACCGTTTAGCTCGGTATGCAATCTTGTCATTCTGATCAGTTTCAGTTGATTTGGTATGACAATTAGCAGCAATATGCCCAGGCTTCCCACACCTATAGCAAAGACCTGATCTTGGATCAGTATTGGAAGAGCTAACACCAAGCCTCTTCTTTTTCAACTGATCCAGCTTCATGGACATAAGAGCCATTTGTGTTTCAAGCTCTTCTGCCTCAGCATCAGCAAGATCAACTTCTGGTTCTTCAGGTTCTGTTACAGTGTATGCCTGTTGCACAACTAGAGCCATACCAGTGGAAGACTTGTCAGTTTTCTTCCAGTTGATCAGTCTTGCAGCATTATTCTCTTCATGATTCAACATTAATCCATACAAAGTTTGAAAAGTGTATGACTCAATGTTGTTAGCAGCATTGACAGAATTTGTCATGTCAAGAAACTGTTGAGGAAGACTATCCAAGAACTTTTGAACAAGTTCTCCTTCTTCCTTTACAATGCCTACACTGATTAAATCATGGACAACAGTATTAAACCTGTTGTAGAGAGTAGTGATGTCTTCATTTGGGGTAGAGAAGAATTTTTCATACTTTCTTCTCATATTGCTTTTCCTCTGCAACTTCACCTTAGGTGTGCCTTCATAAGTGATTGATCGACTATCCCACATAGCCTTTGCTGTTGGCAATTTCATAATTGCATTCAGTATTTCTTTGGTAACAGCATTACCAATCACTCCCTTAGCTCTTGAGTCTAGACTGAATAACTGACGGTCAGTATCAGTCCAGGTGTGTTTCATTTTAGGAACTGTTCTTGTGCTCTCAGGAGCATCATCAGTAGCAGCAACGGGTTCCACAGTTTGTGGGATGATAGGACCATCATTTAGCACAGTGAGCATCTCGTGATGAATTGATTCAAGATACCACTGAGCCTTAAGCTTCCATTGATGGAAATCTTTTCCATCAAAGATGGGCACTCCCTTACCAGACATGACTGGGGCAACAATTGTAGACATTTTGAATTTTTGAGTATTGGAAGGATAAGTATAAGGAATGGCTGCCAGGGTTAAAAGATCGACTAAATAAGAATTAATTTAGCCTGCTCTGATACCAGTTGTTAGGTCACAACAACCCTGGTTAACTTGATAATTGTTAGATTAATAATTTACTTAAGACAATTAAGGTGATTAACACAGTAATTTAGTCAAACGTATATTATTCCACTAAGAGTGGCTTGTAGCGGAAATACAAGACCACTTGAACAATTACAAAGATAGATATATGAAAGTGTAAATTGGTGAATACTCCTTTGCAAGATGATCTCTATTTATAATGTTATAGAGATCTTACATTATGGGCAAAGGAGTAACCGAAGGACTAAGTAAATGAAATGACTAAGATCAAGGGATTTGATCTTAGTCCGTTACTATACTGACTGTGACTCAGTCCTTCTACTCGGTATTGGTTTCCAATACCGAGTGCTGATACTGAGTGGCCAGTATTGGCCAAACTCAGTATCACTCCTAACTTAGCTATTTTGATCTACATTTTAATCTAAGCTATACTAGATTTTTTTGTTATCCTAAGATTCATAAAGAGGTAAGGCTTTTTGCCTTAACAATGAACACGTGTTATGGCCATCAACACATGTCACCACATGTCACCACAGTTCCTTCTCGAACCATACTACAAATTTAGAAACTATCACGATTTCCACATACATGGATGT
Organism: Calendula officinalis; assembly: GCA_963853835.1. NCBI lineage: Eukaryota > Viridiplantae > Streptophyta > Magnoliopsida > Asterales > Asteraceae > Calendula > Calendula officinalis. The sequence continues at coordinate 22,614,756 of OY970823.1, forward strand.
TTGCTCCAGAATCCACAAACCAGTCTCGGGCCTCTATCACCCGAGTAATTGAGGTAGTCATATTAACTCCTACATGACCCATACTTGCACCCAAGTGGGTTAGATTTGCAACAACATTTGCAATTCCTTTTACATAAGCAATATCCAAGTCCCCACCTGACACGTGGTAAACACTCAATCTGACTTTACTCTTTTGATCTCTTATAAGATTTTCCTTCTCAATAAGGAAGTGTTTCAACAAAACATCCAAAGAGTAGTCCTCAAATTTGTGAAACTCCAAGTATTTAACCACATTCAAGGAAAACATTATTTAGTCAACCCTTTTCGGTAGCTCTATTCGAATACAACCATGAAAGACGGTGAGGGTAGACAGCGCTAGTGCGTATCGGAACCACCCCCATTTGGAGTCAGAAAAACCGCCTTTATCTTTCATAGCCATTGTAATAGGAATAGGTGAGCCTATTTGGGGATGATTGATAATTTATTCCACTTATAGGTTTAATACAATACTTAATGATACACAACTGGAAAGATTACGTTTAACACTAAAATTATCTATTTTGTATAATCATGATTTTTCAAATAGCACACTTTTCAAACATAAAAGTATCTTGAAATAATCTATATACAAAAAATAAATAATTAAATCAATTATAATGCTTCAACCATAAGCATGATAATTCATATAACTTCCACTTTTACGAGAAAAACCTCTTGTTTTAACTTGTCCATTATATTAGAATAGATATTTAAATATGTCAAAACACAATACATCTTTTAAATGGCCACAATTAAAAGAAATGTAACTTATACAAGTGAAACTAAATAACCATAATAATCTCTTTTAACATTTAATTCATAACATGAATATATATATTAAACATTCACATAATGAACTCTATTTAATATATATATATATATATATATATATATATATATCCTACCCTATATATGAGGCCTAAATTTGAAGAGTGTTTGACACCATGGCAATTCCAAGCATTCTTATTCGTCCATAATGCCACTTGGAATTCCCTGATTGGTCCACGTCATTTGCACTAATACAAACGAATCTGGTACAGCTTACGGTCTACATTCATACGCTCCATATACGGCAAACAAATCTGGTACGGCTTACGGTCTACATTCATATGCTCATATACGGCTTCCTACATACAAGGAAACAAATAAATAACTATTTAAAAGATCCTACATACAAGGAAACAAATAAATATTTAAAAGATCAATCAGCAACTCAATCGTATTTATTCAGAAGTGATACACGACTCAGTATAATTTCCATAAAACCGGCATTCTATGATTACGGCATAAAAAGCTGGATTGTGCAACGGAACCAGACTTCAGATATTACGGATTACGGCATAAAAAGCTGGATTCTTCATTTAATAAAATGCCCGTGTAACATTTCTTCATTTGCCGTTTTTTTGTACAAAATCATCATCACATCTATCGATTATTATGTCATTTAGAAATATATAAAGTTTTTGGACATTTTTCTACATACTAAAATTTACAGCATACCCGCCCATCGGGCGGGTTTTGTAGCTAGTATATATATATATATATATATGGTGCGATTCAGCGCATAACCAATTTAAGCTACAAAACCACAGAACCATTCTGCAGCCAATCGATCGCAGCAAATTATATTTAAAATGTTTTTAATTTTAAAAACCGGAAAGGCATTTATGTCAACTTGCATAATCCGTTATATATGGAAACAATATCATTTAACGTTGTATTCCTTAAAACACGGGGATTCAGTTTCTTTTTCGTTATCATGAGAATCGTCAAAAACCACAACCGTTTTTTTTTTAATTCGACAGTTCTACATGAACCCTAAAGATCGACAAAACTCAGTATTACCAATAGAAGAAAATTGAATAACGAGCAAGGAATATCAATAATTTCACAAGAAAACATGAATGAAGATTACTATGAACAACGAACACCAGAAAATATAGCAGAATGTGGTGATGAACCTCTGGGTATGTTTAAGGTTTTTTTTAATGTTAAAATTGTTAGATATTACGACATGTAAAATACGATACTATACATAAATGAGGCGTCGTGAAATTGAATTGAATAATTGCGATTATTTTTAACATCATTAACTGTATGTTTGTTGAATGTGTAATGTTTTAGTGCAATACATTTGATGTTAACGACATATAATTGTACATATTAAAGGTATGTTGAATGTTTGGTAATTTGGTAAGATTTAATTATATGTTGCTGACATTGAATGCTTACGAGGAAAATATAATAGGGTAAATCAATTACAAGTTATTGCATTGGATGTTCAAGACAACTTTTTATAATGTTATTGTAAATCAATGTTAAGTGCATTGGATGTTATTGTAACATATGATGTTTCTTATAATATTAAATGATATTCGAGGACAACTTTTCAATATTAGCAATTCGCATCCAATCTGTGACAAAACACTACATGAATGAGTGACTTAGAATTGTGTTAATTAATCAATTAAGTTTTTTTTAAATGAAAAGCAGGTGTTGATACAAGTATTTTAGAGCTATTGCCAACACCGGAAGGTACTAAATATTGGATACCAGAAGTCCCCAACGATGATATACCAAAAGTGGGTACCATATACGGAAATTTTGATAAATGTTATGAGATGTACAAAGCATACTCGCAATTGGCCAGATTTAACATAAGAAAAGACGGTGTAAAATGGTATAAGGGGGAGATAACACACAAGTATATTGTTTGCAGCCGTGGAGGAAAGTCAAGGACGAAACTCGATAAAAATACATTAAATGATTCTGTATACGATAAGACAGCCGTTGACGGGAAGATTAAAAAAAATAAAAACATCTTCTAAAGTCACAGGTTGTCCCGCGAAGATTGGTTTTACTGCAGTGAGGGGTACACAATCGTTTACAATATCAGTGTTTGTTGAAAACCATGATCATGAATTAATGAATAAACGAAACATGGATTTGTCTAAAGCACGAAGAGAGTTAAAATATTCTGACTTTAAATTCATGCATCAGGCAGCGTTGGCAAATCTGAGTGCCACAAAGGCGCATAGGTTAAAAGTTTCGCTAATGGGTGGGTATGACGGTGTGCGGGGAATACCACAAGATTGGAGGAATTTTAGGAGAGCGGTCGATACGTTCATCGGAGATGACGATGCTCAGATGATAGTTGATAAAATGATGAAAAGGCAATCACATGTTCCCGGGTTCTCATTTGAGTACCTTCTTAAAGATTCTGAGCTCGTTAGTATGTATTGGGCTGATGAAACAATGAAGGCGAACTATGACGTATTCGGGGACGTTTTATCATTTGATGCAACCTTCCAAACAAACAAGTATGGTACATATAATGTTTTTATTTTTATTTTTCGCTATTATATTTATAGTAAGTATACTAAACCTGAATGGTATTGTTTGTAGGTATGATTTTATTTTTATCCCTTTCACTGGAATCGCTAACAACACCAGATGTGTTACATTCGGTGCAGCTCTACTATCAGACGAAATAGTTGAATCGTACTCGTGGATTCTGGAGGCGTTTAAGAAGGTTCATGCTAAACAACCACCATTGGTTGTAACCGACCAAGACCCAGCATTAAGGATTGCCATAGTTAATCAATTCCCTGAATCAAGACACAGATTATGTATGTGGCATATTACACAAAAACTTCCGGGGAGGGTATGTTAACTGTTTTAACCAGATTAGTACTTTTAATTGATTAATACATTGAATGTTGTATGTATTATTAACTTCATTTTATACAGGTGCTTGGTGATTTACCCGTTGACACTTTATTTAGGAAAGATTTTCACAAATTGATATGGAATGTTTATATTGAGCCTGAAGTGTTTGAAGAACGATGGGCTGAATTGATAAGTAAATACAACCTATCAGGTAACAAATGGGTGTCTGATATGTATACACTAAGAGACCGTTGGATACCGGCATACTTTAAAGACTACCCAATGTGCGGGTTAATGAAGACAACATCGCGCTCTGAAAGTTCGAATAAGTTTTTTCAAATGTTTGAAGATAGTGGGAGCACATTTGTTCACTTCATGCTATATTTTGAACAAGCGATGGAGTTGCAAAGATACCACCAGCGTACAACAGAGAACAAGGATGACGGGACGACGTTGAAAAAGCGTACCGACCTGGCCATTGAGAAACATGCTAGCCAAGTCTACACACAAGCGGTTTTTCGAGATGTTCAAAATGAAATATATAGAGGTCTTTATTCGTGTTCACAAATTCAGACAAGTGATGAAGGTGACATCCAATGGTCAATGATTGAACAGAGGGAAAAATCATTAAAAGTTGTGGTACCAACCAAGGTACGTTTTAATAATATAATTTTGGTTTCGCAAAGTAATATGTATGTCAATCTGTCAACATCATAAGTAGAGAGTTTGTCGCGTAATAAGTTAATAGTTACAACACTAAATGCAGGTTACATATGTTGCAAGGGACGTAACAATGACTTGCTCGTGTGGTCATTTTATCCGGCATGGTTATTTGTGTCGCCATATATTTTGTGTTTTAAAGAAGAATTGCGTAGACATGATTCCAGAACGGTACATCAAAACACGATGGACAAAAAATGCACTACCGTCAAACCTGTAGGGATTTACTACGCACCATGCGACTGATCAACCACTTGGGTCGACCACCTAGTACACGAGTTCGAACCATACTGACCAAGAACATGAACTTGTTCTTGACCGGTTAAAACTAACTAGCTGATTTAATCCCTAAATGCGGAACTAGGATTAAACCTAATCCTTAAATCCTAAAGGATTGGGATGTTGGAATTCTAGATTAGGTTAACAAGAAAGAAACCTTGTTCGAAGAACTCGAACACACACATGCTTGTGTGTTCGTCGACTACTACCAAGAACCCTAGGGTTCTTGGTTCGACTTCGAACAAGAGGAGAGGAAGAAAGAGTGTTCCATGAATCATACCTTAGGTTAATGCTTAAGATAAATCCACTGATGATGAACACGACGAACGATCCTCTAGATGATCACTTGTAACGATCCTTGATCTTCGAAACTCGAAGAACACGAAGAACGAACGAAGAACACGAAGAACACAGAACTTGTGTTCTTCCCTTGATCTTAGTTCGGCCGAAATAGGGGAGAGGAGAGGCTAGGGATTTCGGATTTTGGTGTGTAAGTGTGTTATGGGGTAACCTTTAGGGTTTAGCATAAGCCTTCTATTTATAATAGAAGATGTTACACTTAAAACCCTTCTAGTTTAATTAAGATTAACTTCTTAATTAAACTTCCTTTTTACACTTCCATCCCTTATAGTTTTAACTAGTTTATTATCATTGCACTTAACTATCAAATGTCTAGTATTAACACACTATAATTTCGGTACCCATATACACGAAATATATAGACTTGTATTTATACTTTTAATAGTTAATTATATAATATCCTTTATATAATTTATACAATAATATTATCCAATTACTATATGATTTAATAGCTTTAAATCATATCATGGATAACCTTTAATTAACACATTGTATATTTACTCAACTAGTAAATGTACAACTACTTGTATTAATTAGTTAGTTAAACTAATCTAGTAATAAGTTAAACTTAACTTAATACTTAACTGATTCATAATGACTATTATGAATCATTCCTCTTCGTAGTATCGTTGCATAACTTGTTCGTATTACATGTACTCACCGGTGTGACCCTTAAGTGTTTCGTAGGCATGGATGTATCATCATAGGTTGACTGACTGTGCACATAATTCCTTCAGACTCCCACTTGTGCAAGTCTGTAACCTTTGTCTTAATGATACGAGATATAGTGGCCTTTCTATATGGGCATGTAGGTAACCAACCCCATAAAAACAGCTTATGTAACCCTCGGTATAGTTTTATGAAAAACTCTTAATAGCGTCTCCTAGTAAAGAACACTCTGTCTTTACTTCTTGGGTAACGTTGTTAGGCTTATCCCTTGCAGCACGATATTTGTGATAACGAATACGAGCATGGTAGAAATTATCAACTCCTGTATTCGAAATCATTTCATGACTTCTTGATTTAAACTGCTGTGATAAACGACAAAGAACAGATCAGTTCGTTTGGGCACGGCCGTGCGCTTGCCAGTTTCTTATCAAGTCAAAGGACCTAAAAATATCTCTCCTAAAGAGGAGGTGCAATTACCATCTTGTATATTTCGATTTAAAATACAACTTCCTTTGTACCCAGTATCGCCTCGTATGACAAACGTATTTCAGTATTGTCTAAGTTGGACCAAAGCACATTAGTCATTGTATCCTAAACCAAATACCTCAGGCTTAAGGACAATCCTAGTGAACAATACTTTTGAACTTTTCAACCACGAAGTATTGTCACGGTGGTCAATCCAATATTCGTCGAGCTCCAACAGAATATCACCGATATTTGGTTTACACAAACTTGTGTAGCTATCTTCGAATAACTTCGAATCTACCACCAAATACCGCGATGACGTTAACGTCCCATCAAGGTTCCCACCAAGACGAGTAGTCACGGATTTTGTCTTTTGAATAAATAGACTTTTATTCATGGATGTTGTAAAACATACAAAGTCTGAATAAGAATGATACTAAGTCATGTATTATTCCTTACTGGACATAGATACTGAATTATTACTGGATCATTAGTTTATTCCTTTCGTTTGTGTTGATTACTCAATGATTCTTACAACCTTGATTGTAACTTTATCACTAAACCAATCATTTCTATTAAACTAAAGACATAAGACGAGTATTTAGGAATACTATTACTTTTGTCTTTGCTAGATATTGTTCTTGCAACAATTTAGAACATATTCTAGTCTTGCCTTTTATGTAATTCGGTAAACATAGGAGGATTGGAAATTAACTCCTTAGTTTCTTGAATTCATAAAATCATCCTTGTAACTAAAGTCTCTTTTAGTTACTCGATTTGTAGATATACTTACTAGTTAAAGAAATTTCCTTAAATGATTGTGTTATCCACTGAAGTGTTTAACAACCTATTAGATAAGCAATAATTAATCACAAGACTTGTGATCACGCTATTAGGTTTGCAATAATCTAATCGATCATTTATTATTTCTCTTAACTCTTTGGCTAACGACTTGGGAAAACCTTGTTGTTAATGTCTTACTAACTTACTAAATTCATTAACACCTTTAATGAATTACGTTAATCTTAGCTCCCACTTACTTTTATGGAACTTAAGCATCTCTTAAACTACTACTTTGACCTAGTCAATAACTTGAAGTTTAATCTTTTAAGAATTCTATCAATAATTAAGATCATCATTTGGATTTGCGAATATCCAATATTCCTTTTAAGGGAATCATGATCTTTATTGATTACTGTATCTAGCAAGTATAAAACACTTGGAATGATACTATCAATTCTTAAATATATTAGTATTCTTTTAAGAATCTTATTTAATGCCAAAGTCATTTCTTGGATTTGTCAAATATCCATTATTCCTATTAGGGAATTATGACTTGATTAAATATTGTATTTATTACAAGTATAAGAGACTTGCAACAATACATTTTAATTCTTAAAGACTTTAATATAGTTATGTCCCTTTTAAGAGTCATTTAATGTCTAAGTCATTTTACTTGGATTTTACGAATATCCAACTATTCCTATTAGGGAATTATGACTTCATTAAATCCTTTACTACAAGTATAAAAGACTTGTAATAATACTCTTAAAGTATATCTTGATTATATCCAATATAATCATACTATATTAATACTAATACTTTAAAACTTTCTATCATAAGTAATGACTATTACTTAAGATGTTTTAACTAAGTTCAATAACTTTTGAACCTTATGCTTCCATAAAACTTTTAAATACTTTCATTAGAAAGACTTTCTAATTACTAGTATCTAAATACCTTGAGCTATCAAGACATTATTTATACAACAATCAAACAAATATATAAATATAAACATGAAACATAAGTAAATCAAAACTTGACTTACAATCTAGTCATAAACCTTGACTAGTGTAATTATCACACATGCACACAATATAATTCAACCATGGATTCGAAATTTAATTAAAACCAAAATGAAATTTGTTTTAACATAAAAATAAAATTATCCAAACAATAAAGTAAATTGTTTAAAACGAATCCACTGAAAGAACTGAATTATAAAAACTTTGTGCTCGTGGGATCATCCCCATCTCATGCCGGTCATCTCACTTATCATTTTATGCAATAAACGATTGCTAAAGTTGATTTACTTGTAATAAACTTTTACAAGTAGGAAGCGAGTATCTAGAAGTTGGTCAAGTCAACTAAGGAGCAAGCATTGCCTCCTACCCTTTGACCCTTGCCACAACCAAGACACCGTTTCTCGGTCCTTGTTTGGCTTTACCTTCTTGACCTTTTTGTTTGACTCTATTACCCTTTAGGCACACCGTGGCTGGGATCGGTTTTATCCTTTCCCTTTCCACGGCGCCACTCTGATCACTACCATCATCGGTTACTACGAGATCATTCTTAAACTTGGTCCCCAAATCAACTCAGTAGTCTTGAGCACAGAATGTAGCTCAACAATGGATTGCTCCATGTTATGCATGTTGTAGTTGACTACAAAAGACTTATAGTCATCTAACAACGAGTTGAGTATCATTACTGTTGCCAACTGTAACGATACTGGGTGACCTAATATGATCCATGTACTCTTTCATTTTCATGACGTGAGTACTTACCGATGATCCCTTTAACCACCTTGCGAGATTTGAACACCCTATAAGCGTAATATGCTTATCCTGGTTCATTTCTAGCATTTGCGGTAGGAGTACTTAGTATTGCTCTTTCTAGGACATTTCCTTTTCTCTCATGCGTAAGCATAATCCGAAGATCACGCTTCCAATAGAGAAACATTGACCCAGTCAATTCGTCCTTTTCTAGAAACAAGCGTAGTGAGAGATTGTTGGTACGTGTTGTTATGTTTGTTGCTGCCATCTACAAATCAAACCCAGTTTAATTAGTAATCATCAATAAACATTCTCTAAAATATATTATAAACCCATAATTAATATTTTAGGCCTAGGATCCATATATCACATTCTCGCCACAAGGTTTGGGCACTTCCCGACGAGACATGCTATTTCTGGTAGGTAACTTCCTTACCGATCGTATCAAGACTTGACACGATTCCTAGGGGTCGTAGAATCTTTAGACTTATAACTTATTACAACTTTGTACAATCTAATTGTACATTTCTAAGTTAGTAATAAAGTCTAGTATGTTTATTCTACTCAAGTACTTTTTGGGCCGGGACTCCCGATTATCACCAAAGTAGATCAGACCATCTAAGACAGTGCGATGCTCTGCAGCGGGACTCCCGATTATCACAGAACCTTACGCACCCTGACACTCGCAATGATTTGAATCCATATCTAAGGTTCTTTATCCTTACAATATGAATATCGTTGAACAAGTGAGGTGTTCCATTAGGTGGATAGTACTTCGATCTAAGATTTTCTTGGGTTTTGTTTAAGTCTTAAACTAAACTTAAACTTTTATTCCAATCTTAATCCTTGTTTAAAAAGTGTGTCATGAAGGATTGAAACGTCCAACAAGACACCCTTTTAAAACATAAGAACTATTCTTTAAAACTTATAGTTTCAAGAATTTATACGATTTTACATGTATACCTAAAATGAGGTGTACAAAACGTTTTACTAGGTTTTGTGAGAAACCTTATTTCTAATAAAACTTACTTGTTTTATATTACTTGAAAAACTTATAAACTTTATGTTAAACTTTTTAAAACTTTTATGATTCATAAACTTGAAACATAAACCTAGTTTAACACACCTAGTTTTTCATAAATGTCTAATAACGAAATTAAACATTTGTTATACTTATTAGATTCGACCATAACTTATGCCTTAACGACACACTTATAAACTTTGTGATTTTCTTGTGTAGCTCCCACTAGCTTCAACAACCATGATGAAACTTAAGCTAACAATCATCGGTTTATACTTGGTGAAACTAATAAACCTATTATATAAGAACTATATAATAATTCTTTAGTTTGTTTAAACCTTTCTTATATTTAACTTAAACTAGTTAAATATAGGTTCTTGTCATTTATACTTGATCATTAATCTAGTATATTACATAACTTGTAAAATACTTATATCATACTTGTATAATTAACTAGTTATAATAACTTATAACTTTATACATCTTGATATATGTATAACAATATAACTTTGTATATTTCTAGTTAATAGCATAATTTCAACTTGTACAATTACTAGTTATAATTAAATCATAACTTCGTACATTCTAGTTTTAATTATATTATAACTTATACAATAACTAGTTACATTATTATTTCTTTAAAGATCAAAATAACATTATCCTTTTAATTGTTTCATTTTATCTTGTATTTAATAAAATTCGTGTATATATATATATATGTATATATTTCTTATAATAAACTTGTAACATTCTAATAAGAATATTACACCTAATTTATACTTATACATTTTAACTTGTACTAGTTAAAATGTGTATAAACTTATTATTTTAAAATTCAATTTTACTCAATAAAAAAAACGAAAATTTAAATACATATATATATTTATACATAATTAAATACATCTTGTTAATTTTAGAATTTAAAAATTAACACCTTCTTTATCAGTTCCCTAAATTAATTAGATGAACCCTAATCTTGTTTTTGACCAATCAAAACTAGGGTTTTGACTTTCTTGATCAAACACATTATTTTAATTAAAAGATTAACTTTAATCAATCTTTTAAACAATAAACTTTGTTTAAATTCTAAGATAGATTATATCCTTAATAGATTTATTTAAACCTTTTTAATTTAAACCTTATAGACAATAAAACTTTGTCTAAATTACTAGGTTTAAAGAACTAGCTTTAATAAACCTATCAAAATAATAATTAAACCTATTAGACATAAACTTGTCTAATTAACTAGGTTTATAAATTATTATCCTAATTAATATTTTAAACCATTAAACTTAAACTAGTTTAATGTTCTAGGGTTCTTTAGGGTTTCGAAAAACTTAACACTAAGAAACTTTTTCACCAATTAAACTAGGCTAGTTTAACATACTTGGTGTCCAAGTTTCCTCCTAGATTTCGAAATTTCTAAGGTAACTAGGAAAGAATCATTTTGATCAATTAAACATATCTTGTTTAATATACTTGATCCTAGGGTTCTTTCTAGGTCACGAAATTTCTAGGGTTTATGGAAAGAATCCTTTTGATCAATTAAACATATCTTGTTTAATATACTTGATCCTAGGGTTCTTTCTAGGGTTTCGAAAATTCCTAGGGTTTTCTAGAAACCTTCTTGACCAATTAAACTTAGACTAGTTTAATGTTCTTGGTCTTAGGGTTTCTTCCCTTATTTTCGAAAAACATGAAGAAGAAAGAAAGAAAAAAAACTTGAAACAAAAGAATAATTAAAGTAAACAAAAAAAACTTTGTTAATCTAGTCTAGATTTCTAAACCAACGCTCTTATACCACTGTAGGGATTTACTACGCACCATGCGACTGATCAACCACTTGGGTCGACCACCTAGTACACGAGTTCGAACCATACTGACCAAGAACATGAACTTGTTCTTGACCGCTTAAAACTAACTAGCTGATTTAATCCCTAAATGCGGAACTGGGATTAAACCTAATCCTTAAATCCTAAAGGATTGGGATGTTGTAATTCTAGATTAGGTTAACAAGAAAGAAACCTTGTTCGAAGAACTCAAACACACACATGCTTGTGTGTTCGTCGACTACTACCAAGAACCCTAGGGTTCTTGGTTCGACTTCGAACAAGAGGAGAGGAAGAAAGAGTGTTCCATGTATCATACCTTAGGTTAATGCTTAAGATAAATCCACTGATGATGAACACGACGAACGATCCTCTAGATGATCACTTGTAACGATCCTTGATCTTCGAAGCTCGAAGAACACGAAGAACGAACGAAGAACACAAAACTTGTGTTCTTCCATTGATCTTAGTTCGGCCGAAATAGGGGAGAGGAGAGGCTAGGGATTTCGGCTTTTGGTGTGTAAGTGTGTTATGGAGTAACCTTTAGGGTTTAGCATAAGCCTTCTATTTATAATAGAAGATGTTACACTTAAAACCCTTCTAGTTTAATTAAGATTAACTTCTTAATTAAACTTCCTTTTTACACTTCCATCCCTTATAGTTTTAACTAGTTTATTATCATTGCACTTAACTATCAAATGTCTAGTATTAACACACTATAATTTCGGTACCCATATACACGAAATATATAGACTTGTATTTATACTTTTAATAGTTAATTATATAATATCCTTTATATAATTTATACAATAATATTATCCAATTACTATATGATTTAATAGCTTTAAATCATATCATGGATAACCTTTAATTAACACATTGTATATTTACTCAACTAGTAAATGTACAACTACTTGTATTAATTAGTTAGTTAAACTAATCTAGTAATAAGTTAAACTTAACTTAATACTTAACTGATTCATAATGACTATTATGAATCATTCCTCTTCGTAGTATCGTTGCATAACTTGTTCGTATTACATGTACTCACCGGTGTGACCCTTAAGTGTTTCGTAGGCATGGATGTATCATCATAGGTTGACTGACTGTGCACATAATTCCTTCAAAACCTACTTGAAAACAGGTACCGATATGGACCATGTTTAGCAGAAACGGATAAAATGGCTGCACATCTTCATTCTCTAGTTGATGACTGTGTTAATATGGCGCGTCACAATGTTCCGAAGTTAAAAGAATATATAGTTTATTGGGAAAACATGAAAAAAGTGCTTAAAGGAGACGCCCAATCGTCAAAGCTGGTTGAAACACAGGAAGAACTAATGGAAGAAATGTATGATGTTGACGTACGTAAGAATCGTGTTATCAAACTTGCTAAAAAATCAACAAATTAGGATAGAAAAAGGATTAAGAGTGCAGTTGAGTTAGCAACCTCTGGTAAGAAACTTCCATTTAGATCGCGTCAGTGTAGTATTTGTCAAAATTATGGTCATAACAGACGTGGTCATGCAAAATGGTTAAGGAATAAAACATTAGATGCTGAAGGTGGCGAAGCTGAAGACGGAAGCGAATACGAAGACGAAGATGATGAACTAGTAAAGGATGATAACGGTAATGAAGACAACGATGAAAACACCAATGATGATGCATCGGATGAGTGTTACAGTTCTGAATAACTTCTTTTGTATTTAGATGCCGAAAATAGTTTGGATTTTAACATGTTTTGCTTGTTTAAATTGTTTTTGGTAGACTTTATGTTTCAAAAGATATACAGTTTGTTTTCAATATTGATGTCATAATTGATGTTTTAGCCAATATTTACTTTGTTTGACGAGTTTAAGATATATATATATATATATATATATATATATATATATATATATATATATATATATATATATATATATATATATATATATATATATATATATATAATATATATATATATATAGAAGTGAGATCGAGTGAGGACTTTTTTCCCGGTGAGGACTGCGAGGACAAATCTCAAACGCTGATCTTAAAAATATGTGGCTCAGATTTCCCCATTTTTTTAGTAAAATTCGTAGTGGCATTTTCGTAATTATTATGAACTTTTTTTTACTTTTCCTCTAAAGGTCAAATGTTTGAGGGTGTTAAATGTCATTTGAATTTGAAATCTGCATGTATAAGACAACTCACGTGCTACCACTCTCCCCTCCCCCACTCTCCCCCACTCTCGGACATGTGTCACCATATGATTGGCTAGATACTTTTTTTTTTCCACCCACTTATGTTTTTTGGCTATAACTTTTTTTTTTCTTTGATAAAAAAAAATTCTGAAAAAACCAAAGTTCTTAAAATTAAATTCTCTACAAAATGAGCATAGTTGTGAAAATTTGAAAAAAAAAACCCAGATAAAATTTTGGATCATTTTAATAATTTTGGATCATTGTCATAATTTTGGATCGTTTTGTTATTTTTGAATCATTGTCATAATTTTGGATCATTTTGTTATTTTTGAATCATTGTTAATTTTGTCTAAGCATAATTTTGTATAAATAATTAGTCAACAAATAACTATATACATAATTTTGAATCATTTTGTTAATTTTGGATCATTTTATCTACATTTGCATCATTGTTAATTATGGATCATTATCAATTTTGGATCATTTTTTTTCAAATTTTCATGACTATGCTCATTTTGTAGAAAATTTAATTTTAAAATTATTGGCATTTTTAGATTTTTTATTTTACAAATAGAATAAAAAGTTATGGGCGAAAAACGAATCGGGTGGAAAAAACCCACATCCAATTAAAGGATGACAAGTGGCAAAGGAGGAAAGTGGGGGATTCAAAAAGACCTTTGTGCCCTTTTTAAGATGAGTGGACGAGAATTGTCCTCGCAGTCCTCACCGGGAAAAGAGTCCTCACCGGATCCGGACCCTATATATATATATATATATATATATATATATATATATATATATATATATATATATATATATATATATATATATATAACTTAGTGTTTGTTAAACAATTACTACATGTGATGTTGGATATCCATGGGTAATAACAAATAATGCAGTTTATGTAAAACGCTTACAGCATTTGAGTTTGCATTTGATGATAAACAAATACTTCAACGGGCCCTATTTAACATAAGAAAAGACGGGGTAAAACGGTATAATGGGGAGATAACACACATGTAACACCCAAGATTTCACAAACATTTAAAACTTATTAAGTAAAAGATTTAAATAAAAGGTCCCATAAATAAAACTCAAATATAAATATTTAACATTTAAAATGTAATTAATGCGGAAAAAAGATTTAAATAAAAATTAAGTTTAATAAATAACGACGTTCCACATCGACACTCATAAACGATACAACTGTCAACTGTCCACCTATGCTCTTCCTTTGCTGGTACCTGAAATAATGGGGGGAAGTTTTGGGCCAACTGGGAAGCTGAGTGAATAATCTCAAAATGCATACAATCATAACATACAACACATGAGGGCACATCGGTGTACTCCTACTCAGAATCTACTCAATTAATTACTCAGATTTATTTCTCGGATTTTATTACTCATATTTTAAATTTATATAGCGCGCTTGTGTGATTCGGGTCGATCGCCCCTCCTCAAACCCCAGATAGGCGTAAGCAAAAAACCCAGACGGGAGTGATCCCAAAACTCAGACGGGAGGTGATCCCAAGTAGGCATATAGCCAAAAACCCAGATGTGTATTATTATGTTTTTATCTCTTTAGCATAATTAACTCGAATAGCCCAGATAACTCAGATCATAGATAACTCAGATCACAGATAACTCAGATCACAGATAACTCAGATCACAGATAACTCAGATCACAGATAACTCAGATCACAGATAACTCAGATAGCAAATATGGTGCAAGTAATGAAACACATAAGTCATGCATGTACAACGTTAAAACTGAATACACGGTGAGAATACAGCCATATCGTTTTTGAGTGTCGATGTGGAACGTCGTTATTTATTAAACTTAATTTTTATTTAAATCCTTTTTCCGCATTAATTACATTTTAAATGTTAAATATTTATATTTGAGTTTTATCTATGGGACCTTTTATTTAAATCTTGTACTTAAAAAGTTTTAGATTTTTGTGAAATCTTGGGTGTTACAAGTTGGTATCAGAGCTTCGACTTGAGGGATTTGAGTTCGCAAGGGGCGAATACAAACTCAAGTTTGAGTTTCGAGTTTTTAAAACGAGAAATGAGTAAAATATTTTCTGAGTAAAGATTCCACATCAAGTATACAACATGTCACGTCGACCTCTCGCTTTTCCTGCTGCCGGTAATAATTAAGAGCTTTTATTTAATTGGGATTTTCATTGTATTCTGAGTTTTGAGGAATGATAAATATAAAAATTGCTATTATTATTTTTAGTATAATTCTGATTTATCTCTGAGTGTATTTCGCGACGAGGATCGCTTTTCTGAGTATATTTTTCGTGTGTAATTCTGAATGCATTTGCGTCATACACGCTAAAAAGTATAATTATATAAATTTTTATATTTTTAGATTTTATAATTCTGAGAAATTATAATCAAAAGGGGTAATAAATGTATATGAAATTATGATATAAATTTCATCAATTATTTAATGAGAACATGTTTTGGGTAAATAAGAAATGAGGAGTAATACATTTTTTTTCATATTGAGAAAATATTAAATATTTCGTTTTGGAAAAGCACTTAATAGATAGAGTTATTGAAACGAGTAATCTGCGAAATGAGTAAATGAAAGATATATTATTTACCAACTGATATAAAGAATATATTTATGATGTTTTATCAATTCGAGTAAAGCGAAAATACCGAGAACATATTTTTTTAAGAAAAAAAAACTATTTAAAATTGATAATTATTTTAAGTTATTTACATTTGAGCTAGACGAGAAATCTTAACTAGAATTGTCTTTTATTTTTTTTATTTGTTATTTCAGAGTCGTTTTAGTTTTTAATTGTAAAACTTTAGTTGGATTAAACATGTTTTTAAATGTTGAATTATCATTTGAGATTTTATTTAGTGGAACCTTTTCACTTTTTTATCGAATTTAAAATTTTTAAATTTCTGAGAATTTCGGGTGTTATAAAATCTTTGGGAAAAAAAAAGCTTTTACAAAGAGATGAGACGCGATGTATTGAGAAAATCTTTATGCTGAGAAAATAATAAACTGGGATTTATAATTGAGATCAAATGAGAAAACCTTTAAAGTATGTGATTTAAATAGCTGAGTGTGAAAATCCATAATTTTTAAATGTGAATAACGAGTAAATAAGAGAGTATTAAATCAATTTTGATTAAAAATATTTTAATTAAATATTCTTAAATTTTAAACCCTTTTAAATTTTTACTCTCTAATTGGGGTTTTTTTTTTTAATTTACGTATTTTAATGCTGACTCACATTAAAAAAAAAATTATGAGAAATATTGAAAAAAAAGAGGGTGAAAATTTTATTTATTTTAAAAGAGTATTTATTGAAGCGAGCTTAATAATAATTAATAAAATCGGTTAATGAAAAACAATCGAGTCGAGTAAAGGAGAATTATTAACACGAGCTAAAAGAAATATAAGCGAATCAAGATTGATGAGAAACTACTAACCGAGACTATTGAATGAGATTTATACTGTGAAAACAGCTAAAATTTGAAATTTATGCGAATCTGAGTTATGAGTATAACGTATGAGATTAAATATACGTATGATATTCTGAGTAATGTTTATATGATTTTGAGTACACACAGTTGGGTGCATATTCGTTATTATCATATATCATATATGGAAAATAATTGTTTTCTTTCTTCTGAGTGTGATTTGTTGGTGGATTTTGTGTGGGAAAATTGTGAACTTTGAGATTGACTTGTGACCAAACAAAGGTAGGTGTCTAAAGTAATAGAGGGACCCTATTACCTTACACACAGGACTTTTGGTTGGTTATGGGAAGATTTTGAGGGGAACGATGGACCAATGCTTGTTGCTGTGAAATTTGTATGGGTATCCTAATTGTTTGTGTGCTGATATGCTTGCTTTTTTTAATATGGTTGAGAATCCCAGTTTCCAAACTCGATGACGAGTTTATCTCCAGGTGGAGTTGAGTAGGGGTAAAAAGGGGAATTACCAAGAAATAATTATCATTAACTATTATTTGGAAATATTATGGGCATGATGCTTATGGATAGAGATTTTATTTTTCTGATATATATATATATATACATACATGGATAGAGAAATTATAAAGAGTAATTATCAAACTGAGTAACTGAGAGTGATTAAGTTCATTTTATGGTATAATTATTGAGTCAATAACTCATGGTAATTGAGGAATTTATAAATTGAATTAATTGGGCTGAGTATAATTGTGTAAATGAGAAGTAACAAATGTTATAATTATATAATTAAGGAGAAATTATAAAGTAAAGAGAATTTATTAATGTGTCGGATATGAGGAAATGAGTTAAGATGAGCTTGTTAATCGGAGTTGGTAATGAATTATTAAAACGAGCTCAAATGAGAAAATTTCATGTAGATTGATTATTGAGTAATTTTGAATTATAAGAAATAAAAAAAATCGAGGTAAATGAACACGTTACTAAATTGAGTTAAAAGAGAAGTTTTAAATTAACGGGAAGTTTATTTAAAAAAAAACAATTATTAAGGCGTTATAAAGATTTTATGAGAAAATTTTATTTGTGAGTAATATATTTTACTTAGAGTTATCAACTAATATATTTTATTAATTATTAAATATTTAAAAAGTTTGTGGTGTTATAAAATTTTGTGAGAAAACTTTATGACTAATTATTAGATAGGAGTTAAGGGGAATTATCAAATGAAATTACTGGATCGATTAATATATTTTATCACTTAGAGTTATCAAATAGTATACTTTATTATATTTAATTTATTGAATTAAAAATAGTTATGGTATCGAATGAACGAGGAATTTATTAAGTGAATAAAACAATGAGATCTATAATAAATGAGCACTGAGAATTACTAAAGCAAGGAATCGCTAAATTTAGGTGTAAAAAAGTAACATTTTAAAGTGATAATAGAGGATAATGCTTAATTGAAGAAATGTTAACAAATTAATTAATTCGTAAATTGAGTAATGAGAAATCGTTAAAAATAAGGGTATGAAATAAAGTGTTAGTATAGATGGCGATAAGTTAAAAGCTGAATTATGAAAATATTAATCGAGTGTATTTGGAGTATATGCAAAATTAGAAATTTGGGGAGATATATTTAATATTAAAATAATTCGTTCTGATTATTGGTTCATATATCTTAATAATTAATCGGCGGCGACCTAATATATATAACGAGTAGATGGGAGATGAATCAGATGTTCGTAATTATGACTTTTCATGATTACATATGAGATTTACTTGCGGTAGGTAATGATGTTACTGATAAATAATTCTACATTCTGAGTTATATTTCTGAGTTAAAATTTCTAAGTTATTTTTCTGGGTTTATTTATGAGTTAAAATTTATGAGATAAGATTTCTGGGTTATACTTCTGAGATATATTTCGAGTTAGACTTCTGAGTTACATTCCTGAGTGACGTTGCATGAGTACTACTGGTGATTTTGAATTCTGTGTGCATTATCTGTGATATATGTGTGATAGGTACATTCCATGTGAACAACATTCCTGTTGTTGTGTTATTTGACTGTCGGGCGACCCACACATTCGTTTCTTATGCTTTACTAAGATGATGTCATATAGAGTAGAGGACCTTTCATGAGCCATTAGTGTTAGAGATTTGTTAATGATAAGACGTTTTCTTTTGCTAAAGTGTATCGCGAGTGTTTGATCGAAATGTGCGTGGGAAATTCCCCATAAACTTTATCCATATCGCCATGAGAGAGCCGCATGTGATTGTGAAAATAGATTGGATGACTGAGTACCACGGCGGGATCGTCTGTTGACACAAACAAATCGGTAGCAAATTTCCAAGTGGAGTTGAATCGGAGATTCAACGCGATGTTAATCGCTGGGTGCCGGGACCGTGTCCGGCTGTGAGGGCAAGAAGACGTCTTAAGCTTGGTGTGGTGGAGTAGTTCGCGTATGTATCGACAACATTTTCGACGATAAACCGAGATCTATAGAGAACGTTCTGATTCTTTTTTACCCTTATCGTCTTGTACCACCAGAGATGAAAGATTTGTATAAGCAGTTGCGAGAGCCGGAGATTCATTCTGATTTAGGTCACCCTGAAGAGCTTCTTCTTGTTTATAACCTTTCTTGTCTATCCATTTGAAGATGTGTGTCTTTGGCGAACCTGAGAATGAGATGCGAGACCGTGTCGCACCCCGCCAAAAATGGTTTTGCGGAAGAACGAAGTGCGACTAATTAGCAACATAACACATCAATAATAGTAAACTTCGCATTAATTGAAAAATGGATTGCCAATGTCGTTACAAAAACCAAAAAGAAATAGTTTGAACATAAACCAAAATAATTGTCGTAAATAAAATCTTGTGTCATTAAGACTTATTCTTGAAACTAATGCATGACAATCCTTGACCAAAACCTAACCTTGAAATGACTTAATTTCCGTTACCTGAGAAAACATATAGAAAAAGTGTCAACACAATGGTTGGTGAGTTCACAGGTTTTGTGACTTCAATAGTCATATCATTTAAAATCGTTACGTACAACCTTGTACGATTTGTATCGTTGTTCTGAAATATTGAACAAAAATAGTTTTTGGTGCAATTCATAATCCCTCGCAAGCTCGCGAAGCAATACAAGTTAAGGTATAATCAAAGAGCCTATAATCAATCCGAAATCTAATTGTTAGAATATAAAGCTCAAACTCGGTTGGACTAGCGCATAACTAGCCATGAGCGGGGGATCAATCCCGATAGTACTATCTCTATATTCCTTGGCTAACACATTAGCTAATGATTATTGTTAAACGTGGACTCGCAATATGGTCCGTTGTCCTTCATGGTAGGTACGTGTTTACAACAATGATTACACAAAGATTATTTATTGCAAAATAGTTGAATAGTATATGTTTTCTCCCCCAGGTAAAATAGTTATAAAAATAGTAAGAGTGGGGTCGTGAAACTCACATTAGCGAAGCTTCCAAATTCGTAAATCCACAAAGTTTGGGATTCCAACCAAAGATTCCTAGCGTCCTAAACGCATATGTATAGTTAATAAGTGACAGTCTAAAATGATACGCCTAGACTATATGATGCATGAATGTTTCTCTCAACTCGAATTTAGACATGAGCGATATGTTGGTGACTCGATAAAGTTGGACTTGTACATTAAATATTGTTGTTTATGTTAAGTATATTGTTGAAAATACATCAACTTAGTTGGTATTTAACAATTTGTTAATCAAAGTTAATTATTTGCATAAATTTAGATAATTATTTATTAATCAAATAAATTATAATTAAAGAAAATAATTTTTAATAATTAATAATTATTAAACAATACTTTATTAATTAAGTAATAATTAATTAGAAAGTTTAAATACTTAAATAGATTATATAAATAATTAAATGACAAATATTTGTTTGTCAAATACTTCGTATTGATTTTTAAGATATGGCTTTTGTCAACCAACATATGACTTTTTAAAGGATGTATACTAACTTTGTACTACAGAGGGTACTTGTACAGAGCTACAACAAATCATATGGCTGAAAATAGTTACTGAGTTTGAACAAACAAGTCATAAAGCGGAAAAGGTGAAGAAACAGTCGCTCTCTCAGCCTGCGACGGACTAAAAAAAAAAAGAAGACAGGAACAACTTATAAACTGTAATAACATTAATGTATTAATTTATATATATAATAAAAATTTGATAAATTGTTGTTGACTTAAACTGAATTTGGACTACAAAAAGGGTTTGGTTACTTGGATTTTATGGCATGCTGGATCGATCAACTTTTTGTCCGACTGAGTTTCATGGCCTGCGACCACTCAACCGAGCCGGTGGAATCAGAAACAGAAACGGATCTCCGGTAGTTGACCGGAACCTCGCCGGAAAACGTTTGCCTCGGAAACAGAGACAAAACAACTCTGTCACCGGCAGATGCTAGCGGCTGATGGAAAACAAACTTAACGATGGTTTTCACCGGAAAACAATTACAAAAACAAACCCGATACACCCACACCCAAAACCCGTTTATTAGTTACGTAAAGATAGGATATCCACCTTCTCCAAACCCAACTAAAATACCCACACGTCGCCGGAGTTGGCGACTGTGATCGGAACAGGAAACCCACCCCTCGCCGGGGACGAGGGAGGTGCAACGGAACCAAAACCCAGAAAACTAATCGAACAAAAAAAAAACTCACATAAATGCATGCTTACGATAAACAAAAAGGGTGATATGAGTTATACCTATCGAGTGAGAAAAGAACCGAGAACCGGATTTGGTGTACGTTGCGTCGCCGGAAGCTGTGGAGATCGCCGGAGTTTCTTTTTCTGCTGGGTTTCGCCAAAAGTGAAAGAGAGAAGGGAGTAGGGGTATTATATAGGTATAGCAGTAGGTTTAAAAGAGGGTTGAGGATAGATACCATTTTGAATATAAAAATATTATAATAAAACAACGTGTACCAGATCTTTGGGGGGTTCGGTAGAGAGTGGCTGGGAACATGGGAAGATAAGGGTAAGTTTAAATTTTAAATTTTGAAGGAATGAGAACATGGTACTTGGCATTGTACACACATCTTGCATGCATAATTTAGAAATCAAGATACTGACGTGCCAAGATTTTTTTTTGGGGTTATTATTTTCATTGTTTTTGACTTTATGTATGCTTTATTAATTATTAAAATTGTAGCTTTAATTTGTACCATAGCTTGTATAAGTTTCATATTACACACTTTAGTTAACCTAAACTTTATTATAAAATATAAAATTTATATTTTTGATTTGAGTTTGGTCACCAACTCGCTAGGTTAGTACAACTATAAATAATAGCTACTTGCATCATTGTTGTTGTGTATAAATTAATATATATAATTTGTATGTTTCGCTAAACTTATACGATAAAAATGTTCTTTTATTCACGTCTTAGTAAATGAAAACTAAGTGATCACAAGTAGACGTTGGGTTAAACACCCAATCGCGAGGGTTGTCACATTCTCCCCTCGTTAAGGAAATTTCGTCCCGAAATTTAAGTTGACGTATCATTTGCTTGGGAGTCAGAAATAGGTGCTCCAAATTATCTATAGTTTTTAGTTTTAGGTAGACAATACATAATAATTATTATATCAAAGCTCCCTAGTTCACCATTTAATAGGTTTGTTTCTAATAAGTGGTATTTTAAAGTGAGACTACATCCTTCAGTATTTCGTTGGTTCATATTAACTTTTTATTAGCTAGTTTTATCAAGTAATTCACGCGTAATTTTACTAACGTTTACAAAATCACTGTCAGTAGACACAAAATTCATATTGGCCCTTGTTTCACATAAAATAAAAGTATGATGAGCATTGACGAGAAACGTACCAGTTTCTGAATCAGGATCCTGGCGTGCTTTTGGAGCTCCAATCGCGAATGTTCTTCCATGGTTGAATTGACGATCATAATCATCGTTGGAGTTCTTGTTGTTGTCCTGATTCTCCCACTCAGGACATTTTCTTATATGGTGACCTTTTACTCCACATTTAAAACACCCTTTTTCGGTGACAAGGGTCACTTGACATGTATAAGCCTTGTGCCCAAACTTTTTGCATCTATTGCACTGTAGACATCTACCTCCATGATGACGCTTGCATGTGTTGCACTTTGGATAGTTTCCGAGGTAAGGTTTAGATCCTTGGTTGGTTGCTTTGGTTGCCAAATATCCCCTGGTTGTAGGTTCTTCACTCAAGTTTTGCTTGTTGCGATTGGTGTTGTTATTGTCGTAGTAATTGTTGAGTATGTTCTCCCATCCATATTTGTCTATCACACTGTTATCCTTTGCTCTACTCTTGAAACATTCTTGTTGTGCTCTCTTAACTGAAAGACTCACTCGACTTGTTTCGGCATTATGCCCGAACTTATTACTCCAATTGCATTGTGTGCATTTTCCATAGTGATGTCGATTGCATTGATTGCATGCTGGGTGCTTGTCGGCGTATCCATTGGTGCTTCCACAATAGGATTTGGTACTTGGATCGTTTGTGTTTTCGAAATTATGTTCCTTTAGTATAATTTCTCCCCCGTGGGTGTTAACCCTTCCATCCTTGTTACCGTATGAAATTGGGACTCTGTTGTCGGTACTATTTCTCCTATTATCATTCATTTCGTTATTGCTACCATTGATATTCCCATTCATCATGATGAAGTTTCCAGCGTGGTTTGCTTCGTACTGAGCAAGAGTAGTTGCGACTTGTTCAAATATGACTGCTACAAGACCTACGATTGTCAGTGGTGCTGAGTTCTCATTTTGATTAGTTCCTCTCCTGTTTTCCATTTCTTCCTGTCAGTGCACACAACATGTGTCAGACCATACGTGGTGATCTCTTATCCCAAATATAACTAACTTATATTACATCAAATATTTCTTTATTACGTAATTGTTGCTTATTGAGACTTCATAACTCCATTGTATACTTGTTTCTTAATTTTCATTTCTTTCGTAGATTCGATACACAACCTAATCATTGATGTGAAGCGCCGCAATAGATGACGAAGTTTTCGATTACTTTAGGTAGGGCTAATATTGTTGTGGCACATAGTTTATACTTTATGGTTGGGACGTGGTGACTATTCCTCTGAATTGGGGTGCAAATTCCTAGACACACTTCTCGTTTTTCTTATTTTTGGTTACGAGATGAGGAACGAGTCAGACTAGTTTGCTAAGTCTTGTGGTGTAGTTGGCAACATAGGAACCTTCCATCGATAGGTTCCAGAATAAGTTTCTAGTATTTGATAAACATCTTCAATCAGCGAAATTTTCGGTTCGTCCCCAGGCATTCGGTAAGCATCATTCTCGAGAGGTCAATTTAAAATTGTTGACACGATTATGGTTGTGGAAGACGTGCGTAGGAAATTGTAGCGGTCACAAAAGAAATACTAAGTTTTGATGCCTAGAGTACCTGTACTTAGCTTTCGATAGGTTGTACGCATTCGTAAGGATCGATTTTTATTATTATTATTATTATTATTATTATTATTATTATTATTATTATTATTATTATTATTATTATTTTGTAAGGATGAAATTAGATTCTTAGTGAGACACGTGGATTCTAATTGTAGAAGTTTTGGCATTTCTAGAGACAAAGCTCGCGTCTCGATAGGATTCTAGGCTGGAAGATCGACGTGTGATCAGTGAGGATATTAGGGTTAAATTTTAGTCTTGAATTTCGATAACCCATTACTTTGATAACTCCACATTATATTATGTTATTATAAACACGTTGGCCACCCGTTTTTATAATACCATGATACAATGTTTCCTCATCATTGTCACTTCATATTCTCCATATAAGATTATAGGAATATAGGAGTTTTGCTTAGAATTTATTTTAGAGAAGTCTTCGAGATGATATGGGACAACTTTTGTGTTTTCATTTCGTTGCGCCAGAGGTTGATGGGTAGACATAAGTCTTTGGTTAAGCGGCGAATCTTTCGAGTTTCATGATTAGGTATATATAATATATATATTGTGTGAGATGAGTATATATAGTGTACAAATGAATACGTTAAGTGTGATTAAGATACATGGTTTATGTGTAGAGGTGTTTATTGTGCAAGGTCGTCCAAGGACGTGTCTTGATGCTCCTGGGCTAATCAAGTAAAGTATTCAACATATTCGTTGCTCGCATACATTTTGTAAAGATTCTTGGATTCGTGTTTTGGTGTAACCGATTAGTGTAGTGTAGATAAGGATCCAAATTACGTGTAAGGTATGTAGGATAAGTGTGCAGTGAATAGTGTAGTGCAACGTATTGAGTATAAAATATAACGTAATAGGTGTCACACATAATTTCACGTATAAGTATCCTATAATACTAGAGTGCTCTATCTAATGTATGGGTAAGCCAACTAAAGCACCTAGTAGTAGGTCTATGGAGGGATACATATGAGACTCTATATGAAATGCAAGTTTCATGTGTGATGCAACTCTACATGATTTGAAAATGTTTTGACCCAAAATCGTTTTCGGTTATAGATTAGACTCATGCTAATTCACTATAACCAATGGCTCTGATACCAATCTGTCACACCCCGCCAAAAATGGTTTTGCGGAAGAACGAAGTGCGACTAATTAGCAACATAACACATCAATAATAGTAAACTTCGCATTAATTGAAAAATGGATTGCCAATGTCGTTACAAAAACCAAAAAGAAATAGTTTGAACATAAACCAAAATAATTGTCGTAAATAAAATCTTGTGTCATTAAGACTTATTCTTAAAACTAATGCATGACAATCCTTGACCAAAACCTAACCTTGAAATGACTTAATTTCCGTTACCTGAGAAAACATATAGAAAAAGTGTCAACACAATGGTTGGTGAGTTCACAGGTTTTGTGACTTCAATAGTCATATCATTTAAAATCGTTACGTACAACCTTGTACGATTTGTATCGTTGTTCTGAAATATTGAACAAAAATAGTTTTTGGTGCAATTCATAATCCCTCGCAAGCTCGCGAAGCAATACAAGTTAAGGTATAATCAAAGAGCCTATAATCAATCCGAAATCTAATTGTTAGAATATAAAGCTCAAACTCGGTTGGACTAGCGCATAACTAGCCATGAGCGGGGGATCAATCCCGATAGTACTATCTCTATATTCCTTGGCTAACACATTAGCTAATGATTATTGTTAAACGTGGACTCGCAATATGGTCCGTTGTCCTTCATGGTAGGTACGTGTTTACAACAATGATTACACAAAGATTATTTATTGCAAAATAGTTGAATAGTATATGTTTTCTCCCCCAGGTAAAATAGTTATAAAAATAGTAAGAGTGGGGCCGTGAAACTCACATTAGCGAAGCTTCCAAATTCGTAAATCCACAAAGTTTGGGATTCCAACCAAAGATTCCTAGCGTCCTAAACGCATATGTATAGTTAATAAGTGACAGTCTAAAATGATACGCCTAGACTATATGATGCATGAATGTTTCTCTCAACTCGAATTTAGACATGAGCGATATGTTGGTGACTCGATAAAGTTGGACTTGTACATTAAATATTGTTGTTTATGTTAAGTATATTGTTGAAAATACATCAACTTAGTTGGTATTTAACAATTTGTTAATCAAAGTTAATTATTTGCATAAATTTAGATAATTATTTATTAATCAAATAAATTATAATTAAAGAAAATAATTTTTAATAATTAATAATTATTAAACAATACTTTATTAATTAAGTAATAATTAATTAGAAAGTTTAAATACTTAAATAGATTATATAAATAATTAAATGACAAATATTTGTTTGTCAAATACTTCGTATTGATTTTTAAGATATGGCTTTTGTCAACCAACATATGACTTTTTAAAGGATGTATACTAACTTTGTACTACAGAGGGTACTTGTACAGAGCTACAACAAATCATATGGCTGAAAATAGTTACTGAGTTTGAACAAACAAGTCATAAAGCGGAAAAGGTGAAGAAACAGTCGCTCTCTCAGCCTGCGACGGACTAAAAAAAAAAAGAAGACAGGAACAACTTATAAACTGTAATAACATTAATGTATTAATTTATATATATAATAAAAATTTGATAAATTGTTGTTGACTTAAACTGAATTTGGACTACAAAAAGGGTTTGGTTACTTGGATTTTATGGCATGCTGGATCGATCAACTTTTTGTCCGACTGAGTTTCATGGCCTGCGACCACTCAACCGAGCCGGTGGAATCAGAAACAGAAACGGATCTCCGGTAGTTGACCGGAACCTCGCCGGAAAACGTTTGCCTCGGAAACAGAGACAAAACAACTCTGTCACCGGCAGATGCTAGCGGCTGATGGAAAACAAACTTAACGATGGTTTTCACCGGAAAACAATTACAAAAACAAACCCGATACACCCACACCCAAAACCCGTTTATTAGTTACGTAAAGATAGGATATCCACCTTCTCCAAACCCAACTAAAATACCCACACGTCGCCGGAGTTGGCGACTGTGATCGGAACAGGAAACCCACCCCTCGCCGGGGACGAGGGAGGTGCAACGGAACCAAAACCCAGAAAACTAATCGAACAAAAAAAAAACTCACATAAATGCATGCTTACGATAAACAAAAAGGGTGATATGAGTTATACCTATCGAGTGAGAAAAGAACCGAGAACCGGATTTGGTGTACGTTGCGTCGCCGGAAGCTGTGGAGATCGCCGGAGTTTCTTTTTCTGCTGGGTTTCGCCAAAAGTGAAAGAGAGAAGGGAGTAGGGGTATTATATAGGTATAGCAGTAGGTTTAAAAGAGGGTTGAGGATAGATACCATTTTGAATATAAAAATATTATAATAAAACAACGTGTACCAGATCTTTGGGGGGTTCGGTAGAGAGTGGCTGGGAACATGGGAAGATAAGGGTAAGTTTAAATTTTAAATTTTGAAGGAATGAGAACATGGTACTTGGCATTGTACACACATCTTGCATGCATAATTTAGAAATCAAGATACTGACGTGCCAAGATTTTTTTTTGGGGTTATTATTTTCATTGTTTTTGACTTTATGTATGCTTTATTAATTATTAAAATTGTAGCTTTAATTTGTACCATAGCTTGTATAAGTTTCATATTACACACTTTAGTTAACCTAAACTTTATTATAAAATATAAAATTTATATTTTTGATTTGAGTTTGGTCACCAACTCGCTAGGTTAGTACAACTATAAATAATAGCTACTTGCATCATTGTTGTTGTGTATAAATTAATATATATAATTTGTATGTTTCGCTAAACTTATACGATAAAAATGTTCTTTTATTCACGTCTTAGTAAATGAAAACTAAGTGATCACAAGTAGACGTTGGGTTAAACACCCAATCGCGAGGGTTGTCACAGACCGTTACCCTGAGATTCTTCCAAGCGATGACTTCGGGGACGAAGTCTATTTCAAGTGGACTTGAGTTGTAACGCCCTGAAATTTTAATAATTAAATAATAAATAACATTAATTTAATCGTCATAATTAAGATTAAAATGAATTATTAGTAAACTAATTATAATGGAGATGAACGGTTCGTTTTATTAAACGTTATTTAAATTAGACAACAATTCATTAGACTTTTCTAATTATTTTAGTGAGACGTCCTTTATTCGTGAGTTCGTCTCGGGGTTGGACCGGTTAGTTAATCATAACAGTGGAATGTTATTCTTTTGAGTGGTGGGCTTGTTTGATTAAAAAGTGTGAACCTTTTGTAACGCCCCAAAATTTCTTGATAAGTAAATATCACCTCAGTTCTTAAGTTAAATTAAGTTAAGGCATTTACTTGTTTATATTTACTTGTTTAATTCTTAAATTAAATATCACCTAATCAAGGTCGTATCATATTTATGTGGTTAATTTGATAGTGATTCTTACTTTATTTGTAACTAAGAAGCATGCATTGGTCATTTCTTTCCCATCGCTTGTGTAGAGCCCGACCAAATGGAGCGTCCAAAATTGTAAGGTGGGTCGGGTGCAACTTTAAGTGGTGAGCCCATGTGTGTAGGGACAAGGGCCTATGTTAGTGGTATTTAAAAGAGAAAACCCTATGCCTAGTAGCCGACAACCACCTCGTTTCCTTTGGAGCATCACTTGTTTTCTGCCTTTTTCCGATGAGATAATATCACCCTTTCCGTCACACCTCATCATTTTCTATTTTCCACCGTAATCTTCACACTAGTTTTATCACCACCGTCCGTACTAGGGCTCCGTTTCCTCCGGCGAACTAGCTTGAATCTGCTCCGGCGAACTAAGCTCGTTTCTGTTTCGGGGAGTTTTGTTTATTCCGGTGAAGTGGGTTAGTTCCGCTTCAAACGTCGCCACCATCATCACATTATGTTTGACCGCGGGTAAAGCACCGCCATCTCATTCCGGTTAAGTCGACGTACAACTTATTCTGATTTTTGTCCGGACGATTAAGTAGGGGAGCAAAAGCCTCGAAGTTCTGGTGCACTCGAACAACTTTTATCGAGCAGGAAGCTTTGTATTCGGTAGTTATTTCTCCTGCTCATTTCTTTTAACTTTGTTTAATCAAAAATTTACATGGAAAGAATAACCAGTGAGTCTACAAATGGGTTTTGGTTTGTTCATGGAAAGTTTTGTATGTCATGGGGTCTTAATTTATTCATTACCATTTTCATGGGTTTTGAGGGTTTTGAATTTGGAGTTTTGTCAAACACTGTTATGTAAAAAAAACACTTTTGTCTCCTTTCCCTTTTCGGATTGTTTATTCTGCTCAAGTAAGAGATGGATTTTGAATTACTTTTCTTCCCTTTATGAGTTTATTATTATTTTAAAGCAGAAAAAGTTTTATTATCTCTACTATATTATAAAGGGTTTACCCCTTCCATAATTAGCAAGGCTGATAATTCAACCAACACACTTGCTAATTATGAAAATTAAATTGCATTTAAAAAAAATGTGGCCTTCATGATTCGAACTCAAGACCATGAGGTAGTATAAAGAACCTCATACAAGCCACGCCAGTAACAACATGTTAATATTTGGGCAAAATGCATAGAAGGGTAACCTACTTTCCATTAAAATTCATTTAAGGGTATGTACTTTTGTTTTGATCACTAAAGGGTAACATACTTTCATAAAGGTTGATCAAAGGGTAACCTACTTTCATAAATGTTTATCAAAGGGTAACCTACTTTAATAAAGGTATATAAAAAGGGGAAAATGACTACTCACTCAACAAGTTTAATTTACTTGTTCCAACCAAAATGAACGGTTACAAAAAAAGTAGTTCAAAGTGTACATGCTTCTTTGTTTCTAAATTATTTTACTCAAACAATAAATTCAAAAAAGGGTCATGTGTTTGTTCTTAAAGTTGAGCTTCTTCATGAGATGAGTCTTGAACGTGATTAACTTGGATCACTAGATTAGTTTTGTTTCCATACCTTAACCATTAGTTCAACGAAAGATGGAATTTTGGAATTTGAACGAAGAATTGATCGACGTTATTTTGACCTAGTTTGAAGGCTGCGAAACAAAACTAATCATATAAGCATTAAATAGTCATGTGGAAAACAAATGGAAGAATTGATTACCGGTAACCGGTTTCACAAGTCACATTTTACCTTTTTATATACTTTTATGAAAGTAGGTTACCCTTTAGTGATCAAAATAAAAGTACATACCCTTATATAAACTTTGATGGAAAGTAGGTTACCCTTTAGTGATCAAAACAAAAGTACATACCCTTAAATAAACTTTGATAGAAAGTAGGTTACCCTTCTATGCATTTTGCCCTTAATATTTTGAACAATTATACTTATAATCACTACTTACGATATAACTTTAAAAACACCCCGCCCTTCTTGACCAATGCATGCGTTTCTGTTCTGATCTTGAGAATTTAAATGTTTATTTATAGGGAAGTGCAACTTTGGAAATCACATTCTAATAAATCGAATCACTCTCTCTCTCTCTCTCCCCTCTTTTATCATTCAAATAAAAAACAAATCAATATCTTTCAAAACCCCGAAAACAGTCGATCGTTCTCCCTGAGTTCACAAAGCCGCCGCCTCTACAACCTCCTCCGTCAACGCACGCCGATGCCCACTCCTTCACCACCTCCTTCTCGGACCATTTCACTGCACGCGTTTGTTTTATTCAGGTTTCTCCCTCTTTTTTTCATGTCTTTCTTTTGTGTTTTTTTTTCTTTATTTTCGATTTTGTTATATTCAGGTTCTTATAGAGGCTGCAAAAGCCACTGGACTTCGAAAACCAACTCTAACTTGGTTTTTCTATTTACAGGTAAAATCTTAAACTTTTTTATGTCAAATATGCATAAAAGTTATAGTTTTTAGTTTAGTATTAATGCTAATGTTTTCTTTTTCAACAGCAACAATTAATGCTAATGCTAATGTTAATGTTATGATTATGTTTATTCACAATTTAAAATACAAAAATCAGGTTGGCTCGGTTCAAATAAGAAGAAAAGAAACTCAAAAGGGAACGGTTCAATGTTGTAAGTCACCTAATAGTGCATCTTTAATGTATTAAACCTAAATAAATCGTTATTACGTTTTGATTTTAGAGTGTCGAGGTTGAAGCAGTGTATGTAGATGATCGTGTAGTTGATGGACCATCGTCATTTACAAATTTATCTTTAGTATGTTTTGGTCCTTCATCTCTGATTTGAAATCCGTTAAGTGCATTAGAAGTGTATTAGGAGGATTTTACAGATTCGAAGTAAGAACAAACAACAAAATTCCAAAATAGAAACCCGTTAAAAAGGTTAACCTGGTTTTTATTGAGGTTAGGTGGTTAAATCAGATTAATCCTACCCGTTAAACCCAGCTTTGTTTTCCTTTTTTCTATTTTTAACTTTTTATGAATGTGGTGAGTGCATTAAAGTTAATTATAGTGTCATGTTAACTAAGCAGGTTACCCAAAAGAAAGCTATTATGGGGAAATACGAGGGCTATTTTATGCACATGGTTACTAAATTACTCTTTTACTTGTGTGGAATGATTGAAGCTTTCGGTTGACCGTATTGAGAAGTATGCAGACAGCTTTAATAAGTTAAGTGGATGATAATTAATAATTCAATATGCATACATTTGATATTGATTTTTAATAATGTTTTCTTAATTAAAATTAATAATTTCGGATTTTTGATATTCGAACTTTCGAATAATTTCAGATATGATATTTGGATTTTAGATCATATACGCGGATATTTTGAACACCCCTAAAAAAATCACCTTTAAAACATGGAATTGAGTTATGCTATTCCTTTTTTTGTTTTTCTTAACCTACGAGAGCAGTAGTTGTATTGTTGAAATGTTAATTAAAATGAGTTGGCATTTGGGGTTTGTGATTAGGTTGAGTTAAAAACAGTGACAAGTGTGGGTTCAATTTATAAATCTGGCTCTTATCAGTATTTAAATATATATTTTTTTAAAATGACAAATCTAATCTACTCATACTTACTACTTATGTCCATAACGGGACTTGAACTCCTGACCTCAAGGTTTAGAGGCAACACCATATCGCTAGGCTAAAGGCTCTTTGTTTCAATATTTATGTATTAACATGTATTTTTTCATGGTCATCGTTAATTGACCTTAATTTTGACATAAGCATTAGTTGACTCGATTAATAGTATGGTAACTCTGTGATTCTACATATATACAAAAACACTACAGCTTGCAGATTTTATTGGCCACCGATTCGCAAACTTAAACCAACGAGTCTACATCAGAATTATACCACAATCAGTTTAATTCAGAGACACCAACCTTTTAATCCCATATTGGTACCTTCCATATTTGCTATTTCGGCACAGACATGTGCTTATAAAAATTGGGCGGGCCCGACCCGTGACCTTAATCATATTTGCATTAAGATCAAATAACTGGGTTATTAAGGTAGTTGTTTGTTACTTGATGTGGAATCTTTACTCAGAAAATATTTTACTCATTTCTCGTTTTAAAAACTCGAAACTCAAACTTGAGTTTGTATTCGCCCCTTGCAAACCCAAATCCCTCAAGTCGAAGCTCTGATACCAACTTGTAACACCCAAGATTTCACAAAAAATTAAAACTTTTTAAGTACAAGATTTAAATTAAAGGTCCCATAGATAAAACTCAAATATAAATATTTAACATTTAAAATGTAATTAATGCGGAAAAAGGATTTAAATCAAAATTAAGTTTAATAAATAACGACGTTCCACATCGACACTCATAAACGATATAGCTGTATTCTCACCGTGTATTCAGTTTTAACGTTGTACATGCATGACTTATGTGTTTCATTACTTGCACCATATTTGCTATCTGAGTTATCTGTGATCTGAGTTATCTGTGATCTGAGTTATCTGTGATCTGAGTTATCTGTGATCTGAGTTATCTGGGCTATCTGAGTTAATTATGTTAAAGAGATAAAAACATAATAATACACATCTGGGTTTTAGGCTATATGCCTACTTGGGATCACCTCCCGTCTGAGTTTTGGGATCACTCCCGTCTGGGTTTTTTGCTTACGCCTATCTGGGGTGTGAGGAGGGGCGATCGACCCGAATCACACAAGCGCGTTTTATAAATTTAAAATATGAGTAATAAAATCCGTGAAATAAATCTGAGTAATTAATTGAGTAGATTCTGAGTAGGAGTACACCGATGTGCCCTCATGTGTTGTATGTTATGATTGTATGCATTTTGAGATTATTCACTCAGCTTCCCAGTTGGCCCAAAACTTCCCCCCATTATTTCAGGTACCAGCAAAAGGAAGAGCATAGGTGGACAGTTGACAGCTGTATCGTTTATGAGTGTCGATGTGGAACGTCGTTATTTA
Organism: Calendula officinalis; assembly: GCA_963853835.1. Lineage (NCBI taxonomy): Eukaryota > Viridiplantae > Streptophyta > Magnoliopsida > Asterales > Asteraceae > Calendula > Calendula officinalis. The sequence goes on from OY970823.1 coordinate 22,648,864, forward strand.
TTAAACTTAATTTTTATTGAAATCCTTTTTCCGCATTAATTACATTTTAAATGTTAAATATTTATATTTGAGTTTTATTTATGGGACCTTTTATTTAAATCTTGTACTTAAAAAGTTTTAAATTTTTGTGAAATCTTGGGTGTTACAACACAAAACTGCCAAATTTCAATAAGTAGGTCTTAACATACAAATCAAGAAGGTATTTATTAATTAATATTTAGAGCTAAACATCATAAACTGCCAAAAAACTTGGAAGATGAAGACGAGAAACAAAAGTAATTCCAAGTCTAAAGCCCTAAATAAATGAAAACATCAAATGTAGCATTTGTTAATGTTTCATCAAAACTATTAATGTTTGATCCAAACTGTCTACTAAAATGTAGCATAAGTATTTATTCACGTGTAGGTGTTAACATACAAATCAACAAGGTATTCATTAAGTAATATATATAGAGGTAAACATCATAAACTGCCAAAAACAGTGGAATATGAAGACGATAAACATAGTAATTCAATGTGTAAAGCCCTAAAAAAACGTAAACATGAAATGTCTTAAAACATCAAAAAAACAACGACGGATCCAACTAATCAAAAAAGTGAAATGAAATCGTCCAAATGTCTTAAAACAAACAGTGTTCTAACATCAAATGTCTTGAAACATCCAAAAACAACCACACAAACTACCTAGCTGATCTATCCACCATTTTCTTCATTTCCTTCTTCAATACGTTGGCGTCAGACATCAGAATACGGGTCAGATACTTTTGCTTCAATAACTCCAACTGGTTTTCAAACTTCCCCTTATCGCCATCAAAACCACATTCAAACCTCCTTAAATCCTCCCCAAAATAAACCTCCATGAGTCGCATAATAACTAACCCATTTATAGTTTGCTTGTATCGAGGGGATTGCCAATCAAATTCAGCTACTTGTAGTTGGGAGATGTTTACTATAGTATTGCCTATCGGACAGTTGATGCTTAATAGATGTTTACCAAATAGTTTTTTCTGTTTATATTGACGAAAAAATATAAAAATAATCAACTTTGTGTGTTAAAAAAATAATAAAAAATGAAAATATAATAAATGCAGCTTACGATAAGGAGAGCAACATTGGTTCTTTTGCGCTGCCAACCTGAACGTTTGATTATTTTCCGTATCGGGTGTGCATTTTTCTTTCCATCAAACAACACAACAACACCAGATCTCATATAAAACGAAACTAGAAAAAGTTGTTCGTGATTGTCCACTTGTAAAAAAACCTACCAAATATCATAATAATTAGTAAACATAGACCTTCAAAATAATATTGAACGGGTAACTTACCAAGTCAACCGTGGTAACATTCATTCTTGCATTCTTATTGTTGCCAAGATTGTCCATGTATAATTTGAAATACCTTGACTGATGATATTCTGTTAGCATAGTTATGTCATTACCTTGTTGCACCTAGGGCTGTAAATGAGCCGAGCCGAGCTCGAGCTCGACTAGGTTCGAGCTCGGCTCGTTTAATTTTACCGAGCTCGAACTCGAGCTCGGCTCGTTTAGGTTTTTCCAGGCTCGGGCCCGGCTCGATTAAGCTCATTTAAGCTTCCATATATATGAAATATATAATTCTTTTAATTAATCATAATATTTAATATATGATGTAAATTTTTTTATATATATATTATTTTATATATGTATATGTATAATATATATACACATAATCAGATAAATACGTAATATGTATTTATATTTTTTTATAATAATTAACTATTTTAGCTCGTTTAGGCTCGCGAGCCTAAATGAGCTCTTAGTATGAAGCTCGGGCTCGGGCTCGTTTATTAAACGAGCTCTAAGTTAAGCTCGAGCTCGGCTCGAACTCGTTTAACTCGAGTTTTTATCGATCTTTTAGCGAGTCGAGCTCGAGTAGCTCACGAACAGCTATCGTTAACAAAAATTTAGTGTGAAAAAATAAGGCACTTCATATTAAATTTATTTCAAAAAATAATTTTTCGTTACCATTCGAAAACAGGCAAAAACAGCCTACTAGGAGATTCTGGGCTCTTTGATTCTTCCATGTTATTTAGCACAATGGACCATGTAGTTATGAGGTTCGCATGCACCATATCATCTGTCAAACGTTCAATGTCATTCCTCATTGATACGTGTCCATTAGCCGACGAAAACATCACAATACTGGAAAACAACAATAAAAAACAGTAAATGATTTCATATATTATAGGATTAATAGGAAAGTTAATATAAAGATTAAATTGACGTTTAATTAATACTTACTTGGTCTCTGTGTTTACCCTTATAAACCGAACAACCTTTTTTTCTTCAGCATTAACCCCTCAGTCCACATCAACCAATCGTTGAATATACGGAGACCGTAAGACACATGATTTTGTAGGAACCCTACGACCTCGAAACATAACAGTTCCATCCCGTGCGAATCTAGGTGACACCATCTGTACCGGGACCGGTGTTGTTAAATTCTCGACTTCATTCTCGGAATCTAATACATTATCATCGTCGATTGCAACATCATCTGGTTCTATTGTAGCTTGCTTTCCCTTTTCTTTAATTTTGTCAACATGGTCACCTAATGGCACTAAATGTTGGGTAAGGCCGAGACTAAAGCTAGGACCATCTTCAGTTGATAGCTTTTTCTTCTCGGCACTTATCCTATCAATTTCATCAAAACTTTGAATTATTTTGAGCTGTGTTGCGGGGCCACCCATACCATCATCAAAATCATCAAAAGTGTCCGTGTCGATATCGGCCCAATCAATATCATTAGGTGTTTTATTTTTTTCACCAATGGGAATCATTGGTCAAGTAGAATGCATCACGTGTTGGGCTGTTTTAGCACTGTCCAATGTTGTGCCGGATGGTAAACTGCTATTCGGGCCAGCATTATCAGTTTTAGCACCTGTTTGATCACTTCCATTTAATGTTCCCGTTGGTGTTAAATCATGCATCGAATGTCAGTCATACCAAAAACCGGAGAGTCACGTCGTTTGGTTGACGTCTCACCTACACGACTAAACATGCCCCCGACATTCTGATCTCCGGCATTAAAGAAGTTGGTAATGGCATCTTCTTTAATGAATGATTTAAGCTGCCATAAACAACCCTGCAAAACGTGAAAGTTAGTAATATAATCTGATCTGGTATATTTACACTGAAATAGTAAGTATAAAAAATATCATTAAATGTAACCTCTATATCCTGTGGAATATACTCTCCACCATCTACAACCACTGTATCATCAACTTCACCGATCCCAAATCCACCATTATTAATCTCTACCATCTCGCGTTTACCTAATAACTCAGAATTCCACACCGATATCGGTGGTCTCTTTTTTGACACTTTGAACCCTTCACATCGGTACTTATCACGTAACACATATGTGTCGATAACAAAACAAAAAATATCAACATAAAACCATTAATTACATAATGATAACCAAAAATACATAATGCAAAAACAACAATGTATTTAATATGACTTTTATAATAATTAAATGAACTAACCACGAGCAAAATCAACGGTCCCCTGAAGAAAGAATCTTTCTTGCCTATAGGAGGAGAAACGACGGAAATACTGTACGGAAAAGTGGAATAGATTTGCATAATGGTTATGTCGTGCCCTACAATCCAGGTTTGCTGAGGAAGTACCAGTCTCATATAAACGTAGAATGGTGCAACCAAGTCGGTTCGATAAAATATCTTTTTAAGTATGTGAACAAAGGACCAGACAGGGTTACTGTTGCTGTGGAGGGCGAAGAGATCGACGAAATTAAAGATTATTATGATTGTAGGTATCTTTCAGCGTGTCAGGCAACCTGGCGTATATTTCAGTTTGATATTCATAAAAGGACGCCTGCAGTAGAACGGTTGCCTTTTCATTTAGAGAATGAACAGCCTGTAATCTTTGATGCAAGGGAGAGTATTGATTACGCGTTAGATAAGTCATCTGTAAACGAAACAAAGTTTATAGCGTGGATGGAACTAAACGAGAGAGATCTAGACGCCCGTAAACTCCTGTATGTTGAGATCCCCCAGTTTTACGTTTGGAATCAGCAGCAACGCATTTGGAACAAAAGACAAAGAGGAAACACACTAGGCCGTATACATCATGTCCCGCCGTCATGGGGTGAACTTTATTATTTACGTGTATTACTAAACAAGGTTCACGGTCCGAGAAGCTGGGATGATCTCAGGGAATGGCGCGGTGTTATTTATCCGTCATATAGAGATGCGTGTTTTGCCCGTGGGCTCCTACAGGACGACAAGGAGTACATTGATGGGTTGTTGGAAGCAAGTTTTTGGGGAATGGGTGATTATCTGCGTTATTTCTTTGTCATGCTATTCATGACTGATAGTATGTCTCGACCCGAGTTTGTCTGGGGAAAAACTTGGCATGTTTTGGCAGAGGATGTGTTAACCGTTGAACGAAGGAAGCGTAACGATCCAGGTAATACTGAAAAACAACTCACTCAGTTTAATTACTACTTTTTGATTCATAATTTATTTATATTGTTTGATAATCTTATTGTCTAATAATGCAGATTTACAACTTTCTAACACACAGAGGATGAATATATGTCTTACGTATATTGAACACATGTTGCTTTGTAATAACAAGAGTTTGAAGTCTTTTTCAAACATGCCATATCCGGATGAACAATACACGATGGAAAATTACAACCGGTTAATACATGATGAGGAATCGTACAACAGAGACGAACTCCGCGAGCAGCATCAAACTCTTTATGCCAGCCTTACATCAGAGCAGAAACGTATCTACAGAACAGTCATGGACGCCGTTAATAATCAAAAGGGCGGAATGTTCTTCGTATATGGTTACGGTGGTACTGGGAAGACTTATCTGTACAAAACTATGTCTGCTGCATTACGTTCCCAAGGGTCAATAGTATTGAATGTTGCATCAAGTGGTATTGTGGCCCTTTTGATGGACGGTGGTAGGACGGCTCATTCCAGGTTTGCGCGTACTTATTATACTCGAACAAAACAACTTTAATATTGAATTTTTATACTTTTGATATAAATTGCTAATTTTGTACTCTGTTCAGGTTTGCAATTCCTATTAATGTGGTGGAAGATTCGTTGTGCCACATATCAGCTGACGGTGACCTTACTGAGTTGATACGAAAGCCAAGCTAATTATCTGGGACGAGGCACCAATGATTAACAGATATTGTTTCGAGGCGTTTGATAGAACCCTGAGAGACATATGCAGGCAGGAACCTTCGACATCGTCAAAATCTGTATTCGGTGGAAAAGTTGTTTTGTTTGGTGGTGATTTTTGGCAGATTCTTCCTGTTATTCCAAACGGCTGTAGGCAAGACGTGGTTCATGCGACTATCAATGCGTCATATCTTTGGGACCACTGCACTATCTTGAAATTAACAGTAAACATGAGGCTTGGTTCGGGAGCATCTGAGGTCGAAAGAAAAGAAATAAAGGAGTTTGCAAATTGGATACTCGATATTGGCAACGGCACGATAGGTATGTATTTAAACTATTTGTAAATTTTTATAAACCGTTCCATTAGATTTTTTACTTATATGAATATTTTTGATATTATCTAAACACAGGTGGTGAAAATGATGGTGAGTCGTCAGTAGAGTTCCCGGATAACATGCTGATTCCAGCATCTGATGATAACGTTGGGGCTATTATTGTAGAAACATACCCTCATTTGCAAGATAATCTATGGCAGCCCAACTTTTTCCAAGATAGAGCCATTCTTGCTCCCACGCATGAAATGGTTGACCTCGTAAACGAACGTATGCTGTCATTAATTCCTGGAGAAGAAAAGGAGTACGAGTCATCGGACTCGGTTTCCGCTGCAGACGAAGATGATACTATGTTTTACCTTGATCTTTACACCACTGACTTCTTGAATAGCATAAAAATGTAGGTGTCCCGCAGCATATCTTGAAGTTAAAGATTGGGGCTCCGGTAATGTGTATGAGGAATATTGATCAGAAAGCTGGATTGTGCAACGGAACAAGACTTCAGATATTACAAATGGGGGTGAATATAATCGAGGGTAAAATCATATCTGGCGGCAAGGTGGGTACAATTTGCGCTATCCCTCGAATGGTTATTAGCCCTTCCGACAACAAGATGCCTTTCAAATTGAATCGCAGGCAATTTCCTGTTCAGGTATGCTTTGCTATGACCATTAATAAAAGTCAAGGACAGACGTTGTCTCAGGTTGGGTTGTTTCTGCAAAAACCGGTTTTCTCACATGGCCAACTTTATGTGTCCGTATCACGAGTTAAGAACAATAAGGGATTGAAGGTCATTTGTTGTGACATCGATGGGAATTACACTAATTCGACAGCAAATGTAGTTTACAAAGAAGTCTTATTTCGTTTGTAGATTTTTATGTAACATTTTTCAATGTATTTATCAATCTATCAATCCATCATTTCAGCTACATCATTATTATATCATTTTAAAATTATTAATATTTGTTTGGGATTTTTCTACATAATAAATTTTGTAGCATACCCGCCCATCGGGCGGGTTATGTAGCTAGTATATATATATATGGGATCCTGTGAGGACTCTTTTTTCGGTGAGGACTCGCGAGGACACCTCATAAAAATTTCGAAAAATTCCGAAAAAAATATATATAACCCACCATGATTATTACTACATTTGACAAAAAAAAAAATTCAAAAAAAAATTATGATCCACTTTTTTTAGCGAATCATAACAATGATCCATATTTTTTTTGTGGATCATTATTATGATCCATATTTTTTTTTTTGGATCATTTTTTGGAAATTTTTTTTTTTTTTTGGATCTTATACATAGCGATTTAGATATTTAAAAAAGGAATTTTTTGAAAAAAGTTTGTTTTGGATCATTTTTAGAGTTTTTTTTGGAGTCCTCACAGTCCTCGCGAAGAAAAGAGTCCTCACCGGATCCGGACCCTATATATATATATATATATATATATATATATATAGTGTCCGATTCAGCGCAGAACCGTTTAAAGGTGCAGAACCGCAGAACTATCCTAACATCCAATGTTTTCTATGTTATACATAAGCTGTAAATTTTCATACACGCTGTAACCATCCTAACATCCAATGTTTCTAATTTTTTATACAAATAATATATAAATATGTTTATATATTATGTGTATAAAAAATTGGAAACATTGAATGTATAAATGTGTTACGGCGTGTATGAAAATGTACACCTTATGTATAACATAGAAAACATTGGATGTTGGGATGAATCTGTGGTTCTGCACCTTTAAACGGTTCTGCGCTGAATTGGACCCTATATATATATATATATATATATATATATATATATATATATATATATATATATATATATATATATATATATATATATATATATATATATATATATATATATATATATATATATATATATATATATAGGGTCCGATTCAGCGCAGAACCGTTTAAAGGTGCAGAACCGCAGAACCATCCTAACATCCAATGTTTTCTATGTTATACATAAGATGTACATTTTTATACACGATGTAACAAATTTACACATCCAATGTTTCCTATTTTTTATAATAATATATTTATATATTATGTGTATAAAAAATTGGAAACATTGGATGTTAGGATGGTTACAACGTGTATGAAAATGTACAATTTTTATTTAGCATAGAAAACATTGGATGTTAGGATGGTTCTGCGGTTTTGCACCTTTAAACGGTTCTGCGCTGAATCGGGCACTATATATATATATATATATATATATATATATATATATATATATATATATATATATATATATATATATATATATATATATATATATATATATATATATTAACCATTGACACAATATCTCAATGTTTTATTAATCACCGAATATTTTATAAAAGAAAATATGTATATATATTATATATACACAATTATATATAACAAATTAAAAACCTTAAAGATTGCTGTATACTTTATATTCGGTGATTATATGATTAGACAACTACGATATTAAAACCGTATTTGATATTGATAATTCAATATCAAACCCAATAAATAAGAAAGAACCAAAATGGAACAATCAAACCTGAATGTTGATGAAGAACGAACCGCACGGAATTGTAATTCATGTCCTTTAAGGTTTTTAAGCGCTCTATATGCTGCAAGCCTCAGCGTAGAACCCCAGGATTTGATGCAGTTGATCGGTATGTTCTTACAGCAAAAGAATCACCGACAAAACAAAATGATTACTTGGAAACACACGATGAATATCGAAAACGCAACATCATGTGAGTAGAGCTTTTTCTTTTTGGTGTGTGGAACTTCACAACTAGAAGTTGTTTATCTAGGCTCTCAAGCCTTGAAGGAGAGCTTAATGGCATTCAAACCAATAGTCTTGTAACTCTTAATTAAATTCAACATTATGTCACATATTATGGCATTTAGTGTTAATAGTTATGGCATTTCAAAGATGCTCATTAAGCTCCACAACTCTCATCGATTGATTCGGCGTTCGAAGTGTGATAGAAAATTTACCAACTTGCAAATAACCCATTATTATTTCCAACACCGGACCGGATCAAGAACCGTTTTTTCATTAAAAAATAGAACCGATAACCGAACCAATATAATTCGGTTGGGACCGGTCCAGTTCTATTCTGCAGTTAAGGCCGGTTCTCGATACAATTTACATAGCGCTTCAACAGTAGAGTAAACAGTTGCAATCAGTGAGGTCGCAAACTGTACGTGCGAAATTGGCAGTGTTCTCGGTTATACACAAACAAATAAAGGTGTACTGTTACTTAGAGTTGTATTCTAAGAAGTCCAAAGGATTTGTCTAGTCCCAAGGGACAAATCCTAGTCATTGGATCAAGATGGTCAAGATCAAATCCCCCACCTACAAGCCACCTATAGCCACCGCCGGGCAGACGTCGGCCGCCGCTGACCACCGCCGATCGCCGCCGCCCGTCGCCGTCCGCCGCCGGTGGCCGGCGACGGTGGTGGTGGCTGACAGTGAAGGTGCTGGTGGTAATGGGGGTGGTGGTGGTATTGATGTATCGAAGCACATGTGCTTCACTAAAACACAGCATATTACTTCGAAGCACATGTGCTTCAGGTCACGAAACACATGTGTTTCAAGTCACTAAAAACATGAGTTTCTAAACACACAGGGGAGCATACGAAGCACATGTGCTTGATATAACGAAACACATGTGCTTCACTACACAGAAAAAAAATCAAAACAAGTGACGAACATATCATTATGAAGCACATGTGCTTCATAAAGCCAAGCACGTGTGTTTATGTTCCTGAACACATGTAACTTACAAGCAAGTCATTTGTGTTTGAATCACGAAGCACATGTGCTTGACGTTATGAAACACATGTGCTTCACTACACAGAAAAAAAATCAAAACAAGTGACGAACATATCATTATGAAGCACATGTGCTTCATAAAGCCAAGCACATGTGTTTTTGTTCCTGAACACATGTAACTTACAAGCAAATCATTTGTGTTTGAATCATGAAGCACATGTGCTTGACGTTATGAAACACATGTGCTTCATACACAAGAAAAAAAATCAAAACAAGTGACAAACAATATCATTATGAAGCACATGTGCTTCATAAAGCCAAGCACATGTGTTTTTGTTTTCTGAACACATGTAACTTACAAACAATTCATTTGTCTTTAAATCACGAAGCACATGTGCTTAACGTTATGAAACACATGTGCTTCGTTACTTGAAACACATGTGTTTGGCTGTATGTATACACTCCTTTATTTTCAAAACACATGTGTTTCAAACACATGTGCTTCCAGTCGCGACGACCACCACCGGTCACCACTGTCGGCGGCCACCTCTGGCCGCCGTCCGCCGCCGCCGACCACCGCCCATCGCCGCTGTCCGCCGCCGGCCGCCGTCCCCGGCCGCCCGAGAAGCACATGTGCTTGTAGTGGTGGTGGTGGTTTGACTCTTGATCTTGACCATTAATTTTTCTTGATCCAAGGGCTAATAATTATCCCTTGGGACTAGATAAAATTAATGAACTACCTTGAACATTTACCCTGTTACTTATGCTTTATAAGTAAATTATTATGATTTTGTCCAACTCCGAAGAAAATAAACCATTTTCCACACTTGCACCCATCTATAATGGCGTAGAAGTAATTGGAAAGTGATTTTTTACCCTTAATTTGCTTTGATAAGTCCAGGAAATTACAACCTCAAATTAGAATACAAATTTATAATAGCGTACATTAAAGTTAGATTAAGAGGCAGACTGAACTATGACTAATACTGTGGACTTGGACATGGGCATACATTGGGCTTGCACTAGCACTCAACAGATATCAAGTACTCAATTAGCCCTTGAAAAAGGAAAGTAATGTTTATACAAAAAAGAATTATTTACACATAGCCCCGATTTTTATTATATTTATAGGAAAATGCTATTGACAGTCCTTAGGGCTGTCATTAAGTAGGCAAAATACACAAAAGACAACTCCTGAATTTTAGGAATATTACTTTTTTAATCAATGTACAAGCTTTTTATGCATGTTAGTGACAACCCTAAGGGTTGTCATCAGGGGTGGCAATTCAGGTCGGGTTCGGGTTGACGGGTTCGGGTTCACGGGTTGGCGGGTCAGAAACGTTCAACCCAAAACCGACCTGTTTAAATAAACGGGTCAGATATCTCAAACCTAACCTGTTTAACTTCAACCCAAACCTAACTCATATAACCCACTTAATAAAACGAGTTAAACAGGTTATCAGGTCAAACAAATTAAACGGGTCAAACGGGTCAAAATGCTGTTATTATTACACAAATTCATAACAAAATACTAAACACCAAATTACTAAGCAACATTTTTAATTTTTATCTAACTATTAATTACGTTTTAACTAGTAAACCATAAATTAAGTATATATATATATTTTAAAATATATTTTAATAATTAAACAGGTTGGCAGGTGGACCCATTTAAATTATCATTAACCCGAACCTAACTTGTTTAATAAACGGGTCAGCTGACTCAACCTGAGACTGACCCAATTATATTTTACCCAACCCAAACCTATTTATTTTCGTGTCGGTTTCAGGTCGGGTGTCGTGTCGGGTCAGCAATTGCCACCCCTAGCTGTCATTAACAAAATCCATATTTATATATTATATATTTTGCTTCAAAGCTTGTATAGTAGGGTGAGTGGAGTTTTTTTTCTATTGGAGTTTTTTTTTATAGAGTCGATATTACCCTTTAAAAGATACATACCAAGTGATAGAGAGCAATTCGCAAAACAAAATGAGTATTAAATGTATTGATGAGTATGTACTAATAGGGGTGTCTAAAGGGTCAACTTGACCCGATATAAACCCGAACCCGATTATGTTACTCGGGTCGGGATTATTCGGGTCTCATGTTGATATCAGGTTTTTTAACCCGACCTGACAAACCCGTCTCCTTATCGGGTCGGATGTCAGGTTATAATTCTTAGCTTTGTCGGGTTTCGGGTTGACCCGATTGAAGGTTAAAAGGTTTTTTCCTTACATTTTTTTTCAATTAAATCTACTAGTTAACACATTAATAAGTATAAATTATTCAATAAAGATCAATTAACAACTATAAGTGTTTGCTGAAGGGCATTTGGTCTAAAGGTATGGTATTTGTACCCCATCCTTTGAGATTGTTTGAGTTGAGAGAGAAAACAGAAAGAGTGAAATTGTTTATTTCAAAACTGATTCAAAAATATAATACAGTCAACGTTTTTATATTGACAACTTGATCACTAACAAATATAACAAACTAACTAACTTTCTATAACAACTTAATTATTGTTAAGTTAACACCCCCTCAAGCTAGAGGTTCAAGTCCTGTCGTGAACATATGTGATAATTATGATTAAATTAGGATTTTCCGTCCAAAAAATAAAATAAAATTATAAGTGTTAAATCAAAACCCATAAACTTCAATATATTAAATAAATTTTCATTTTTTATCTAAAACCATAGCTTAGGTGTAACTCGACCAACCCGGTACGGTCAACCCGACCAACCCGAACCTGATTAACTTGATTCCTTATCGGGTCGGGTTTCGAGCAACTATTTTTTTTCATCAAAACCCGACAGACATAACCCGATAAAAGTCAAATCCAACCTGATAACCTAATGGACATCCCTAAGTACTACGTAGTGTCATGTATTGATAATATGTGCTAAATAGTACTAGTAACAATACTAAGAGAATATTTATACAGATTTAAAAGCCATTAAGAAAAATGACAAGAGCTTAATAATAATCTGAATATATATTTTTATGTTTATAACGAATTAACTCGGTTTGTTATCCAAATCACTTGAAGTATATATATGTTAAGAAAATTCACCAAATCAAAGAGATTATAGTTTAGCGATATGAAGATTATTAAATATCCTATAAAATTGTGGATTTGAATTTTGACGTGGAAAAATGATATAAATTTAGAAAATAAGAAGTATGTGTATATATTCTGTTAAAAAAACAGATATCACGAACCATAAAGTAAAGAAAGAAAGAACCGAAGTTGCAGAAAGTTGTACTGGACAATCCTCTATCCATCAAAACATGTGGGTCCTACCTCTTCTTTTTAAATCATCTCGTGCCGTGTGACGGATACCCAACCCCAACCCCCACCTTTTTTTTCAATCCTCATGACGTTCTGAATTTCTTTCCCACTTTTAGACCTTTGATTTAAAACCAACGGCCAAGATCACATGGTGGGAAACCAACATCTTACGCTTCCGTTGGTACAAAAATATTATCCCCCCGAAAAACTCATAAACTTTCCGCTTTTCAACGGCCTATCGATTATTGGCAATTTCCCAATTAAGTCCCTCTTTTAATCAGTATGATACTTTTTACCCTAAAACAGATGTAATGTTTGCTTTCTTTTTCTGATTATGTTCAATTTCAAGTCGAGAAGATCGAAAAATTTACAAGTAATAGTAACCACAAAGTCTTGAAACAGCCTTAAGAATTAAAAGTTACATTAAAATCTCACTAATCAGTTACAAGAAACCTACCATACCAAACCGGATGACTAACTAAACCCGGTTTTTCTAATTTCTTTGAGTTTCCTAGACTAATACTTCTTCAAAAACTCTGGACCGGGAGAGTTGGACCGGTGTCGGCGGTTTCCCTCTTCTGCCGCATTTCCAAAACTTTCCGGTGGCTATTAGAGTGGACTTCACTAGAAAACGTCGGGCTACATGCGGGTCTGTACTCGGGTAAGAGTCGACCCGACTTGTAACGGACTCCACATGCATTACAAAGGGTTTTGGCTCCTAGCGGACCGGCTCTCCACTGTGGGGTTTTCTGTACGAGGCAATGACTGCAACGCCTAGGTTGAACCGCCGGCTCACCAGCCTCCAAGGACGTATTTTTCTTCTTCTGTCTCTTGACCGGCGGTTTCCCGAAAATTGACTCGGCGGTTTGTGTCGAGTCATGGAGAAAAATCCGAGGGTTTGAAGTACATGACGAAGAGGAAGAACTTGAAGTCGACGAATCAGTCAACGGGGACGACCCGAGTGACCAAACCCGGCCACCGGTTCGACTCCGCTTGCTTCTTGCTTTTGTAAGAACCGGGGTTGTAAAGGTAGGCTTTACGTTTGCTAGAGTGTCCGGTTCAGGCTCCGACTTTGTCTTCGCCTCTAGAAACTTCTCGGCGGGACATGTTAAAGAGTATCCGCCGGAGAATGAGTCGTCAACGAAATTAGAAACCCATTCAAGGTCTGCCACGTCATCCGCCTGCAAAAACAAGAAAGAAAAAAAAAACAGTTTTAAAAATCTCTCCTTTTTGGGAAAACTAAAACCGGTTTAAGAGAATTGTTACCGGAAGGCAAAGGTCGGTTTCCGGGATAGAGAAACCGGCGGAGGTCTCGTGTTTGACCGGCGGAATGGAAAGGATTTTGTCATTAATGGTGTCAAGAAGGACATGGGTATCATCGTCTTGTTCCTCGAAATTACCGTCCTCGGAGAAGTCAAGGAGACCGTCAACAAATATATCATCACCACCGGGGACACCGTTTACCGTCGAGAAATCGTCGGAAAAGGACTGTGGGCCGTGGTGGTGGTTGTTCAGTTTGACACTGATAAAACTGCTTTTCAAAGCCCCAACACGCTCCATGACTACTTAAACCTTAAATTAATAGAGAGAGGGAAAGAGAGAGGGTTTAAAAGAAAAAGAAATTAGCGGTGAAATAAAGCGCAGGAGTAAAAGGAAAAAGAAGATGAGAAAAATTGAGGATGTTATGAATGTGGTGTGTTTGGTAAAGCATTGAATGGGAGAAAATCAATATTTTTTTCATTTTCTCAACCTCTTGTTACTTCAAATCCCTATCTTATCTTATATTATAAAGAATTATATTCTCAATATTTAGCAAGACTGAAAATTCAGACAACATACTTTTCATTTATAGATTTAAGCTTGTTTAAAAATTAAATGCAGCGATAAGGATTCAAAGACGAGACCAACAGATATGAACACAAATGTGATAACCAGCTGCACTACAATCTTAGACATTTAGGTTTTCCTCATACTCAAATATAACCAAACAGATTTAGTTTCTCGTTGCCTTAATCATAACGCCTCCTCGATTCCATGAAACCTCCTCAATTCCCTAGCATCGGTTCCTTCACACCTCATTGTCTCTGATAAAAAAAAAAAAAAAACTCCTCGATTCCCTGCCATCGGTTCCCTCAAACATCATTGTCTCTGTAAAAACCCCCTCGATACCTTCAACAATGAAACCTACCTTTAATCCTACAAATACATGATAAACTCGTCGAACTGGATCTTGTATAGGTTTCTTCTTGTTGTGCGTTGCGTCGTTCAAACGCAAGATGTTGGTATTTGGCTCTGAAATTACATCTCTTGTTGGCGTTACTCTTCACAATCCTCTGCTGCAAAAGAGGTAAGCATTCGATCGATTATTTGATTTTACATATTTCGACAAAATTAAGCCTATAGTTCTTTAATTAATGTTCTCATAATTGGATCTCTAAAATAAGAAAGTGCTCAATCTTTAATTAGTGTTCTTGTAATTGGAATTTGACGGTTGGATTGTAATTATATGTATTAAGAATTGTTTCTGATTTCTGAAATATTTGTTGCAATTTTGTGACTTTTTTGGAAGTCCATGGTGCAGATTTTCAAGTAATTCAAAAAATTGAAATTGCAGACTCTATACCAAACGTACATTCAGTTTTTACAGCTTCAGATAGGATAAATTGAATGACATTTTTAAATCTTCTTTTATGTTAATAAGTTTACCGCCTTGATTTCTTTTAGGTGGTTATGATTGAAGCAAACTTTCGAGGAAACAACATGTTTATCGCTTATAATGAGGTTAATTTCCTTAGTATTTCCATTATCTTTCCGCAAGTTCTTAACGTTTTCTCTTATATTATTCACTTTAGCTACCACATAACAATTCAACAACTTGAGCCAATGCTCCAAATCATAAGTTTCAACATACTAGTGGTAACCAAGAAAGTCAATAACAATTCATATCATCTACTAACTAATCAATCTTTATTTCTTTATTAAAACATAATAAAAGACTACTAAAAACTTGTTTAATCATTTAAACTACGAAAACTCTTTTACTATGTACTCAGAAAAGATCACATGTACTCACCTTAGCAATGCTATCCAACACTTGTGTTCAACAACACAATCCTTACTTCTTGATTAAAGAAGTACTTCCAATCACAAGGTCTTCTTGACCTAATACCATCATCAACACAATAGCTAGTTAGTATTCATAACTAATCACTAATCTATCCAATTTAACATTCCCAACCACCAAGTTCATACCACTTGGTGGAAATCTCAAACCCTAGTTCAAGATTCTATCCATAAAATCCAAATCTAGCTTGTACACAATGATTACAAGCTTACCATGAGTGTTTTACACTCATGATAGACCATCTTCTCCATATATGGTATGGTTGGTTCCCAAAACCACCATTGATACCCATGAAAAGCTTGAAACTAGGACAGGTAAGCAAGATAATCAAGAATCCTTACCTTTGATGATAAAATCTCCAAGATTGATGAAGATTCAAGCCCAAGAACACCAAGAACAAGCTTTCTCTCTCTAAAAACGGCTAGTAGGTGAGTAGGGTTGTTGGTGCCTAAAACCCTAGGCTAAACCCGTTTTTATGCAGCTGAAATAGTTCACGATCGCGAACCAGAGTTCGCGTCGCGAACTTCGCGCTTCGTGAATAGTTCGCGATCGGCAACCAGTCGGGAACTCCATCTCTGAAAAACCCCAAGTCTCGGTATGAAGTTCACGATCGCGAACCATAGTTCGCGCCGTGAACTTCCCCAGGCAGCTAGGCTGCACTTTTTGGTCGTCCGATTCAGCCCGGTTTCGACCCTAACCATATCAAACGGTGTCCAAATGACACGAAACCAATTCCTACGGTTCTGAAATGAATTATCCATAATTATCATATTTTGGTACAATTTATTTGTTTACAAAAATCTCGGTCGTTACAACTATCTGCCCCTTAAGAGGATTCCGTCCTCGGAATCGCATCATAATCTACAAAGTTCGGGTAGCGTTTCTTAATCTCATCTTTGACTTCCCAAGTCAAATTTGGCCCAAGGGAATGCTTCCACTTGACCAACACCAACTCAATCTCTTTGTTCCTTAATTTCTTTGTTTGGGCCTCCAATATGTGTAGGGTTTCATTGTACTCGATCGACCCATAGGACCGACCGCCTAGCATGCTTGGTTCGAACCTTACTGACCAAGAACATGAACTTGTTCTTGACCGGTTAAACCAACTAGCTGATTTAATCCCTAAAAGCGGAACTGAGATTAAACCTAATCCTTAAACCCTAAAGGATTAGGATGGGAAATCTAGATTAGATTAACAAGAAAGAAACCTTGTACGAAGAACTCGAACACACACATTGCTTGTGTGGTTCGTTCGACCATCAACCAAAGAACCCTAGGGTTCTTTGGCCGAATTCGTCCAAGAGGGGAGAAGGGAGAAAGATGTTTCCCAAAACATACCTTGTTGTTTGCTTAAGATTAGTCCACTGATGATGAACAAATCGAGCGATCTTCTAGTTGATCTAAGCAATGAACTTGTTCTTCAAAACTTGAAGAACACGAAGAACACGAAGAACGAAGAACACCAAACTTGGTGTCTTGTGTGTTCGGCCGAAATCTCCCAGGAGAGGGAGGAGAGATTTCGTCTAGGGTATGTGGGAAGTGAATGATTTGGTTTAAATGAAACCTTAAGCCTTCTATATATAATAGAATAAGTTTCATTTAAATCCTTCTAGTTTAATTAAGATTAATCTCTTAATTAAACTTATCCTCTTACACTTTAAACCCTTATAGTTTAACTAGTTATTATTGTTGCACCTAACTATTAAATGTCTAGTATGAATACACTAATAATTTGGTACCCATATACACGAATTATATACACTTGTATTTATACTTTTAATAACTAATTATATAATTGATGAGTTTATTTCAACTCTGTATAAATGTCGATCTTTAGGCTCAAGAATAGTTAGTTCTTGATCTGGAATAAGCATATACAAATCATAATATTGCGGAATTAGATAAACATATTTGTATAGCTAAACAAGGTTTCATCATCATCTTTATATACAATGATTACTAAAAGCCCCAATTCTACATATAAATATGTAGAACGGTTTTGGTTAACAGGATCAAACGACCTTGAGGCTTAGAGTACACACACATACACGTTAAAACGTGGGTTTCAAGAACGACTAATTCTATACCTCTAGGTTTCTTTATATACTAGAAAACCTAGAGATTTACAAGGAAAAGATAATACTAAATCTTTTTAATCAATAAAGATATACTATATCTTTTACATTTATGATTATCTCCTAAATCTTTATTCAAATATTGACTTCCATATCTTCAATTTAGGTCCTTGTACTTTATAAGTTTTGACACATCAAATCTTTAATGAATATTATAGAAATATTCCTAACAATCTTCCCCTATTTGATTTGACAAAACTTATAACTTGTAGAATTAGCTAGGAATCTTCAAGTCTCTTCCCCTTTTTGACATAATCAAATAAATCCGAGAAACTTGAACTTCCCCTTGAATGATCAACACTTTTTCTTCCCCTGAAAGTGTGATATCATTCCTGTGTTCTTCAAGGCTATATCAATTACATTGAAAACCAACTATCTTCTATTTGAAGTTGAAGTAGAAACTCAAAGTATGCATCACATTCCGTCTAACTATAGTAATCAGCAACGTCATAATCTTGTATGAAGGACATCTTGGTCTTCAACAGATCTTTTCTTTAAGATTCTGTTAAATTGCAGTTACAACAATACATAACATCTTATGTAATAAGACTTTCAACTTCTTTTTCAAATAAAATATAATCACTCTTCTTCTATAATCAACTGATGAAGATCAAATATGTAACAAATAAAATCATCTTCTTTTATCTTCATCAAGCCTTCAACCTGTGTGTTTCACATTAATATCACAAGTTATTTTCATTCTCTTTTTATCAAGAATAAAAATTAACAAGTGATTAATCAGATACGATCAATAAACCGTAGTATGGAATGAACATGGTGTGTGTCATGCTTTCCAAAATATGATGTATCGGTTATAAGGAAGAAATCAGTAGCAAAAAGTCTACTTCAATACTGATCAGTAACAACTTCGGTTTAGTACTGATCAGTAGTAATATTCGAATAAGCTAATTTCCCCATTTACTACTGATCAGTAGTAATTTTTGGTGGAGCAGTAGTAAATAGCGAACCAGTAGTAATCTTGAATTTTGAAAATAACCACATTTGATACTGATCAGTAGTATCCACATGTGTTACTGATCAGTAGTATCCATAGTTGTTACTGATCCTAAGATTTTGACATACTGATCAGTATTATTTCTTCAAATTGTTTTCCAATTGCTTCTAGAATCTTCTTGAGTCTACTTTGCATTTGTTTTGTTGTGACTCAAAATGATCAGTAATTGACATTTAAAAAGAATCCTTTGACCAGTAGTAACTTTGGAACGAATATTAGTAACGCTTTGACGTGATCAACTATTAGCAGTAGTAACCGTTTAGCAGCGGTATAAACCCTAATAAAATTTGTACTTTCCTTCGAACGGCTGTGAAGTCGAATGTATGGCCGACTTCATATTGTGTATAATTTTGACAAATAAACTGCACCCATCTATACGAACTAAAAAAAATAAAATAATAAAATTCGAAGAACCTTGTAGCTCGTTTTAATGATGCAAGAATTGATGTTCCAAAGCTTGATATAATTTGTGAATGGTTACTGGTTCTTCGTGCGGCTGCCTCTATTTCAATTTGGTGGCCGTCTTTTTAGTTTCAACATGGCCCACGAAAATTATAGTATATCCATATGAATTTCGTGCCCATTTACATCTCTCTATAATATATTATGATACATGCGTAGGAGTTCAATAATATATTATGATCAGCTCTACGAATTGCAAAATCTTGATCCTTGTTTAATTCCAGATCTTGAGCCACCGGCTCTGATACCACCTGATGAGTTTATTTCAACTTTGTATAAATGTCGATCTTTAGGCTCAAGAATAGTTAGTTCTTGATCTGGAATAAGCATATATAAATCATAATATTGCGGAATTAGATAAACATATTTGTATAGCTAAACAAGGTTTCATCATCATCTTTATATACAATGATTACTAAAAGCCCCAATTCTACATATAAATATGTAGAACGGTTTTGGTTAACAGGATCAAACGACCTTGAGGCTTAGAGTACACACACATACACGTTAAAACGTGGGTTTCAAGAACGACTAATTCTATACCTCTAGGTTTCTTTATATACTAGAAAACCTAGAGATTTACAAGGAAAAGATAATACTAAATCTTTTTAAATCAATAAAGATATACTATATCTTTTACATTTATGATTATCTCCTAAATCTTTATTCAAATATTGACTTCCATATCTTCAATTTAGGTCCTTGTACTTTATAAGTTTTGACACATCAAATCTTTAATGAATATTATAGAAATATTCCTAACAATAATAACCTTTATATAATTTATACAACAATATTATCCAATTACTTATATGATTTAATAGCTTTAAATCATATCATGGATAACCTTTGATTAACACATTGTATATTTACTCAACTAGTAAATGTACAAATACTTGTATTAATTAGTTTGTTAAACTAATCTAGTAATAAGTTAAACTTAACTTAATACTTTAGCTGATTCATAATGACTATTATGAATCATTCCTCTTCGTAGTATCATTGCTTATCTTGCTTGTATTACATGCACTCACCGTTGTGACCCTTAAGTGTTTCGTAGGCATGGATGTATCATCATAGGTTGACTAATTGTGCACATAAATCCTTCAATATGGCCTCGGGCTCTTCAATCAATCGGTTGGGTGCATCGACTCGCAAATCTTGAAGTGGGATAATATTCTCCACTTCACCTAAGAACTTCTTCAAATTACTAACATGGAAGGTGTCATGGACACCTTGCAACTCGGGTGGGAGTTCAAGCTTGAAGCCCAATTCTTTTCAAAATCTTAAACGGTCCAACATACCGTGGACTCAACTTCTCCTTCTTACCAAATCTCATCACGCATTTCCAAGGCGACACTTTCAACATTACCATGTCACCAACATCCAAATCATAGGGTCGCTTTTTCAAACCCGAATAACTCTTTTGGCGATCTTGTGCGACTTTCATATTCTTTTGAATTATTCCGATTTTCTCGTTTGTTAATTTCACAATCTCGGGACCCGTGAGCTTCGTCTCACACGCCTCTAACCAACAAGAAGGCGTCCTACATTTTCACCCATACAATGCCTCAAACGGTGGCATTTTAATTGTGGAGTGATAACTATTGTTATATGAAAATTCAACTAACGGTAAATGTTCATCCCATTTACCACCAAAATTCATCACACACGATCTCAACATATATTCGACCTTTTGGATCGTCCTTTGACTTTGACTATCGGTTTGGGGATGGTAAGTCGTGCTCAACCTCAACTTTGTTCCCAACACTTCTTGGAGTGATCTCCAAAATCTCGAGGTAAACCTTGCATCCCGATCGGACACAATCGACAATGGTACCCCATGGAAACGAACAACCTCATCAACATACAATTTTGCCAACTTCTCGAGTGGCATGGTTTCTCGAATAGCTAGGAATAACGCACTTTTTGTTAACCTATCAACAATCACCCAAATGGCGTCATGGTTCCTAATCGTCTTTGGAAGCCCAACAATGAAATCCATTATGATGTCTTCCCATTTCCCGGCCGGTACTTGCAACGATTGTGCAACACCATAAGGCACTTGGTGTTCGGCTTTCACTTGTGCACACGTGGCACATTTTGAAATGTACTTTGCTACCCTCGACTTCATCCCCGGCCACGAATACATTCTCTTCAAGTCTTGATAAGTCTTTGTACTACCGGGATGAATCGAGTACTTGGACTTGTGGGCATCATTCAACAATACTTTTCGGTTTCCGCCGAATTTCGGAACCCAAATCCGACCATTTATGGTTTTCAACCCTTGAACATTTTCTTCAAATACTTGGTTCTTTCCCAATCTCTCTTGTCTATACTCGTCTTTTCCCATCACTTCCTTTTGTGCGGTTTTTATACTTACTATAAAGCTAGATACCACATCAATCCGCATCAACTTAGCCTTAACCGGCTTCTCATAAACTTTTCTACTCAAGGCGTCGGCTACCACATTGTCCTTCCCCTCGTGATAAACGATTTCACAATCGTAGTCACTAATCAAATCAATCCACCTTCTTTGTCTCATATTCAAGTCTTTTTGTGTAACCACATACTTGAGGCTGTTGTGATCTTTGTACAATATACACCTTGTTCCATACAAGTAATGTCTCCAAATCTTCAAGGCAAAAATAATCGCCGCCAACTCTAAATCATGAGTAGTATACCTTTCTTCCGCATTCTTCAATTGTCTTGAAGCATAAGCTATCACTTTACCCCTTTGCATCAAAACACAACCGAGACCTTTGTTCGAGGCGTCACTATGCACCACGAAATCTTCCATACCGTCGGGTAAGGTGAGGATCGGTGCATTGCACAACTTCTCTTTCAACAAGGCAAAAGCATCTTCTTGCTTTTTCCCCCAATCGAATTTCACATCTTTTCTCGTTAGTCTAGTGAGTGGAACCGCCACTCGGGAAAAATCTTCACTAAATCTTCGGTAATAACCGGCTAACCCAAGAAAACTTCTAACTTCGGTTGGAGTCTTCGATGCTTCCCAATTCTTCACCGCTTCAATCTTAGACGGGTTCAACTTTTATCCCGCTTCGAGATACAATATGACCAAAAATTGAACTTCCCGCAACCAAAATTCACACTTTGAGAATTTTGCATACAACTTTTCTCGTTTCAAAACTTCTAGAGTTTGCTTCAAGTGTTCTTCATGTTCTTCTTCGGTTTTGGAGAAAATAAGAATATCATCAATAAATACTATGAGAAATTTATCGAGAAAAGGTTTACAAACCCTATTCATGAGATCCATGAAAATAGCCGGGGCATTCGTCAAACCGAATGGTGAAGGGTTTCATATAACCTGATCGACCTTAAGGACCGACCTCCTAGTATGCTTGGTTCGACCATATTGACCAAGAATATGAACTTGTACTTGACCGGTGAAAACCAACTAGCTGATTTAATCCCTAAAAGCGGAAGTGGGATTAAACCTAATTCTTAAACCCTAAAGGATTGAGATGTTGGAAATCTAGATTAGATTAACAAGAAAGAAACCTTGTACGAAAAACTCGAACACACACACACATACTTGTGTGTGTTCGTCGACTACTACCAGACTTCGAACAAGAGGGAGAAGAGGAAGAGTGTTCCATGAAACATACCTTAGTTAGTGCTTAAGATAGATCCACTAATGATGAACACGATGAGTGATCCTCTACATGATCACTTTCAACGATCTTGGATCTTCAAGACTTGAAGAACACGAAGAACGAACGAAGAACACAAAGTGTTGTGTTCTTGGGGTTGTGTTCGGCCGAAACCAAGGAGAGGAGGGAGGCTAGGGTTTCGTGATTAGTGATCAAGGGAATAATGGAACCCCATGCCTTCTATTTATAATAGAAGGACTTACACTCAGGGTCCTTCTAGTTTAATTAAGATTAATCTCTTAATTAAACTTATCTATTACACTTTAAACCCTTATGGTTTTACTAGTTTATTATTGTTGCACTTGACTATTAAATGTCTAGTATTAATACATTAATAATTCGGTACCCATATACACGAATTATATATATTTGTATTTATACTTTTAATAATTAATTATATAATAGCTTTTATATAATTTACACAACAATATTATCCAATTACTATATGATTTAATAGCTTTAAATCATATCATGGATAATATATAATTAACACATTGTATATTTACTCAACTAGTAAATGTACAACTACTTGTATTAATTAGTTAGTTAAACTAATCTAGTAATAAGTTAAACTTAACTTAATACTTAACTGATTCATACTGACTATTATGAATCATTCCTCTTCGTAGTATCATTGCATAACTTGCTCGTATTACATGCACTCACCGGTGTGACCCTTAAGAGTTCCGTAGGCATGGATGTATCATCATATGTTGACTAACGGTGCACATAAATCCTTCAAATGGCATCACTAAAAATTCATAATGCCCATAACGAGTTCTAAAGGTCGTCTTCTCGGCATCACCTTCTTTAACACGAACTTGATGGTAACCCGATCTCAAATCAATCTTGGAGAAATAATCGGCTCCTTGAAGTTGATCGAACAAATCATCTATCCTTGGCAAAGGATATCGGTTCTTAATCGTCATCTTGTTAAGCTCTTGGTAATCAATACACATTCTCATCGAACCATCTTTCTTCTTCACAAATAAAACCGGTGCACCCCATGGTGACGAACTAGGACGGATAAAACCTTTATCAAGCAAATCTTGAAGTTGAGCCATCAACTCTCTCATTTCGGTTGGAGCTAAACGATACGAGGCTCAGGCAATCGGTGTCGCCCCCGGAACTAAATCAATATGAAACTCGACTTGTCTCTCCGGTGGCAAACCGGGTAAGTCATCGGGAAAAACTTCGGGAAAATCCCGAATAATTTTCACATTCTCAACCGTCTTCTTCTCTTTTCTTCCATCTAGGACATAAGCTATAAAGGATGAACATCCTTTCGATAAACACTTTCTTGCTTTAATGGCGGTTAGCAAGTTTGGCATATGGTGCCTCTTTTCCCCATAAATGTACACCTTCTCATTTTCGGGAGACTTAATCGACACTAACTTCTTCCCACATAAAATCTTGGCTTGGTGGATCCCCAACCAATCCATCCAAATAATCACATCAAAAGGCTTAATCCCCATAGGCATCAAATCTACTTTGAACTTCTTATTATCGATCTCTAATTCACAATTTCTATAGATGTGTTGAACCATAGAGGTTTTCTCATCGGCTACTTCTATCTCATACAAATCATCAAGTAACTCTAGTGGAACCTTAAACTTAGCACCAAATTCATGAGACACGAAAGAATAAGTAGAACCCGAATCAATCAATACATAAGTGGGTATGGAGTTTATGAATAAGGTACCTGAGATGACACCATGAGTCTCCTTGGCTTCTTCACGCGTGAGTTGGAAGGCACGCCCCTTGACTTTCGACGGCTCCGGTTTCTTGTGAGCGGTTGACACCAACGTTTCGGTTCCCTTCTTTGGGCAAACATTACTATAGTGCCCCTTCTCATGACATGAGAAACACTCTACTTCATCAAGGCTCCTCACCTTGCAATCTTTAGCTTTGTGGCCAAACCGCCCACACTTGAAACAACCGTTGGAGTCCGCCTTGCACTCACCTTTGTGGTCTCTACCACACTTTCTACAACCACCAACACTACCTTGCTTAGACCTGCTCGGAGAAAACTTGCTTTTCTTTGATGGCCCCGAAAAACTTTCAAATTTTCTCTTCTCATTACCAATCGACCTCTCTTGTACCCTTCTCTTACTAACCTTCTCAACACTTCGAGCGACATTGATCGCCTCATCAAGAGTGGTCGTCCTCTTCACTTCGAGTTCATACTCCCATGGTAACCCATTAGCAAACCGAACCACACGACTACGTTCGGTTGGGTAAGTACTTGACACAAACGGGAGGTATCCCGTGAACTTCTTGGTATACTCATCCAAGGTTAGATTACCTTTCTTGAAATGCAAGAACTCTTCCAACAACTCTTCCAAATCCGTCTCGAGACAAAAAATTTCTTTGAGCCTTCTAGTGAACTCATCCCACGACATCTTGTAAACGGCTTTCTTTCCCAAAGTCTCATACGCGGTGTCCCACCATGTAAGAGCATCATCTTTCAACAATCGTGAAGCATAAGTCACCATGTCTTCCTCTTTGCACTTGCTACTCTCAAGCACATGTTCCGTTTCTGGAATCCAACGAACCGTCACTTTCGGTTCCGTACTCCCGAGATAGGAGTCGGGTCGGCAAGCAAGGAATGTTTTGTAAGAACATCCTTCTCGTTCAATCTTCCTTCCTTCACCACTTTCCTCATTAGAGGACTTCTCGGTCGGGACACTAGCGTCCGTTGACTTAGTCTTTGTGGGAGGTGGGGAATCTTCACTTTCCTCCCTCTCCTCGTCATCACGACGTTCCTCTTCTTCCCTTTCATCATCACCAATGTTCAACCGATCATTTATGATCTGGTTAACATCTTGTTGCATCACATTTCTCATATCAGTAAGCATGGATTGAATTGCCTCCATTGTTACCGGGGTATGGTTATTCCCGATACCCGAATTGGTCAATCCATTCCCATCTTGATTCACATTCGAAGCTTGTTCTCCGTCCAACAATCGACCACTTCTCGTTCTAGCCATCTTACTATAATAAGATGTCAACCCAATTAGAATCCAATAAGTTGACTAAATAGTCGAAATAAAATATAAGAAAAGCTCGATCCAAGACAATTCCCTTTATGGTCAACCCTAACTCTTAAAGATCAACCTAACTCCTTATAGAACATAATGTCCCAAAAGCAAAGTCTAAGTCTAGGGTGGGTAAACCAACCTAATTCACTTAGACTAAAGCTCTGATACCAAGTTGTAACACACCAATTTTTTCAAAACAATTTAAGCTTTTTAAATAAACAAGTTTAATACTAGAAATCCATAATATCCAAAACATAGTTTAAGTAAAACATTTGGAATGATTACAAGTGCCAAAAGTCGGTGTTACAATAATATCAAAACTAAAGTCTTAGGGAATCAAATGGTACACCGAGCTTAATCATCCAATGTTATCACTACGGGCCGCCTAATCCTTAGCTCCCGAACCTGAGTACATAGTAAAAAATAAACGTAGTACGTGAGACAAGATTGTCTCATGAGAAACATGGGTTTTAGACCCGGTTAGAAAATATTTGCAATAAAAAAATAATTAAATAATTATCAAATTGCACATAGTCAAGCATACTCTAAGGCTTGCCATAAGCCAATCACATACGTAACGGGCCTCCCCGAAACAAACTCCCCCGATATGGGTTAACTAGGTAAACTCCCCCGTTTCCGGGTTATCTATTTGCTCCCCCGATTTCCGGGTTATCTCAAACTCCCCCGCTTTCCGGGTTATCTATTTCTCGACACACTACCCTTGCGCAGGGTGGTACCGCCCCAAGTAGGTGTCATTCGGTGTACCGAGTTGAAAGTTATGGTCAGCTGATTTTGCTTTACATTGTGTTTTGAGAATGTTGATTTTCGGGAAACTTTTATAATCTTTATCGGGCTTTTGAGAGTTTATTCATTTTGAGGAAACTGAATTTTGATGGTGACGGGTGGGGTAAAAGCTTTTGGTTATAATTAGACGTTTTATTAATCGAGAAACGGAAACCGAACCTTTAGGTTCTTGGTTTCCTTAAACCGAAAAAATTTCATAATAACCAAACTAGATTATTTCTAAATACAATTTTTGAGTTAAATCATTTTTCAATACTGTTGGGGGTCTCGGAAATAGACGGGTTGATGTCGGGATTTAAAACGGGTTCTATTTTAAGATGCTGAATTTTAACAGAATCTGTTTGCTGACTTCGGGACTATTTTTACCACACTTAAAATACGTTTTTGGATTTTTGGCTTATGTTGGTCTCTAGGTTTCTGAGTCCTCTTTCCATCGACGCTGACGGCTCGTTAATCTGATTCACGGTTTAAAAGTTATTGCTGTTTTAGTAAATCTTCGCTGGATAGTTTTCGGTTCAGCTATCCTGTCTCGTGAGCCTGTTTTGAGCCTTTTCTATTTGGATCTAGCTTCCGAAGCCTTCTATAAAATTGTAGTCCTCTGAGTCATTTAACTACTGTAAAAATTTGAATAATATCTAGTGAGCGGTTTGAGAGTTATAGCCGTTCCCACGAAAGTGCTGAGTGCTATTTAGTTTCTGCTGAAGCAACCTTTGAGCCTAATCCTAACCCGAGCTTCCTTGTATTTTGTAGGCCCTTCTAGAACCTGTTAGAGACGCTCTACTGTACCGAGGATATTTAGGAGCATACGTTTACTCGAGGTGAGTATTCTCACCGTGTATTCAGTTATAACGATACATGCATGACTTATGTGGTTAACTGTTTTGATCTATTTTTACTTTCTGTGTGATTGATCTGTTATTTGAGTATCTGAGTGACTATTGTTATTTACCACTGATCTGAGACAGACGTGCCGAGTATCTGAGCCGGTACCAAGTCATTTTGTGCTACTAAGTGATAGGGCTATCTGTGTGGTTTATGTTAGGAGTTGAAAATATAAAAATAATTAATAAATCTCAGTGGAAAATCTGTGTGGTAATTCTGTGTGGTAATTCTGTGTGGAAATTCTGTGTGGTAGCCTGAGTGGCATTTTAGTGTAAGGAGAGGCGAGGTTGATCTCTCGACTCGATTTACACAAGCGCGCTATATAAATTTAAAAGATACGAAAACTGAGAAATTAACTGAGTAGCAAATGAGTAGGAGTTCACTTGTGTGCCCTCATGTATTGTATGTTGTAGTTGTTTGCATTTTGAGTTTATTCACTCAGCTTCTCCGCTGACCCAAAAACTCCCTCCCATTTTTCAGGTACTCGCAAAGGAAAAGAGAAGGTGGACGGTTGACTGCTGTACTACTTTTGAGTGCGGATGTGAAACGTTTTTATTATTTTAAAACTCTGAATTTATTTAAGACTTTTCCGCATTTAATACATTTTATATTAAACAATTATTTTTGGGATTATTTATGGGACCTTTTGATTATAATATTGCACACAAAATTTTTAAAAATCTTGTAAAATTTTAGTGTGTTACAACTTGTGTTCAACAACAAAATCCTTACTTCTTGATTAAAGAAGTACTTCCAATCACAAGGTCTTCTTGACCTAATACCATCATCAACAAAATAGCTAGTTATTATTCATAACTAATCACTAATCTATCCAATTTAACATTCCCAACCACCAAGTTCATACTACTTGGTGGAAATCTCAAACCCCAGTTCAAGATTCTATCCATAAAACCCAAATCTAGCTTGTACCCAATGACTACAAGCTTACCATGAGTGTTTTACACTCATGATAAACTATCTTCTCCATAGATGGTATGGTTGGTTCTCAAAACCACCATTGATACCCATGAAAAGCTTGAAACTAGGATAGGTAAGCAACATAATCAAGAATCCTTACCTTTGATGATAAAATCTCCAAGATTGATGAAGATTCAAGCCCAAGAACACCAAGAACAAGCTTTCTCTCTCTAAAAATGGCTAGTAGGTGAGTAGGGTTGTTGGTGCCTAAAACCCTAGGCTAAACCCGTTTTTATGCAGCTGAAATAATTCACGATCGCGACCCAGAGTTCGCGTCGCGAACTTCGCGCTTCGTGAATAGTTCGCGATCGGCAACCAGTCGGGAACTCCATCTCTGAAAAACCCCAAGTCTCGGTATGAAGTTCACGGTCGCGAACCATAGTTCGTGCCGTGAACTTCCCAAGGCAGCTAGGCTTCCCTTTTAGTCGTCTGATTCAGCCCGGTTTCGACCCTAACCATATCAAACGGTGTCCAAATGACACGAAACCAATTCCTACGGTTCTGAAATGAATTATCCATAATTATCATATTTTTGTACAATTTATTTATTTACAAAAATCTCGGTCATTACAATTTTGCTTTCACAACTGATTCTTCTGTTAGAAAATGTTTAAATCTGCAATATGACTTTAGCATTTCGTTTAGACTTCCCAAACGACATGGAAACCAACTTAAATAAGAAGTTGCGCTGCTCAAGGCCCTATGTATGATCAATTCTGGTGATCTTGTTGTTGTTGTTTTTTACATGTTGGAGTCGATTCAAGTTATGAATGTGCCACAAGAAACATCCTTCTTTTTTTTTCACCTGGGCGTTTGATGCCAACAGCCTCAAATATTGTATTTCATGAATTTTATAATTTGGTTTGATTATTGAATTAGTATCTTCTTTTGGATGAAAATTTGGTATTTTTAGTTACACCTTTAATAAAGATAATGGAATTTTAAGTTAAATGATCTTAGATCTTGCTGGATTTGTGTTTGTAAAAATTATACACTAGGCAAGATTTGTACTTGGGACATTTGTGTTATTAACATAATGTCCTAACGTGAACTACTGGAACATATGTCCCTTAATTGGACTTCAGTTATATTTATCACTCTTTTGAACATTAAAATATTGAAGTTACCACCGCTATCACGCACCATCCCTATCCGCCACCAGGCATCGTCACTATAGCCACCACCACCACTTACTAATAAGACGCTCCAAAATATTCATACATGATATTCGCTGTGCATTGCGCGAATACCAGCTAGTTCAAAATCAATATTGCTTTTAACACCCTTTCAACCTACGGATATAAAACTAGATATAATCTATTTAATTCAAATATAAATTTTTGCCAATTATATTTTTGGCTATTTAGTTATACCACAAAAATTAATTAACTTATTGAAAATGTCAAAATAGTATGTATAAATATACTAAAGGTAATGATTTTGGGACGACACAAATTACTTTATCTACCATATTGTACAACATTTAAAACATATTGCACAAGTATTGTAAAATAGTGGTTGTGGTGTTTGAAGTAATTTATGTGGTCCCAAAATCAATACTATATACCAAAATATAAGTTATAATATGTAAGAGCATCTCCAACCATAAGTATCTTTATAATTAGTGAGTCTATTCACTTTATACATAACCTCAACTTTAACCAGAAACTCTATTCATTCCTTTTAAAACTAGTGGGCCCCATAACAGTTTAAAAATGAAATGAATTACATAGAAACAAATGATAGAAAAATTAAATAAAACTAAACTATTATATGTGGGGTCCATTGATAGAGTGAGCATTCTCTTATTTCAAATGTATAGTGAGTTTTGAGAAACTCTATATTTGGATTAAGTGATAAAGTTGGGCTGTAAGATAAAATTTCAAATATAGAGATATAGTTTTAAATAGAGTATGATTGGAGATGCTTTAAAACAATTTTTATGGTTAAAAATTTGTATCTCATTTAGTTTATTGTGTTCTAAACCCAAATATTACGAGGATTGTTTAATATGTGTAATAAATTAATTTAAAGCTCAATTATGTAAATAAGCGGAAGGGGTATTATGGTGCTAGATCTACGGTGAATGTAGCAATGGTTTCGGTCTGACAATCCCATGCCGCAACATCCCCCTGTTATTTCGACTTTCAGGGTATTGTGTGAGTGAGGATATTTAAGTGGGTTTCAAAATGAGTGCAATGAATTGAGAGATGACTGATAGTGTATTTTGGTGTGTTGAATATGAAAATAAAAAAGTTGAGATTGAGATAACTCTTTGATTTGAACAACCATATATTTTGTAATTTTTCTAGATGGGGTGATGACAATACCGAAACTCCCCTAAAAATTCCTGCTTTGTTTTTTACTTTTTACTCTTAACTAAAAAGGTATAGCTGATTTAGAAAAATTATTACACACATAAGTAACTAATGCAACAAATTGATGACGCCGTGGTGGACATCTTTCAAAATCGAGAAGCAGTTTAAAGCAATTCTTAGACACTAATGTCTGGTTTGTCGGGTCGGGTTACGATAATCTAATATTGAAAACAGACCCATATACACCTGACCCAACTAGCATAATTGGGTTCGGGTCAGGTCGGGTTGTCCCTTTTCACACTCATGCATGTCGTAGTATAGTTGATAAACACATGCAAAAGAAGTGGGTAGTTGCCTGCTTATTTATCAGACGAAGTACCAGCATTTTGTAACTCCCAGGTCACTCTCTTCCAATATCATCAATAAATCGGGTTGGATTCGATAACGGGTCAAAACATTTACATTGTATCTCAATTTGTATAATTTTTTCTGGAGGTGGATTAGAGACAAGGAACCAATGGGTCGAAATGAGGGCTAGTTTATTATTGGTCCAAAAAGTTCATGTTAAATCAGGCTGGGAGTTAACAGTTAATGTCCTTTGAAACTTCTATAAAAAGTTAAAAGTATTAGATAAGGTTAAAAATAGTATGTAGGTAAATCAATATATTGATTTAGTTTAATAAAGCAATTAAAGATGCTTTAGCCTTCGTCTACGGCTCAAAACAAAGAGTATTGTCAATGCTTTTTTAAATCCATGTACTCGTATTTATTTCTCTTATTATTGGTATTCGTATGATTTTTCAAAGTGACGTTAGGTGAAAATTATTAATAAAGTCATGAAGGTGGTTAAACATGAAAATCAGCGGAAAATTTTACAAAATATTTAGTAGTGTAATCCAATTGTTGGGTTATGAGCTTTATATTGACGAGTTTGATGAAGTTCTTTTATTTCTTTTTGGCATGATATGTAACTTTTACTTGAAGTATGAGATTTCCTTCCGTTAAACACAATGACAACTCTTTATATCCTTGTAAACAAAAAAGATTATAATTAAAACGAATTTTTGACTCAAGTCCCAAGGGGTCAATCTATCACCTCATGTACCTTATATCATTTCATGAAGTTTGGTCTTTGCCATTTCAATTGTAAAATGAGACGTTGTCAAAAAGAATGCTTACAAGGCGGAAGTGGGGCCCCACACAATCCAGGATTACCCAAAAATGCAGAAACAGGGATACTAACATTATGCCTAGGAATTTCCCCAATTAGTCTATTACCAGATACATCCAATTCTTTCAGATTCTTCAAGTTGAACAACTCCTTTGGTATCTTCCCCATTAAATTATTACTAGAAATTAAAATCCTCGCCAATTCATTCCCATTACTCAACGATTCTGGTATCTTTCCCCCCAGTGGATTGTGGGATAACACCAACGAAACAATGGAATCCATTGTAGCTTCACCCCATGAGTTTATTGGTCCGGAAAACGAGTTACGCGATACATCAATCGAGTTAAAGTGGCCAAGTGGGCCTTCCACATTTTTCTTGAAAATAATGTTTACGTCACCGGAAAAGTTGTTGGAATGAAGATCAAGATCCATTAGCAATGAAAGGTTCTTGAATTCAGGCGGGATCGGGCCCTTGAATCTGTTATTTGATAAATTAAGAAATGAAAGATTTGTCATGTTCCCAATCCAATGTGGCAATTCACGTGTTAATGAATTGCTCGATAAATCCAGGTCCGAGATCGTTGATGACCGGGAAAGGAATCCCGGAAGCCGGCCTTGTATTCCGGTGTTTGCCATCTTTAGCCGGAAAAGTTTTAATTTTGAAAACCAATTTGGTAATGTGGTTAAGTTCAATGGGTTGAATGACAAATCAAGAGTCTGTAAATTTTGTAATTTAGCAAGCTGTGGTGAAATCTGGCCGGAAAGTTTGTTCCTTGATAGATCAAGTGCTTGAAGATTTTGTAAATTACCAAAAGTTGAAGGAATATTTCCGGTGAACTCGTTACCGGAGAAGTATATATCGGTGAGAGTGATGAGGTGGCCTATGGTTGCCGGTAATTTTCCAGTGAGCTTATTGTTTTCAAATATCAACCGTTGGATCTTCGGAAGTGTGCCAATGGACGGTGGAATACTTCCTGTTAGTTTGTTTTCCGACAAACGAAAGAATAGAATAGAACGAAGGCCGCCAA
Source organism: Calendula officinalis (assembly GCA_963853835.1). NCBI lineage: Eukaryota > Viridiplantae > Streptophyta > Magnoliopsida > Asterales > Asteraceae > Calendula > Calendula officinalis. Next base: position 22,682,111 of record OY970823.1, read on the forward strand.
TTGAAGCAGGAATGGAACCAGAAAGTTGGTTCTGGTTAAGATACAATAGCTGTAATTCCGGTAGTGATCCAAGGGATTCCGGTATGGATCCGGTGAGCTGGTTTTCAGACAGATCAAGAAACTCTATATTCTTTAGCTTCCCGATTGTTTCTGGTATGACGCCGGAGAAATTATTTTCATGAAAATCAAGTTTTGTTATGGAAAACATGTCGCCAATCGACGATGGTATCTTGCCGGAAAACTGATTCCCGGAGAGACCAATCTCCGACAGTGATTTAAAAGATCGGAAAATGGTCGGAGGGATTATTCCATTGAAATCATTATTACTAAGATAAAGCTTTTCCAGCCGGGTAAGTAAATGTAAAGTTGCCGGAATTTGAGCGGAAAGCTTATTGGAATCAAGAAACAGGTGGGTCAGACGTGAAAGTTTTCCAAACTCCGGCGGGATCGGACCCGTTAAGTCTTTAACGTTGCTGAGGTCAAGAAGTTGTAGAAATGTGAGGTTAGAGAGAGAAGGAGAGAGAGTACCGGACATGGAGGTATCGAGGATGAAGTCATCGCCGGAGACTAGACCGGAACGGGAGACATTGATGACTCTTCCGGCGGAATCACAGGCAATGCCATCCCAAGATTTACAGCAGTCAGATTGAGGTGTCCATGATTGTAAAAGGTTTGAAGGGTCAAAGGTGATTTTGTGTTTGAAGTCAAGCAATGCTTGATGGTCAATATGATGGCACGCTTGTGATGTTAATGGAGAAAAGAGGAAGATGAAAGAGAAAATGTAGATCTCCATGGAAGGTGCAGAGAATCCGAATGAAAGAAGAACATGGGGGAGTGATTTAGTGGGAATTGTTGTGTACTTTTATTATTATATAAAAGCAATGCTACTTTAACAAGAAATTCTTGTTTCACCTTTATTATCAACGTATTCTTATTTCATAAAAAGTTTCATAAATATAAAAGCATATTAGTGGTTTGATGATTACATTTTGTTAAGTAAGCCACTAAGCCCTCCACTGATTATTGCTTCGAACCACTATGAGAACAGAGCGATCACACATCCACCTAGTAAAATAAACTTGCATTACATATTTACATGTGAATTGTGTTACTAGTTAATCATTTTATTAGACTTAAAGTTATATTGCGTTTTCAATCTAGAAGTTTTATAGGTTTTAGTTTTTTATTTTAAAAAACATACATTACACGTACACACCTATAAAAAATCAATTTGAGTGATGGGTGATCAATGGATGAGAATTCGATATATCTATATCCAAGTGTCATTTAGTTCATATAATGCCAATGGTCTTGTCACTTGGGTTCCGTTAGTTTGGGGATGGAATGCTACCATTAGCATGGTCCCGTCACTTTTCCCGTTGGTTTGATTTCATGAGTTTGGGGACGGGAAGGAGGGGAGGGATGGGTTGGTGAGGTGGGGCCCAAAGGGATATTTTGTATGTGTATTTTGTAATAGTGGGTCCCAAAAAACTGAAAGGAAGATGTATTGTTGACATGGACACGTCAGTTTGAAGGTAAACTGACGTGTCGGTGATTTGACAAAAACTGATGGTTCCAGTGTTGGAGTGGTCTAATTAATGCCTACTAAAGATGGATCCCATTTGGTACATATCCAATATGCTACTTGAGTACTTAAGCCCATCAGTGGCCTAACCACTTTCTGCTATCCAACAGCCAGCAGCGGCCCAATAGCTCCCTATGGCCCAAAGAACACGCTCTTCTCTCCATCTCGGGTTTCTGTTGGATCGTCGGGCCTAAGCACAATTTCAACTGGCCAATTCACTAGGCCCACGTCATCACGATTACTGATCTATATAATTTTATAACAAATGATATCACATCACCTGGTGAGATAGCTCAATTTAAGATTCTAAAAAAAGATAAGATCCTATATCTATCTAGTCTAAAGTTGGTCTAAATCAAGTAGGGGTTGTGTATGTCTCGGGGCGCCAAGTTGATTTTTGGGCGCTGAGTATTCGTTCTTGATTCTTAGTATAATTCAAAAGAATCTTCCAGTGTAGCGACTTCAACAACTTCTCAATCTCCCCTATCATACTCGACTTATCTCTAATAATCAGTTTCCCGCCCGGTCGAACCATTCTATCTACCTCTACTATTACAGCTGTTATTTTGCATCTGCAACAACCATATCAAACATAAACATATATATATATATATATATGTATGAGTAATTAATTACACAAATGGTCCTTTAAGTTTGTATTATATTATATATTTGGTCCTTTACTTTAATAAATTACACTAATAGTACTTATTTCTGAAACTATTGACACTTTTGGTCCTTTATTTACACATACATTTATTTTTCCCGTACGTGTGATCCACGAGAGTCTAAATCTATCATTTTCCGTTTCCTTTCATTAATTTCAAACCCGTATGTTTGACGGGAAAAGTTAAAATCTGTTTAGGTCAAACGTGTTAATAGTTTCAAAAATAAGGACTACCAGTGTAATTTATGAAATTAAAAGATCAAATATGGTACAATCCAAAAAAGACCATTTGTGTAATTTACTGTATAATCATCTTTCATGTCAGTTTTGTGTATGTATATGTTCACAAAGAATGTGTGTTCTGGAATCACCTCTTTTTCAAATTGGAAAACAAATGATCCGCGTGAAGAAGATCGTAAGATCGAGGATATGTACTAAACGATTCGCACCAATCATGGTAAATCCCAAAAAGACCCCTTTCGTATATAATCGGAAGTGTATCAGGAGAATCTATGTTCACAACATTTAGCACCCATAATTTCAAATCCTTCAAGGCTGCAGCAAACCTACATAGATTGAAAGTTGTTTAAATAATTAATTTGTGGCCAGAATGTGTAGTAGAGATCTTGATAAAGAATTGAATATATGGTTTATATAATACTTACCCCCCATAGACTGCTCTCATGTCCATAACATTTCTTACATTGGACCAATTAACCCCTAAGCCACTCATATAAACTTTGCTAATCATTTGTTTCCAACGTTCATAATCTGCTTCAAAGTCGTTAGGTTTGCCATAAATCCCTATCGAGGTTTTGTTTAACCAGTAAGGACGCGTTTGAATTCGTGAAGGCCATTCCTTAGGCCATTGTGAACCTCTTTCGGTCTCCATAATCGGCACCTTATGCATACATGTCTTCAAAGGTACTTTCCTGCCAAAAATAATCCTAATCATTCACTTGAAAATGAAGATTATTGATACATTTAATTAATTTACCCAAGTTTAGACATCATAATTATGTTTTAGATAGATTTTTATTCCTAATATTTCTACTAACCATGCGGCATTTGGATCATCGTCTCGTTTGCACATTGGCGGTTCTTGTTTCTTTCTTTTGTCGTAACATTTGTTTGAATCTGGTTTCTGGTATATAGCAACACCAATTGTGTTCAATCTGTCTTTCTTGATAGTAATAAGCTCCCAACACATTGCCATTGTTAGGGCAGACATCTCTGAATAAGAGATTGATCATATGTTAGTTATTTAGAAACTGATGAAGTTGGAGTCAGTTAATTAATCAAATGACAAATGGAACCTTTCCATATTTGGACATCCTCTTTGCCTTTCCGGTAAACAGGAGTCGCGGACCAAACAAAATAACCTCCTGGACGAAGCACACGATTAAGCTCCAAAAGAAGCTTACCACCTTCACAACACTACAACGAATTAGTTATATGTACACAAAAGAACCTCCAAAAGAAGATTAATATTTTGTGTGATTTGTTGTCGTTAGATGATTGTATAAATTTATTGTATAACCCAAGCCTAATTGTATAGATAGGCTCAAGGTCCAGATATTTTGTAATCTACATATAGTGATCAATCATTATTTAGTACTATGATATCAGAGCTCAATGTAATCCATCGATCGATCAATATATTGTGTTACTATTCTGTTTTTTCATTCAAACGCGTTATATTGTGTTACTATTCTGCTTTTTCGTTCAAATGCGTATACGCACGTCTGTGTTTGTGAGAACCCGACAATAGATGATTAAAGCCATGATCATCTAAACCCAAATCGGGTTGATCACATCCGATTTCAAAACAGTAAATTGCATGTTTTAGATAAAGAAAGGCCTGAGTAAGTTATGGAAAAACCTTCAATGTGCCACGGTACTCTACAACGAGCACAATGAACAAGATCAAAAACACCACTCGGAAATGGAAGGCGTTGAGTGCCCATAACCGCAGAAACCGCTGGTATTCCTCTCTCAAGAGCAAACTGAATTTGAGCTTCGTGTTCATCTTTTGGTGCAAATGACATTGCAAGTACGTTTTTGTCGAACAAGAACCCTCCAAAGCTTGCTACTCCACAACCCACATCCAATATTACTCTTGTATGCTTTCCCCATGCGATCTCGGGCACCATCTACACGAAATAAAATTAATTTATCGATTTCTTAGTTAAGTGTAACTTTTTATAAAGTTTATGACAAAAATTTAGTATTTTAATTACCTGTTGAACAAAATCAATATAATGAAGAGCACCATGTACGAACTGAGTTCCACCTCCAGGGAAAGTGAGGAACTCCCCGGTTGCCTTCACCCAGTTTTGGTGCCCTTTTATTTTTGCTAAGGCTTTATGTGGTACATTATGGAACCAAATCTGCGTTGCACACCTTAAAATTCATTTAAGCATTTGTGACTATATAACTTAATTGCATAATATAATATTTACCAAGTAATCAATTAAAAAAGACTAATGACTAATTATTATACTTGTACCTTATTTCGGCTCTGAGGCCATGGAATCGGCATTTTGTAACCCTCCGGGAGAGGAACAAGACACGTCGGACCTTCTTCCGGACAATGTCTTTCTCTATGTTCGTAATGACCCCGACTACGTAACTTATTAATCGCTTCCTCGTTATCTAAACAAGGAATATAGTCCGTTCCCGCGGTAACATTGCATAACTCCCATTTGCATTTCAAAACATCGTCTTTTACTCGATTTGCAACATTTTGATTTCTAGATTGATCAGCTTGAGTTCTCCATGCGTCTAAGGAATCATTTAATGTCCTCGTATATGTTGTTTCATCTATTATTATATGGTTAAATCCAGTAATGTCACCATGATTATCTGTATTCGTTTGTTTATCTTCTTTATGATAGTTTCTTCTTCTTTGTTGATCTTTTTTCTTTTCAGTATCTTTCTTGGCTGTTATCAATTTCTCGGTATGTCGTTTGTTAGGGATCATGTTTGGCTCAAACATTGGGTTATTGTTCACTTTTTGTATTTTCTCATTTTTATCACTAATTTGTTCTTCTTGCGCACTATTTTGGTCCTCTTTAGAGATTTCACTTTCGTGTTGGGTTTCCGTTGAGGAACTTGTCCTTGGATCCATTTCCAAATCATCGTCTGTTTTTATGGCATCGCTTGGTAGATCACCCGGATTGTCGTCATAAACAGTTGGGATCTTTTGTGGTATCGATGAAGTTGGATTCTTTTTCTGGGGTGAAACAAAGGAGCTAGAGGTTAACATCCATATAGCAAAAACGCAAACAAACATGAAGACTAGGAGTATTGCTGTTGATGAATATGAACCACCCGTGGGTCTCTTGCTACCACGAGATTTACCTATAGCCATAGTTGTGGAATGCGTATGAGAAATTAAGCAAGAAAGAAGAAATTGAGGTAAGTGTTTTTTGAGACAGAAAAAGAGGGAATTAAACAGTCTAGAAATGTCTCGAGATCCAAAATGCAAGGAGACTTGTGGTCACCTTTAGTTATATATACCCTTCCTCTATTTTAGCTTATGTAGACATGCATTCGGGTTGAGGTCACTTATCGTCTCATGAAGCAAGAGATATGTCTGTTATTCAATTTCACTAGGTGTCATTTGGTTTTTTTCCCAATTTGGTGAATACAACGGAGACCATGATTACTAAAAATAAGTTCTAGATGCATTTCATGTTTTAATTAAACTTAGCAATGTTGGTTTCGGTTATTTGATTAATATTTACATTTAAATCCTTCCCTTTATTTTGTATTTCTTAATTTCTTTTAGGGTTATTATTTGAAAATCTGTACTCCAAACTCTCTCTTTTCTTAAATGTTGTATCTAATACTTTTATTTTTAAAATATAATATTAATGTCTATTATTTATGTTTACTTTGTATAATTCACTTTCATCTATTTCGAATTTCATACCAGGAATACCGCGTTCTTTCGAAATTAATATCATGCTAATATTCGTTCTATTCTACTAGGTTAAAACCCGCGCGATGCGGCGGACTGCGAACTACATATTTCTGGCGATTAAAAGTCCATTGGTTACATATTTTTATAACGAACACAGTACATAAACATGAAAACTGTGTTTAAAATAGAGGAAAAATGCAATAATTAGCATTGGCGTTGGAATGTTGTTCGATTACATGTTTTGATATATAGTAAGGTGCACACGCAATGAGGCGGCGGGTACACTGATACATCTTTAAGGTTTAAAAGATTGATAAATACTTTGTCCGACATCAAAATATTTAATAAACTCAAAACCTGAATTTTGTTTCAAACCTATTAAGCTATAATCCTATGAGACAGAGAGGAGATTTTTGGAGGATCTCTCTTAAAAGCTAGTTAATTTGAAAATGGTATTAAACCAAACACTTTTATTTTGCTTGTCTCATTACTTATTCTATGTTTTCATAGAATGAACATGATATGTTTAAATACATAATAACAATTAAATCTGTTTGTTCGCCTCAATCCGCCACAATGTAATTTGCGTACATATCCCTTCATAAATATAAGAAAATATAAAATATGAAAACTATGGTACTATTTTTAATGTGCTGTAAAGCATTTAAAGTTATAAGAGTAAACTACATATGTAATGCTTTAAATTACACAAACGGTAATTTTTCGTTAAAGTATTTAACAATTGTAGTGGTTATACATAATAAGATTGAAATAGTAGCAAATATCCATTGTAGTTGAGCTTGTCCGGCCTGTTTCTACCCGCCAACCCACACATTTTCCACCTCTAATTAAGTTACGAAAACCTACCTATGGGGAATTGTTAATTATGGCAACATCAAGACCTAAAACTGTTAAATCTTTGGTATAACTTCCATCTGCAAAAATACATGATTCTCTATAAGCTCTACGAGAGATGACTTTTCCATATGGATCCAGTATGTCAAGAAGTTGAAAACAAATAATACTCGAAATGTGAAAACAAATGTGAAGTATTCCAATGAAGAATGTACCAATGTTTCTGTGCCAAAAGTTTTCATAAAATACACAATAATAAATCTGTTAAGCAAAAAAATCACGATAAAATACACAATAATTAATTAATTATGTTTACTGAAGGAATTTTGGGATTAAATTACCATATTCCATTCTTGTTGTAGGTTAGAATTTCATGTAAATTCTTTTAAATGGGCTTAAAGGTCAACATCATTGATCCAAGATTCTGTACCAAACCACTTTGACATAAGGGGACATAATGAAATTATGTCATAATAAATAAATAAAATTAATCATGTGAATTACGTTAGTATTTTTAAAAATGATATAAACAATTACCTGAGTTACTCCATTTTTTTAACTGCAATTTTTCCAGTCATAGTTCACACAATTCCTGCGAATAATAAAAGTTAAAAAATTGAATAGTTAAATGAAATATCGATAGTAGAGATTATTGTGTTAAATATCTTATTACTATAACATGATTATCCGGTTAGTGATATTGTTTTCACCTTTTTATAGGTAGATGTACTCAACAAACCAACGATAATAACCACTCTTACAAATTTGTATGGGAATTATTTTGCATTAGCTTCAATGTTGGCAGCTGATAAATCATTGGTAATGAATGAGATCTAAAGTTTCTGATGGTTGGGCTGTAAGGAACATGCATATTAGAGAAGGAAAAGAAAAACCTTAAAGATAAAATTACATCTATGGAAATTTTTGCGTTCAGCAACAGCAAATGTTTCAACATTTATTGAAGAACCAAACCCTGCAGCTGATAACATATGACGAACCAAATACATACAGAATTAAAAAAAATAGAATATACATATCCAAATTGAATATGATTCATGGCCTATCTAGGGTCATGAAAAAACTTAAAGTCCTACTGACCTCAACCGTAATGCGCCATCATCATCATCTAATGATCCAGGAAGTGATTCAGCTGGGATTTCATTTGATGATTCATGTAGTCTAACTCATCTGCAAACAAAATATTTGTACATATCAAGTAACTGACAAAAATGTTAAACAAGCTAAAGAGTCAGAATTACTAAATTACTAAATTTCACATGCCTTTAAGAGTTTGCAGCCTTTAAAAGTTTGCAGCCACATATCAACAGAACTCGATTATAATTCCACAAAAAATGGACGAAATCAACAAATTAAAAGGCCAATCACCTGGAGGATCCGGTGTCCCTTGGAAGCAAAAATCCTCATCGATTGCTGAATGGGCTGCCCGTGCCTTTGCGCCATCATTTGCGGAACTGAAGGCATCGCACCGCTTGATTGCGGCGACTGGACCTGTACATGGACATGTCTTGACCTTAAATTCCATGTTTCTGGTAATTAGGGCTTCATATTGGAAAGAACCAAAGGACAGTTTGAAGCGACACCAGTAGTGGACTCTACTCGAAAGCTTGTAAGTTAACTTCCTTTATTAAATACATATAGAAAATTCATGCTGGATCTTCAATTCGTGTGTGAATGCAGCACCAAATTGGGGTCTAAATTGAAGGAGATAATTAATTTGGGAGGACCCTTGATTTTGGCAAATGGCAATTATCATTGAAGAAGATTGCTTAATATGGGAGAAAGGTTTTGTACGAGGGACAGGCTTTTTGTTGTTCAAAAATTTATAGTTTCATTTTTTTAATTTTCTAGTTGTTCCAAAGTCTTATGAAAGTACAGTAAATCAGTAATTAAGAGTGGGTGGGTATACGTTTTTAATTAATATAGTCAAACGCATTTCCGTACAGTTAGTATATTTAGTGTACGAAACACAGACACCAAGTTGCTTATAGCCTAGTGGTAAGCTTCCTGCCTGGGGTAACTGCCCACCTGGGTTCGAATCTTGGCCAGCGCGGGTTTTTAATTTTTAAGTTTAACGTGAAATGGGTTCGGGACAATTAGTATAGAAAGTGTACAAAATATAGTCACCAAGTTGCTTATAGCCTAGTGGTAAGCTTCCTGCCTGGGGTACCTGCCCATCTGGGTTCGAATCTCGGCAGAAGCAATTTTAAAATTTTGATTTTAAAGTGTGTTTGGGCATTGCTAAAAATGGAAGGGTTGAAATTCAGACGTCCTCTTTTAGAAATGTCCAACACCCATTTAAAAGTAGTATAGATATAAACATTTAATTGCCATATATATATTCGGTCAATAAAAACGTTTGTAAAAGTAATGTTTAAAGCCGTTTACCTATGGTAATGCAGTTTTGATTACCGAATTTTACAAAACAACATTAATGAGATTTATTAAAAAACCGTCAGTCATACGTAATTATAAACCTAATTAAAAACCAATTAATGTACATTAATTAAATATGAAAACGTTTCTACGTTTAATGTACTAAATGTTTTTAATTAATTCGTTCTTTGAAAATGGTTTGAAAACGTAATTGTCATTTTTAGTCGGTCAATAAAAACGTTTATAAACACTCCAATTTCCGTAATTACAAATATAGACTGAACGTTTTTGTTATATCACATGCTAAAAATGAAAAAAAAACGTATACCCTTACTAATTCAGTTTTTATACCTAGTTATAGCATTGACTGAACGTTTTTGTTTTAAGCCCTGCTAAAAATGAGAAAAAAACGTATATCGTATAATTAAGTCTTTAATTAGGTATCTGAAATATCCATTGGTTATAGCATTGACTGACCGTTTCTTTATACGTATATATAAAACGTTGCTTTAAAAGGTTGTTTAGTTGGGGTATTAAAAATTATATTTAATTTGAAAAGATATAGGTTAATTTTAGACTAATAACATTGATTCGGCGTTTTTATTATTTTTTATAAATTAGGGAATCTATAAGAGCATTAATTTTTTAACTGAAAAATATATAATTCATATTATGTCAAAATAAAAATAACAGTTAATCTTCATCAATTTGGAGTGCTTTAAATAGCAATTAAAAGCAAGAAGTCAATATCGAAAATAAGTCAATATCTTTATATGGTAAATCTAAATTGCCAATATTAAGGACGTTCTTGTTAATTCGCATTAATCACTAAACTTTCGTCCAAACAAAGATTTTCATTTGCTTATGGTTGATGTTGACGAATTCTCATTTGCTTGTGGTTGATGTTGACGAAATAATTTCATTTGCGTGTGGTTGATTTTCCAATTATTACGACACATTAAGAGATAAAACATAAGTAATAGGGTGTGACAAAATGAGATAATTCACACTTCAAAATATATAATTTGTGTAGTTGCACTAAATTAAATCGTACAACAAAAACAATTATTGGGTTCAAGGACAAAATTCATATTATTAAGGCAAGCCATATTAATAAAAAAAAGCACCATTTGTGTCACAAAAACGTTATGTGTGATACAATTCAGTATTGTTGTTCCATCCGTAGGGGTCTGTTTAAAAGTTTTGTGGGTAAGTCGAGAGACGCTTATTTCCAGAGAGGGGAGTTCTTAAGCGTCTGAAATGATTTTTTGGTTGCGTGTTGGGCGCGACTTCGGGTTCTCCATCACATAAAACAAAGGCATTATCATATTGTACTATCGGATGGATGTGTTGAAGTGCATATGCTTCTGGCATTTCCGGGTTGAACTCGATGTCTGTAACGTCAGTAGAAACAAGATATTTGACTGAAATGTAACCAAATCAAAAAGAGATATCAATATTTTTTAAATAAAAAGTCTGTTAGGTAAGTAGGTATGCCCAATTATGGAAAGTAAAATGAAGCACCGTATTGGAATTAACCTGTTGGTTTTCTAATCAGTTTCACGCGAGCTGCGTACACGGTTATGTTTTCAGAAGCACATCTCCCAATCATTGTTGCCGTGGCTGCCGGTATATGATACAAGATGAGCTTGATCCGGTTGCCCCTGTCGGAAATTACATTTTAAATGGGTTATTTCGTAGGTGTGGTGATCATGTAAATCAGGTATAAAGACTTACAGACAGTCATGCAACAACATTGCATACGATATCCGACCGGATGTAATAAAAAAGCAACCGTTCGATATGTTTCCAGCAACGTCTGTGACAGGGTTAGTATTTAAGCGAAAACGTTAAATATTAATATTTTTAAGTAAAACATTTAAAAATGTAACGTAGACGTACTAATCAACATTTGTCGAGTTGTTTGATCCTGCAATAGCCATATCGGAGATCTGACCAATGGGTATTTGGTTACCTAGGTATCTTCTCCATTCGTAGAAAAAAGTCATGTTAATACTTGGTCAAAGCATGATCTTGACGTTTTAACCTAAAATCAGTTCCTGATCTTGGCATCCTCGTTACTTTCTGTTCCAGGGTTTGTAAATCGCGACACAGGTACTCCCAACTTATCCAAATTACTTGTTCATATTTCAAATTATCCGATATTAATTTGATACGCTTCTTCGTGCTAGATCGTGTTCAATTGCAACTGTAAGCTAGAAAGTTTGATATATTTGGGGGAAATAGTGAACGTTTAGTTTTTTTTTTTTTTTGTTATATTCATGATGATTGCGGATATATGATTTCAATTATGTCAAGTGATGGTCATGTAGATTCTATATTGAATGCAGGTTAAATCTCAATTAAGAAATGTAAATTGGACAAATTGTTCTTCGTTGATTAGGAACATATAAATTAGGGCAATACTTGATTTTGTTACAGAAGCGCATGTTAATGTAGTTTCCATAACTGATTTAGGTGCTTAATTTCAAAATTTTGAAATCCTCATCGTGATCCCAACTGAGAAATTATATTCTGTGGTAGAAATTTGGAATATTTTGCCAATCAATTTGGTAATTTCCCCTGTTTTTGGTGAATATATAAATGAAAACAGGTCACATGATAACGATTTACAAGCAGCATAAACACTAAATCAATTTCACGTTTGCAGATCTGCAATGGAATCGGATACAAAACCTAACCATATCATGATGATTGAGCACAATAACATGCAAATTGATCCAACAAGAGCCCGTTTTCCATGCTGCATCGTGTGGACCCCACTTCCTGTTATTTCATGGCTTCTTCCTTTCATTGGTCACATTGGTATAGCTAGAGAAGATGGAGTCATCCTAGATTTTGCAGGACCGAACTTTGTTTGTGTAGATAACTTCACATTTGGGGCCGTCGCTCGTTACATCCAAATAAACAAAGAGAAGGTATTTTGTATTTTATTCTCTTTTTTTTTCAAGGGCAATAAAGTCATTTTACTTATAGTTTACACTTGTGTTCCTTTTCTATAGTGCTCCATGTATATAAGTGAAGAAGAAGAAGAAGAATGCCAACAACACACATGGGATTATGCTTTAAGAAAGAGCACACAAGAATACCAACATCGAACATATAACATTTTAACTTGCAATTGCCATTCTTTTGTGGCTAATAATCTCAACAGGATGGAATTTCAAGGTGGCGGCTGGAATGTGGTTAATGTGGCGGTTTTTATTCTGTTGAAAGGACAATGGGTGGATACAATGTCTATGATTCGAGGTTATGCGCCATTTGTGGTCATATTCTTTGTAGGAATTGTTTTTGGAGGAGCTCATTTTCTTGCTTTTTTGGCGTTATTTGCGTTTATTCTCATAGGATGGTATGTTTTGGGTACTTATTGTTTTAAAAACTTTATAAAGTTGTAGGTCGTGTTTTTGTTACCTATTGATTTTGACTTTGAAGGTATTCATATCGGTTTTGTGCAAATATAGTGGCGTTAATTTTATTACTATTATTTAAAAAAACATCATTAATAAAAAAATAAACTTATATTCTTTATTCATGGAATAGCCATTTTTGATATAGCAACCAAAAAAAAATAAATTGCAGTTAAGAAATACAATCGATGCAACGACAAACATGCGCATCAACACATTTTCCTGATGTTGTATGATCTGTACAATATTTTTGACATGAAGCAGCACATTTCTGATCGTCACTTGTGCCAGGTGTACAGACTCCAATATAATCATTCTTGCAACATCTATACACCCATGGTACCCCCATGACGTTTGTTTGCGTTCCTGAAAAATGTAAATTGTGTCCCTTTTAATAGAGTAATTTGCTTGAATAATGCAGTATAGTCCAGGATTGCACAACTAATGCTGTTTTTTACCCTTTTGCAAAACAAATGCTAACTGGGTATAGAAATCCCGGTTTGAACCACAAGCCGACACGTGTCCTACGAGTGGCAGTAGAGTCCAGCAGCTTTCGGCGCAAAAAGGGGTTGGGATACCCGGTTTGCTTTTTTGACTGAAACGAGGGTTCCAAATCCCGGTTTGCTTTTTTGACTGAAACGGGGGTTCTAAATCCCGGTTTGAATCTGACACCGGGGTACCCCATACCCGGTTTGAAATGCTCTACCAGTATATATAAGAGGCCTTCGGTTCACAAATAATGACACACCTCCCTACGTTTTTTGTCAAAAATATAAGTTTTTATCATTAAAAAGTTAACTAATGAGTCATTTCACTCTGTTAAAAGTAAAATAATGAGTCATTTCACTCTGTTAAAGTAGATAGTTAGTGGGTGTGGGTCGTATTATTTTTTGCCAAATAAGGTAATTTTTCAAAATGTAGCATTTATTTTGAATCACCTATATATGAAAAGTTTAGCACTTTTTTATTATATTTATAATCTACGCAATTAAGAAATGTAGCTAAAAATTACACAATTTCTTGATGCGACAAGAATCTTGTATCTTTTTAAAAAATTACTTAAATCGATTTTATTTATTTATGGGTTTTATTTTCTATAGTTAGCTCAAAAGCACCATCGGTTACACAAACAGTGTTAGTTTTTAAAGAGTGAAAAACACAGCGTTAGTTGTAAAACTAAACACAGCTCAAAAGTTAACTAAAATTTAATGATAATAACTTATATTTTTGACAAAAAACGTAGGGAGGTGTGTTATTATTTGTGAACCGAAGGCCTCTTATATATACTGGTAGAGCATTTCAAACTGGGTATGGGGTATCCCGGTGTCAGATTCAAACCGGGATTTGGAACCCCCGTTTCAGTCAAAAAAGCAAACCGGGATTTGGAATCCACGTTTCAGTCAAAAAAGCAAACCGGGTATCCCAACCCCTTTTTGCGCCGAAAAGCTGCTGGACTCTACTGCCACTCGTAGGACACGTGTCGACTTGTGGTTCAAACCGGGATTTCTATATCTGGTTAGCATTAGTTTTGCAAAAGGGTAAAAAACAACATTAGTTGTGCAATCCTGGACTATACTTTATTATTCAAGCAAATGACTCCTTTTAATACACAATAAAAGTGAGAGGTAAATGATTTGATTTTTTCTCATGTACCGATATTCAAATTTCAGAAAACTAACGTCAAAACTAGTTTTTCAACGAGTTAAACTTATGTTAGTTTTTTGAAAACTAATATAAAAAATTTAATAAATAAGTAATTAAATACCTGTACAAAGTACAAGAACAACAACGAGGGTTAGAGTCAGGCATGTCACTCTGGCCATTTTCTTATGCAGATTGCAATAGATGAATAAATATGACGATTAGTGCTCTTGTATATATAGTAGCTAATAGAACTCGATTTTTATTCTTTGGTCTTTTAAAAATGGAAAGATCTATTAATATGATAATAAATAGTTAACTAAATAAATGCATACCCATTTAAATCTTCAATTTCCAATTAAAATTGGCAAAAAGATTAATTAAAGAAGAAGGTAGTTTAAAAAGGAAATTCAGTTATTGATTTGTAAACTACCTATTATAATAAAAAAAAAGTCATTACGTACAAATGTCATTTTGAAAAATAATACTGATAAAGTTTAAGGTTTAAAGTTTAGGGTTTAGATCATTTTGAGATAAATAACAAAATAACATGTATAATCTGTTAATTATTTTTTATATGATCAACTAGTTTTAATATTTATCTTGATTAAGTAATTAAACATAAATAAGCTAAATACTATTTTCCTATATTTTTTTTTTGGGCGTTGATATTCCACGTGACACTCCTATAGGATTTCCACGTTTTGTTTTCCCGTCTTTCAAGTTCTATTCCCATTAGCATTAAATTGTAATTAATTAAAGTGATTTGCTAACCATTGCCCTAAGTGGTTTTTGTACAATTAATGATGCATAACTAATCAAAGGTGGTTATTAAAATGCATGGGGGTGGTTTTTTATTAGTTAATGTACAATGATTTAAAGCCAATAAAAATTTCTTAAACATTCCCCTAAGGGCAATGGTTAGCATTTTCCTTAATTAAATGATTTGTATTGAAGGAAGTTTTTATTTTTTATATAGTGACAACTGTCAAGAGATAAATCTTACTCCCTCCGTCCCACTTTAATTGTCCACTACAAAAAAGCAAACAGTTTAAGAAAAGTGCATTAATTATATAATGTCACCAATCAAATTTTCTCTTTCCCACTTAAATGTTTTTTGATTGGTTGAAATTTAGGAAATGACACTCTTTATGGGACAAACTAAAATAGTATACTGGACATTTAAAATGGGACGGAGGGAGTAATTATTAGATCATAAGATTTCTTAACCGCCACCATAATTATATCATATGTGATTCAATATATAACTACCACTGCCGGCCACTACCGCCACCACTCACCATTGTCGCCGCCGACCACCTCCGGCCGACGCCGACCTTCGCCGATCGCCGCTCAACGCCTCCGGCCACCGCAATCACGTGTGATTGGATATGGAATCACATTTGCCGGTGGTGG
The DNA here is from genome assembly GCA_963853835.1 of Calendula officinalis. Taxonomy (NCBI): domain Eukaryota; kingdom Viridiplantae; phylum Streptophyta; class Magnoliopsida; order Asterales; family Asteraceae; genus Calendula; species Calendula officinalis. The sequence continues at coordinate 22,698,025 of OY970823.1, forward strand.
AGATGGTGGCCGGCAGAAGTTGATGGTGGTGGTGGTTGATGGGGTTTAATCACATGCAATTTAATACACATGATGGGTTACAAGAAAAAAGATTTATGACAAAAGATTTTGTGAGGACTAAATGTCATCACCATAAGTCACTAATAAACAAAATCATATAATTATATTGAAAACATAGTTTGACTTATTCTATTGTAAGGACATGTTCTCACAACAGGTCTTTTAGATTTTATTTTTGATTTTTCTTTCCCCAAAATTAACACCGTTCAGAACAACTCACCATATGTTTCTTTTATAATTTTGTTTTGATTTTTGATTTTTCGTACAAAATAAAATAAGGTTTAAAAAAATTTTAATTTCCTCCGAAATAAATTAAACCGCGGGTTATTTTTAGTGAGGATATGTCCTCACCAAAAGTTTTTCGTGTATTTCACTTTTAATTTTTGATTTTTCCTAACAAAAATTAAATAGGTTTAAAAAAAGGGTAAATTCCATAAATTGTCCATGTGGTCTTGGGTTTTTTGGCTTTTTGTCCCTAAACTTTTTTTTTCAAATTTTTTGTCCCTGTACTCTTTAAAATTCTGGTTTATTGTCCTTCCGTCCAAATTTGGCTGTTAACTAACTCCACATGCTAAACATGTGAGGGTATTTTGGTCTTTCCGCACCCTTCCTCTTCATCATCATAAAACTAGAACCCTAATCCCCCAATTAATAGAACCCTAATCCTATCATCATCTACCATGAAATTAACCCTATCATCAAGAACACTTCATGTTTCAAATCGAAGCCATACTAACGTATACACTTAAAAATTATGTGAATGTAATAAAGCCAAAATCGAAGCTAAATCAGTACCTCCAAATCGAAGGTGATTTGCAACACCACCATCACTCTGGTAAATCAGATTTCAAAAGTGGTTCGCACCCCCAATTAATCGAAGGTGGTTCGCACCACCACCATCAGATTTCAAAAATTAGATCTCTGATTTCAAGCTTAGATGTTTCTTTGATATATTAACGATGGTGATTTGCAACACCACCATCACTCTGGTAACTAGATCTTCAAAGAAAGTTGCAACTGGTAATCAACTCGATTCTGAAACTAACCCTAACAATGGCGCTAGATCTATCAGCACTTGAAACCCTAACCCCTTCTTAATGCATCACTGTTATATCGAGTCTCGTTAAGCACCGCTGCTACATCAACACTCCACTACTTCGAGTTGCCGTATCAGATTCTCCAATGGCTGACGACGATGGTGGCTCGCCTTTAGTCGCCGCCATGATTGTACCGTAGAAGAGGAAGAGATATTGGAACTTCTGCACTGAGTCCAGCCATCTTTAGTTCTTACTCAACAGATGGGTGGTGATTTGAAGCTCTGCACTGAGTCCACTGAAGAAGATGAAGTGGTGATTTGAAGCTTCTGCACTGAAGAAGATGAACTTCTGCATATTTGAGTAATTGATTTTTTAGGGTAGAATATAAAAAAAGAAAAAAGGGAAAAAAATTATAAGGAAAATGCAAAAGGACGGAATTACCCTCATTTTTTTTGGCATATTCCGTTTGTTAACAGTCAAATTGGACGGAAGGACAATAAACCAGAATTTTAAAGAGTACGGGGACAAACAAATTGAAAAAAAAAAAAGTTTAGGGACAAAAAGGCAGAAAACCCAAGACCACAGGGACAATTTATGGAATTTACCCTTAAAAAAATTTAGTTTCCCTCCAAAATAAATAAAACCGCGGGTCACTTTTAGTGAGGACATGCATGTCCTCATGTTAACCTTTAGTGAGGACTTTTGGACTTTTAGTGAGGACTTTTTTCCTCACTATATTTATTTTTTTTATAGTGGGGGTTGGAATCATATACTCCCTCCGTCCCAAAAAAACTTCCCATTTGGCTCTAAATTTTTGTCCCACAAAAAACTTCCCATTTCCACATTTAATGGGCTCCTCACAATAAAAAACTATTATTACTAAAGATTCCACCACTAATATCCACTAACTATCTTTCTCTCTCTCTAACCAACCTTATATTTTAATAAAAAAGTATTGTCAATGACCCCACCACTAACTATCACCTAGAAACTTGTGCAAAAGACAAATGATAAGTTTTTTGTGGGACGGAGGGAGTATCATTTAATACACATGGGGTGGTGGTGTTGATGTGTTGAATCAAATGTGATGTTGGTGGTGGTGGTTTGAGGGTTGATTAAATGCGTTAAATCCATTCAAAACACATAGTTAAACTAGCTTCATAACCCGTCCGGATGGGCGGGCTAGATTCGAAAAATAATAAGGAAAATAACACAAAAAATGTATTTTTTTAACTCATTCTTATTGTTTTCTACTATGATTTTCCTTTTTCCTCCATTCTTGAGTTTATTGGTTACCATATTGTGATGAGTGGTCGAAATACATAATGCATAACAATGAAATTAACGTAGGAAATCATGTAGTCAATCATTATTGAAATGATAAATAAACGTTTTGTTATACTTCCTCCGTATCAAAATAAGTGAATCACTTTGAAGTTCACGTTTTTTAAGGCAAAATAAGGTAATAAGATATTAGTGAAATTAAATTGGGTAATTAGAATGGATAGGGACCTACCTTTTTACTATTTTGTTGCCTTTATGAGGAAGATGACAAAATAGGATGAAGCCTCACACTGTTAATGATGTTTAAAAAAGTATAAAGTAAGGGTAAATGGATAATTTTAAATATAAAAACTTAACAAATAAGGTAAATTATTAAAGTGATTCACTTATTTTGATACACCCCAAATAGGAAAGTGATTCACTTATTTTGATACGGAGGAAGTACATAAATATATCTTATTTTAATTACGATCATAACATTTTATGATCATACAATATTTGGATCATTATATTTCAAAATAATAATACTTTTAATTCATAATATATTTAAATCATAACATTGTTTTTTTCAAAATTTCAAGACTATACTCATTTTGTAGAGAATTTAATTTTAAGAATTTTCACATTTTTAAAATTTTTTGTTTATAAACAAAAAACAAAGTTTTAATCGAAAAACGAAGTAGGGGGAAATATATAAATTACTATATTTTGAATAAAGAAGTTAATTGACAATTATAACCCAGACTATAAAGACTAATGTTGATTAATGTAATTAAATTCCGATTATAACCTTTGAGTCACCATTACACGTCATCAAAATAGACCAATCAAATGATAGGAAATGGACATTTCATCATAAAATTGTCATTCTTAGCTACATATATAGGTGGTAGATTTTACGGAATATTTATCAAGATTTTCTTAATTTACAGAATTTAAATTTTCCATACATATAACTATATATAGTAGGTACTAGCATAATACGGCAACGGGTATCCTATGAACTATATTATCCAGCGAGCAAAAGTTGTTCGGTTAACATTTTTCTAATAATAGTAGGGAACTCACGCGATATGTCAGTAACGAGATGAAAATATGGTGGTGGTGGGCGATATCGAGGTTGGTGATAGATATGACTTAATGGAGGTTAAAAATAATTAGTAGTTTAAAGTTTGACATTCAAATGACACTACTTCCAAGCAGCAAGATTTACACTTATTCGCATTAGTTCATCTAAGTTCCTTACCCTTATGCACGAATTATTGAATAAGCCATCTTCATATCAAGGTTAAGGAGTCAACTGAGATATTGTAATCCTATTTAATAGGTTAGATGGTTAAACAATTTTTAAGATATCGACCGGTTTAATTCAAAATCCGAAATTTAAACATGCCTAAAAAGGTGAATAAATGTAACACACCAATTTTTTAACCAAATTAAAAACTTTTAAATAATAAAATTTAAGTCTTTACAAACCAAGTATCCCAAAAATACGGTTTAAATAAAACATTGGAGTAATCAACAAGTATAAAAAATCGGTGTTACAATTATATCAAAACTAAAGTCTAGGGAATTAAATAAGTACACCGAGCTAATTACTTCCAAATGCTAACTACGGGCCGCTTAATCCTTAGCTCCCGAACCTGAGTACATAGCCAAAATAAACGTAGTACGTGAGACAAAATTGTCTTGTGAAAAACATGGGTTTTAGACCCGGTTAGAAAATAATTGCAATAAAATAATAATTAAATAATTATCAAATTGCACATAGTCAATCATACTCTAAGGCTTGCTATAAGCCCAACACATACGTAACGGGCCTCCCCGAAACAACTCCCTCGATATGGGTTATCTAGGTAAACTCCCCCTTTTCCGGGTTAACTATTTCTCCCCCGATTTCCGGGTTATCTCAAACTCCTCCGCTTTCCGGGTTATCTATTTCTCGACACACTACCCTTGCGCAGGGTGGTACCACCCCAAGTAGGTGCCACTAACTCCCCCAACTTGTGTGAGTTGTCTAGGATCCAATTGATTAGCTACCACATAACAAATCATCAAACTTGAGCCAATGCTCCAAATCATAACTCATATCATACTAGTGGTAACTAACCAATCACTTAACATTTCAATTCAATTCATACTCTATCAATTCAATCTTTTTCTTTATTAAAACAATTATCTAATAAAGACTCTATAAATCATTTTAAACTATAAAACATGGTTTACTATGTACTAAAAAAAGATCACATGTACTCACCTTAGCAATGTTATCCAATACTTGTGTTAATCAACAAAAATCCTTACTTCTCAATCAAGGAAGTACTTCCAATCACAAGCTCTTCTTGATGTTTCAATCCTTCAAGATGGTGAAGATTTGAGCTCCTTAGCTCCAAAAACGACCAAAATCTCTAAGGAAACGACTGCTAGAGGTGTAGGGTTGTAGGTGGAATGGAACCCTAGCCTACACTCAAGTTTATATAGTTCAGAGCCACCTCGCGTCCCGCTCGCGCCGCGAGGTTACACGGGTTTTCCATCTGGTTGCCGCTCGAAGGCAGATCTCGCGCCCCACTCGCGCCGCGAACTCGACGTGAGGATATCGCGTCTAATCTCTGAAATTTTTGTTTTGACTGATTGCTTACTCGGGCCTGGCTCGGGCCACGAGGTCTGTCTGGGTCAGTTCTCGCCTTTTAGACTTGTTTCCATCCAAGTCTTGACCTATACTTGGTTATACCAAGTCCCAAACATTCAAACACTCGATAAAACACAACTCAAGACATAAACTAATATAAATACTAAAATTCGTATAAATCCCGAATTAAATATACGAAAATACAAATTGTAAGATTACGGTTGTTACAACTATGTACCCCTTAAGAGGATTCCGTCCTCGGGATCGTCTCATAATCTACAAAATCCGAATAGCGTTTCTTCATCTCATCTTTGACTTCCCAAGTCAAATTTAGCCCAAGGGAATGCTTCCACCTGACCAACACTAGCTCAATCTCTTTGTTTCTCAATTTCTTCGTTTGGGCCTCCAATATGACCTCGGGCTCTTCAATCAACCGGTTGGGTGCATCGACCCACAAATCTTGAAGTGGGATCACATTCTCCACTTCAGCCAAGAATTCCTTCAAATTACAAACATGGAATGTGTCATGGAAACCTTGCAACTCGGGTGGGAGTTCAAGCTTGAAAGCATGAAGCCCAATTCTTTCCAAAATTTTAAACGGTCCAACATACCGTTGACTTAACTTTCCTTTCTTACCGGATCTCATCACTCCTTTCCAAGGCGACACTTTCAACATCACCATGTCACCGACATTCAAATCATAGGGTTGCTTTTTCAAACCAGAATAACTCTTTTGGCGATCTTGTGCGGCTTTCATATTCGTTTGAATTATTCCGATTTTCTCGTTTGTTATTTTTACAATTTCGGGACCCGTGAGTTTCGTCTCACCCGCCTCTAACCAACAAGAAGGCGTTCTACACTTTCTCCCATACAATGCCTCAAACAGTGGCATTTTAATCGTCGAGTGATAACTATTGTTATATGAAAACTCAAACAGCAGTAAATGTTCATCCCATTTACCACCAAAATCCATCACACACGATCTAAACATATCTTCGACCGTTTGGATCGTCCTTTCACTTTGACCATCGGTTTGTGGATGGTAAGCAGTGCTCAACCTCAACTTTGTTCCCAATTCTTCTTGGAGAGAACTCCAAAATCTCGAGGTAAACCTTGCATCGCGATCGGACACAATTGACATCGGTACCCCATGCAAACGAATGACTTCATCAACATACAATTTTTGCCAACTTCTCGAGTGGCATAGTTTCCCGAATAGCTAGGAATAACGCACTTTTCGTTAACCTACCAACGATCACCCAAATGGCATCATGATTCCTACTCGTCTTTGGAAGACCAACGATCACCCAAATGGTAATATCTTCCCATTTCCCGGCCGGCACTTGCAACGATTGTGCAACATCATAAGGCACTTGGTGCTCGGCTTTCACTTGTGCACACGTGGCACACTTTGAAATATACTTTGCTACTCTCGACTTCATCCCCGGCCAACAATAAATCCTCTTCAAGTCTTGATAAGTCTTTGTACTTCCGGGATGAATCGAGTACTTGGACTTGTGAACATCATTCAACAATACTTTTTGGTTTCCACCGAATTTCGGAACCCAAATCGGACCATTCACGGTTTTTAACCCTTGAACATTTTCTTCAAATAATTGATTCTTTCCCAATCTCTCTTTTCTATACTCGTCTTTCCCATCACTTCGGTTTGTGCGGTTTTTATGCTCTCAATAAAGCTAGACACCACTTCAATCCGCATCAACTTAGCTTTAACCGGCTTCTCATAGACTTTTCTACTCAAGGCGTCGGCTACCACATTAACCTTTCCTTCATGATAAACGATTTCACAATCGTAATCACTAATCAACTCAATTCACCTTCTTTGTCTCATATTCAAATCTTTTTGTGTAAACACATACTTAAAACTTTTATGATCCGTGTACAATGTACACCTCGTTACATACAAGAAATGTCTCCAAATCTTTAAGGCAAAAATAATAGCCGCCAACTCTAAATCATGAGTAGTATATCTCTCTTCCGCGTTTTTCAATTGTATTGAAGCATAAGCTATCACTTTACCTCTTTGCATCAAAACACAACCGAGACCTTTGTTCGAGGTGTCACTATACACCACGAAATCTTCCATACCATCGGGCAAAGTGAGGATCGGTGCATTGCACAACTTATCATTCAACAAGGCAAAAGCGTCTTCTTGCTTTTTCCCCCAATCAAACTTCACATCTTTTCTCGTTAACATAGTGAGATGGGACCGCCACTCGGGAAAAATCTTCAATAAATCTTTGGTAATAACCGGCTAACCCAATAAAACTTCTAACTTCTGTTGGATTCTTCGGTGCTTCCCAGTTCTTTACCGCTTCAATCTTAGATGGGTCAACTTTTGTCCTGCTTCGAGATACTACATGACCAAGAAATTGAACTTCCCGCAACCAAAATTCACACTTCGAGAATTTTGCATACAATTTCTCTCATTTCAAAACTTATAGAGTTTGCTTTAAGTGTTCTTCATGTTCTTCTTCGGTTTTGGAGAAAATAAGAATATCATCGATGAACACGATGAGAAATTTATCGAGGAAAGGTTTACAAACCCTATTCATGAGATTCATGAAAATAGCCGGGGCATTCTTCAAACCGAATGGCATCACCAAAAATTCATAATGCCCATAACGAGTTCTAAAGGCCGTCATCTCGGTATCACCTTCTTTAACCCGAACTTGATGGTAACCCGATCTCAAAGCAATCTTGGAGAAATAATCGGCTCCTTGAACTTGGTCAAACAAATCATCTATCCTTGGCAAAGGATATCGGTTCTTAATCGTCATTTTGTTAAGCTCTCGGTAATCGATACACATCCTCATCGAACCGTCTTTCTTCTTCACAAATAAAACCGGTGCACCCCACGGTGATGAACTAGGACGGATAAAACCTTTATCAAGTAAATCTTGAAGTTGAGACATCAACTCCCTCATTTCGGTTGGAGATAAACGCTACGGGGCTCGGGCAATCGGCGTCGCCCCTGGAACTAAATCAATTCGAAACTCGACTTTTCTCTCCGGTGGTAAACCGAGTAAGTCGTCGAGGAAAACTTTGGGAAATTCCCGAATAATCTTCACATTCTTAACCGTCTTCTTCTCTTTTTACGAACTGCAATGTTATAGACTATTACAACAAAAAGGGTGTTGTTGGAAAGCTTTTTGCATGAAATGGGTCGACCCGTTTACATACAAATTATTCTTAATCAATTGTAAGTTTCTCTGAGTACATCTCTCCTGATTATTGTAAACGATAATTTTGACCCGTTTATATACAAATGGGTCGAATTGGTTTATGTTTGACCTCTAACGGGCCATCTTGGTATTGTCGAAACTAAACGATTCAACTAAAAGAGAAACGGGTCAAACATGTTGCAAGTTATCCATAATACATTAAAAAACAGGTTTGATTCCATAAATTATAAATCCTCTAATTGAATTCTATTCGGGCTTTCTTGGATCTCATAATCTCGAACCCAATAACTGAATTATGAAACCGATAATGGTTATGATAATTATGATTATGATGATTGTTCGAACAACGATTGTCAAACACGTGATGTTAACCTTGGATCTCCCGTGATAACCACAGTGCAGACCCAACAAGTTCTTGGCGAACCTAGGGTGATCAAGGTTAAGTGTGAAAGTGAAAGCGAGAGTGTACGAACTCTGTGCTTTAGGCTTTTCTAGTCTGTCTCAGTGTGTCTCAGTGTCAGTCTGTTCAGGACAATGAGTTAGGCCATGTATTTATATGGCCGTATATGGAACGTTGGCCCATGACTGCAATAAAGCGTCATTATGACAGCATCAATGATCGTGTAACGCCTTACTATTATGACTGCAATAAAGCAGTCATGAAGCGCCATTATGACAGGACGTCAGCACTCAAATGACGGGCTGACAATCCTGACAGGCGATGATAACTTGACAGGCGGTGACAGGCGCTGACAATCTTGACAGGCGATGATAACTTGATCATGATTTGACAGGCGCTGACAATCTTTGACAGGCGGTCATGATTTGACAGGCGCTCATTAGTGGCGGAGTTGTGGACCATCATTAGTAGCCAGTCTAATTGTGACATGGGCCATCTTCATTAGTGACGTGGGCGATCTTCATGTTTAGGGATTTGGGGATTTACCTATATATACATAGTTAATCCCTACTAACCTCATCATGCCCCCGAGTTACGATTTGCCAAAACATCGGTTTGCGAGTCGTAACTATCAGTACCGTAAGTTCTCTGTCTTTGTCGTCATTATTATTATTATTATTATTATTATTTTTTTATTATTATTTTTTTTTTGATTGGACCGGTTGGCAGCCCTGGACCGGCGGCCAGCCTTGTACCGGCGACAGAAGAAACCAACGGAGGCAGGGCGGCGACCAGCCATTGACCGGCAGGGGCGCCGAGCGGCGCGCAAGGCAGCAGCGGGACCGGCGGTCGCAAGGGTGGTTCAAGATTGTTGCGTGTGACATCGACGATCAAGACAGGCAAGCAGCGGGACCGGCAGGCGCACGGTGACCGGCGGTTCAAGCGAAACAGGCGCGCAAGGCAGGCAGCAGCGGAATCGGCAGTCGCTAGAGGGTACCGGCGGTCGTAAGATGCAGGTCGGCTGTGGGACCAGCGGTTGGTAGGGACGGTCGAACAAGCTGTACCGGCGGTGAAACCATCGCTAGAGGAATAAGCTGGACCGGCGGCCAGCCTTGTACCGGCGGCCAGCCTTATACCGGCGGTCGAACAAGCTGGACCGGCGTTTAGGCGGGGCCGGCATCTTTACCGGCGGCAGGCATAGTGACCGGCGGTTAGGGTTGCGACCGGCGGTTTTGGCGGAGCGGACGCGTCAACTTGACCGGCGATTAGGTTTTAGCCCCTAAGCACAAGGGCCAGTGACCGTCGGTCGCAAAATAAGGCGGACCGGAACCCGTAACCGGCGGTCGCAAGGGTGACCGGCGGTAGGCTTTACTGCCGTAGGCGGCGTTTAGGGATTAGCCTAGGTGGACCGGAAGTTAGAGACTGACCGGCAAACTATGTTGTATACTTTTAATTAATTAACTCCGTCTTAACTGTAATTAATGCTGTTTGCTGAGTTGCTCGCTACCTTACAGGTACGTACTTGCTTGTGCATTGCTTTGCTTTGAAAAATAATGTTTTATTGGATGATCAAGCCAATAACACATATTTGTTTTTATCTTTTTATTATGGATGTTGTGTCCATGACATCGTCTTGGGTGTGCATGACAGTGTGTATATTTGATTGTTCGTATGACACTTTCTTGAGAGCCCAAGATGCCTTTGTATGCCAATGACCTGGGTAGATTTGGGTATCTCTGATGTATGCTTCATATTGTGCCTGTGACACTGTGCCAATGGCACTTTTGTTGGTTAACCTTTACTTTGTTTACTCGCGAGGATTGTCGCTTCCCAGTGAGAAGTGCTTATCTTTTATCAAGTAGATTAAAAGACGAGTATGATTGTATGTTATTTGGCCAGACAAGGTTGTCTTTCTTGGCTTCATATATGTTGTATTGAACTATGTTCTTAGTTGTGTACATGCACATGCGTGCTCAAGTTGTAACATTGTACGTAATGAAAGTGCATGTTTGGCTTTAGACTGAGATGTCTATTGTGGCCTTATGCTTTTTGTATTGTGTCCTTACTTCAATATTTATTTGTCAAACTTTATGCAAAAACCATAGAAAAATGATATTGTGAGATAATATTGGGATACAAGATCAGACCAAATGCTATTATCACCAGTTTCATGCATGACCATGACATTCCATGTGCTTGGAAACATGTATTGAAAACATAAAAGAAAAAATGACAGTAAAGACTATCGCACCTTGATAGGTCAGTTAATATTGGCTCCCTCATGTATCATGAGGACATGGCCATCAGGTGGTCCGGGATGTTCTGTGTCTTCCCCCTTCTTTTGCCAGGCATAACTCTTCTTAAGTGGAGGTTTATTTGTTTGCTGCTTAGCGCCAGGGACAAGGTGTTCTAGTTTGCCTTCTTCCAAAGCCCGTCTGATTTCCCTTTTTAGCTCTCTACAGACATTCGTGTCGTGTCCATGATCTTCATGGAAATCACAGTATTTATTCATGTTTTTCGTTCCTGACCTATGCTCCATCTGGGGTGGAGGTGTGAAGGTAACGCACACCTGCTCTGTTATCAAGATTTCTTTTGGTGTTTTGCTAAGAGCACGCTCAGACGGATGTTTATCGTATGGGCCAAACCTCCGGTTGCTCCTTTCATCTCGTTGATGGTCACCAGTTAGAGTATCATGCCTGCGATCTGACGTGTCGGTCCATGACTTGCCGCCTACCTCTCTTGTCAGGGAGACAGTTTCTTTTGACCTTAGATAGTCATATGCCCTGTCCGTGGCTTCTTTGAAAGTAATTGGAGTTCTCTTGATTAACTTTTCTTGCAGTTGTCCTGGAAGCAGGGAGAGAGTAAAGCCCGAAATTTGCTGACTTTCGGGTAAGGCGACAATTTTCTGGCACTCCTGCGTGTAACGCTGAATGAAGTCGCGTAACCCCTCGCCTTCCCTTTGTCGCAGCAAATGTGCTTCTATATGAGTTCTCTGCTGCTTCTTTTGCTGGACAAAGTGAGTTACAAATTTAGCCTTTAGATCTGCAAAGTCTTGAATACTCCTCTCCGGTAAGTCAGCAAACCAATCACGAGCGAAACCCTGCAACGTGCCAGGGAACATGTGACAAGCGACTGGGTCTAGCCATTTCTCTGTCATAATGGCCTGTTCAAAAAGAGCAAGGTGGTCATCGGGATCTCGTGTACCGTCGTAAGTACCAACGATGGACGGAACTTTTTGTTTGTCAGGGAGTGGAAATCTGGCCACCCAGTCACAGAACTTCGAACTAACCACCGACAAAGGCATAGTGGCCGCTCGGGGTGGTACGGCTGCGGACACGAGTGCTTGCAACACGCGCAACATGTCATTAGATGTGTCCTGTGGTGGATGTGGTGGTGGGGTGTGAATGGGTGGTTGTCGTAACTGCTCCAATAATTGTGACAACGGATCTACTGGTTGAACAACCGTTGGCTGCGGTGCTGGGCGCAACGCCGCCACCAAATGAGACAACATGTCCGATGAAGTAGGTGGTGGAGGAGGCGGTGGTGGCTGAGTACTCTGAGCCAACCTTCGGAGTAACTCCACAATTGGATCCTCCCGAACCCCCGGCATAGCGGCCTGTGGAAAGTTGGAAACAGGCTGCCTGACCGGATCCGTGCCATCCTCCTGAGAGCTTGTCCCGTGGGACAAAAGAGGCTGACATGAAGGGATGGGCGTCACTGGCTGTGGTGAGGTAAACGAACTTGATCCAACCAGCCTTGTGGAGAAAAGTGGACTTGTTAAAGAGGGATACCCTCGTGTCCTGACATCCGACACCGTCCACTCAGAATCGACGTATGGTTCCATGATACGACTAGGCGAGGTTATCACCGCCTCGGGTATAGTGGTAATCACGGTAGTGGTTATTAATGGCGATGAAGAAGTGATCAGCGATGGTTGTGTATCCGCCATAGGAACGGTTTGATTATTGAGGAAAAAAAAAGTTTGGAAAAGTGAAACGCCGTTTAAAAACGTGTCCCACGGATGGCGCCAATGTTCGAACAACGATTGTCAAACACGTGATGTTAACCTTGGATCTCCCGTGATAACCACAGTGCAGACCCAACAAGTTCTTGGCGAACCTAGGGTGATCAAGGTTAAGTGTGAAAGTGAAAGCGAGAGTGTACGAACTCTGTGCTTTAGGCTTTTCTAGTCTGTCTCAGTGTGTCTCAGTGTCAGTCTGTTCAGGACAATGAGTTAGGCCATGTATTTATATGGCCGTATATGGAACGTTGGCCCATGACTGCAATAAAGCGTCATTATGACAGCATCAATGATCGTGTAACGCCTTACTATTATGACTGCAATAAAGCAGTCATGAAGCGCCATTATGACAGGACGTCAGCACTCAAATGACGGGCTGACAATCCTGACAGGCGATGATAACTTGACAGGCGGTGACAGGCGCTGACAATCTTGACAGGCGATGATAACTTGATCATGATTTGACAGGCGCTGACAATCTTTGACAGGCGGTCATGATTTGACAGGCGCTCATTAGTGGCGGAGTTGTGGACCATCATTAGTAGCCAGTCTAATTGTGACATGGGCCATCTTCATTAGTGACGTGGGCGATCTTCATGTTTAGGGATTTGGGGATTTACCTATATATACATAGTTAATCCCTACTAACCTCATCAATGATCATGATGCACGTGGGTGATCTGCTTCAGATTATACGGACTGCCATTCATCCGAAGTAGACGAATTTAATGAAGAAATATTTAATATTAAAACGATTAATGTTTCTGTACCAATTGGACTAAGCAAGTCTACTTTGAATATAGTGTTTATAAAAGAGGATCTTTCTATTCTAGTTCCTCAAAAATATTTATTAATCAATATTAGAAGTTCAATCTTAGCTTTTTAGGTGACACATGTTTCATACTCGTTACATATGTATAGTTTTCATGTTAAGCGTACTCATGGCCGCACTATTCTCTTTATAGCTGATGGTGCTGCCGGAAGTAAGCTCTAAATGACTCTTTTAAGTTATACACCTTATTATAAAAGGTACTAAAGTGATAGTGTTTTTTCTTTCTGTTCTTTAACATAATTCAATTTCATTTAATAGAATGTTGACTTTATACAACGGTCAAAATCCATGTCAAACTTTAATAACATATGATGCATCTACAATATTCATTATATGACTGGACATTACAATATTGCATTTAATATAAACTAGTCTATAACCCGTGATAAATCACGGGCAACTTATAAAAATTTTCTACACAAAAATTCAAATCGATCATTAGAGAAACAATATAATGTGGATTAAAAGCTCAACTATAAACCAAACGGGGCCACTAAGTTCACTTATGTAATAGTAATTCTTAGCATAATCAACATCACATAAATGTGTTTACCCTTAAACATTAAACAACTGAGCAAATGTGCAAAATTATCACCAATTATCCCAACCCCGTTCTTCTATGAACAATAATACCTCTTTAATTACTAGGTAAACACAAATGAAGCAAATATCTTGAATTACATAACTAATCAAAGAGAAGTATAAATTTCAGTTGTTTACCAAACCCACTTTAATCTTCCTTGAGTAACTACAAGATAACTTTTAGGGCATGTTTGGAAAAGCTTATTAATGAGGTTTTTTTTATCTTATTAGCTTAATAAGTTTAAATAAGCTTGAAAATTTAAGTTTATTAGGCTAATAAGCTCAAAAGTCATGTTAATAAGTTTTCTCAAACATGGCTTTAATTGCTAGTATGACTACCCAAGTTGTAGCCGTTATTTTTTCTTTAATAATTAAAAGTAATGCCGAACTTTAACCTGTCTTGAAAATGCTATCATTCAAACCTTTATAAACCCAAACACTCCTTGTTTAGTATGGAGAACACAAAAGACAATGCTTTTCGTGGTTTCTTCTTGTTTGCCCTAATGCATTTCGGCTCATCAATCTCATCTGAATCAAACTAAAAAAAATTACATATGAAACAAACACAATTTTTATTATTAATCAGCTCGAGTGATATTTGCTGAGAATTTTGAATTCCACTTAGTATTCCCATTATCTGATTTTACAGGATCATCTGCCATTGTTTCAGTCATCGGCCATTGTTTCAGTGGATGCATCTGAGTTTCCACATCATCTTTTTAGTAAAAAATAACTTAACATGATAATCACATTTTTTAAGTTGGACAAACTAATATTATAACTATATTTTAGACAGACAACCTAACAAACCTATCAACTTTGAAAAAAGTTCAACCAGTTAATTGATCAAAAAATTTAAAACTTGTTCCAAACTCCACCAAATCAAGCCACACTTTATACATCTAAAAGTATAATCAATTAATAAAAGGATAAATTTCTGTTATATAAAGTCACTCCACATCAAATGTTTTTCAAATTTATCAAAATATTACGATGAAAATACAGTCAAAGCTTATTTGACACCATAATAGGAAGCTTTACAGGTCAAGTAAACATTCTAATGGTCTTTTTAGCTTCTTGAACACTCTAATAAACGTAAATCATATGCTCGTGTGTAACACTAATGAAAGAATATTGGTCCAACACAAATTAGAGTTACAAAAGTATAAGATTATTATCACATGAATAGGTTGCAAAATCGACAAATACAAAATTTCAGGCTAAGAAATTTCATGGGAGCCAAAATGAAGTATCATAGTAGCCTCTTTGTTTGCAGTTTCTAGATGATCCCCTAGCGGCTTGACATCATCTTAATCTTCAGACACACTAATTTGAGGCTATTCGTCAATCAACGCATATCTTGTGTCCTGTAACCACTAAAAATAAAATTATTTTAGTTTCTTTAAACTGAAAACTTCAGTAAACGTAATCTTTTATTAAGCATGAGGAAGAAGATATGCAATACTAACAATAAGAAGGTATGAAATACGATTATCGCCATTTGTTTTATTGATCAAACAAATTGGAGCAAATTTATTAGTTAATAAGTCACAAATTAAAAACAAAATGCCAAACAACTCTCTTGGGTTGTGAAACGGGTCATGGGTCAAAACGGGTAAAATGGTTCGTGTCAAAAAATTAATTTTTATTTCCTTTGATTGTTACCATTTCTTTCGATATAGTGAGTTAGTGACTAAGTTTATGGACAACCCGCTTGGGATCGTTCTTGTTTACGGGAATTTTCTAATAGTGACCCATGCAGTAATTCTGGGAAACCCAAACAGCCAACAAAATTACTCAAGCCCACAATTTTTCAGCAACAAATTGAATAAAATGTAGAGAAACGAAGCAAATTGAATCTCTAACAAACATAATCAATAATATAAACATAATGAATAAGATAAAATAAGTCGAAAGCTAATATTTTTTATTCAGTTGTTGTTTTTAAGATTATCAAAGTGATACCTGTAAAGCATATTGTAGAGGTATTGTGTTTTTGGATCCACAGACACCAATTTGACATTGGATCTGTTTACCAATCAGTAACCCTTAGTGAACATAATTGATAACTGCAGTTCACCCACAAATACTTCGGTATTTGATAAGAGTTTCCGGCATTAGGAGATCTGATACTTGAATTGTCTAGAAAATAGTGTTTTTGCATCTCA
Organism: Calendula officinalis; assembly: GCA_963853835.1. Lineage (NCBI taxonomy): Eukaryota > Viridiplantae > Streptophyta > Magnoliopsida > Asterales > Asteraceae > Calendula > Calendula officinalis. The sequence continues at coordinate 22,714,244 of OY970823.1, forward strand.
AGTGAATATTTGGATTTGATTTCATTTTGTGGGTGAACTACAATTATGATTTGCAGCCATTGACATATAAAACTTGAATCAGGTGTACTATTAATAAAACGTGAATTCAATTATTGCCTAACAAAAATTCAATTAGCTGTAACGCCCCGAATCTTTATAAGATTGATTAGTAGAAAAATAAATTATATATTTTAAATAGTTAATATTTGTCATTAATAAATTTATTTAGGCGACCTGTAATTAGACGGTTCGTATTTATTAGACATTTTAATTATTTGGTCACTTTATGATATTATAGACGTCCGTATCATTCTTGAATAGTTCGTATCGGGTTTGGGCCGATTAGTTAATCATAAGAGTGAGTGGTACTCTTTTGAGTCGGGCCGGCCATAGGCCAAGGCCAAAAGAGTTTGTCGGGCTTTCAATTGTCTAGTTAATGGAGTAAACCCCTAAATCCCTATTTCCCTTTTTTTCTTCTTGTTTCGGCCGTATATCGAAGGAACAATCTCTGCGTTTTCTTGTGATTCAGCGAGCAATATTTGAGAACGAGAAAAGAAGGAGCACATCAAGGCCACGTGGGGAGCAAGGTAATGGTGAGGTGTCTCTTACCTATTTTGTTCGGTGGTGTTATTCTTTTTCTTGTATTTGATTTAGTTGGTGGACATCACAATTAAATGGAACAAAAGATTCGGGGTGTTGTGATTGCTTCAAATAATTGAAAAGGGACCAGGGAATTATTTTGGTTTGTGATGTTAATTCTTGCAAGGTGTCGATCAGATTGTGGCCCAATCAAGAAGTATTTCGCAGCCATAGGTGGCAGATTAGACCATTGAATCGAGCAAACTTGACTGATTGCATTTCCGAGCCACGTTTCTTCCATCTTGATTTCGGTAGTTCCTTCATCCATTGATTCCATTCTCTAATCATTTTGCTAATAGCGTAACTGTGCAGAGTTTTTGGCAGGATAGCACCGAGCCATTGAGGGCTCGGGTTTATGCTTGTTTTGTGATAATTGTTGCTACCGTATCATGTATCGTTTATTAGTTTAATGATTCCGTTTTCCAAATTATTGAACCGAGTCTTAAGTAAATTATTTTGGTACCATTCTTACATGTCTTGAGTTGTTGTTGTTGTGGTCTTGATCACTAATTTTATAGTGTCGAGTTCGGGTCTGTTTTTACCACACTTAAAATACGTTTTTGGATTTTTGGCCCGTGCTGGTCACTTGTTTTCTGAGTTAGCTTTCCAACGCCGCAACCCTCTCGTTAATCCGATTTGCGGTTTAAAAGTTATAACCATTCTAATATGCTGCTGTTAGGAAAATGACCTGTGCAGCTATGCTGTTTTGTGAGCCTGTTTTGAGGCCCTTAGAGTCCGATTTTGGGAAGAAGCCACTTGAGAGTGTTTTGTAGTGTTCTGAGTCTAGTTTCCGTGGTAAAAAGATGGGAAAAATCTAATGAGCCGTTTAGGAGTTACGGCAGTTTCCGTGAGAGTGACGGATGCTGCCAGCTTTCTGAAATAAGCCCTCGAGTAGAATTTTAATTCAGAGTTTCGTTTTTGGTTTTAGGATCATCTAGGAGATAACGTGCTGTACCTTCGACTGTCGGGAATCCTTTGGAGCTTACGTTTCTCGAGGTGAGTATTCTCACCGTGTATTCAGTTTTAACGTTATACATGCATGACTTACGTGTTATATTACTTGCACCTTAATTGTTATCTGAGCTTGATCTATTATCTGAGTTTGATCTGTTATCTGAGTATCTGAGCAGCTGTTTACTTATTCATGATCTGAGACATTGTGCCTGGGTAACTGAGCTCGGCACAGAGTCATTCTGTGCTATTACTTGCTAGGGCAATCTGAGATAATTATGTTAAAGAGATAATAAAACATAATAACACACATCTGAGTTTTGGGATCACCTCCCGTCTGAGTTTTTGGGATTATTCCCGTCTGAGTTTATATCTGACTTGACACTGAAGAGCACTGGTGTCAGACGTTTTGACTTGGCACCGAAGAGTACTGGTGCCAGGCCTTTTTGACTCAACACCGAAGAGTACAGGTGTTGAGGTGGTGTGAGGCGGGTCGAGGTTGATCTCTCGGCCCAAGTCACACTAGCGCGCTATATAAATTAAAATCTGAGTAATAAAATCCGAGAAATAAATCTGAGTAATTAATCGAGTAGATTCTGAGTAGGAGTACACCGATGTGCCCTCATGTGTTGTATGTTATGATTGTTTACATTTTGAGATTATTCACTCAGCTTCCCAGCTGACCCAAACTTTCCCCCACATGGTTTCAGGTACCAGCAAAGGAAAGGAGAAGGTGGACGGTTGACCGCTGTATCTTTTTGTTACTGATGTGGATAGCAATTAATATTTTTTTTTTTAAAAACACTTCATTTTATTTTTAACTAATTCCGCAATAAATACATTTTTAAATGTTAAATATTTATACCGGAGCTTTATTTATGGGACCTTTGATTTTAATTTTGTTTCAAAAGATTTTAAAAATCTTGTAAATTTATGGGTGTTACAAGCTGGTATCAGAGCTCTGACTTGAGAGATTTGGGTTCGCAAGGGGCGAATTCAAACTCAAGTTTGAGTATCGAGTTTTTCAAACGAGATAAGAGTCAAATATTTTTCTGAGAAAAGTTTCCACATCGAACATACAGCATGTCACGTCGACCTCTCGCTTCCTACTGCCGGTAATATTTAAGAGTATTAGTTAATTGAGATTTTGCTATATTCTGAGTATAGACGAGTAGCATATTCTGAGAATTTTCGGTTATATCCTGAGAGAATTACTTGTGATTGTATGGCTAAACATATATGTATATAGAAATACTATTATGAGATTCCATAATTTTGTGAATAATTTAGAGCTTAATTTGAGCATAATTTCGATTTTAATTCTTAGAGTTCTATATTTATATATATGAAAAATATATACTGGAGAAAGGTGAAATTATAAAAACTAATGAGAAAATAATAAAAGTTTCAACACCGAATAGAGTTGAGGTGAAATTTTATAAATTCTGAGAAATTCGAACCAAAAGTGTAATAATGGGATATTAATTTATTATATAAGATCCATAAGCTGTGTAATGAGAAACATGATTTGAGTAAATGAAAAATGAGGAAATTATTAACATTAAAGAGGAGTACCTAATATTCGTATTGGGAGAATATTAAAAATCTTTCATATGGGAGAAAACACTTAATAGACTGAGTCAATTAAAACGAGTAAATCAGAGATTAGTAGATCAAATTGATTAAGAATATTTTTAAGAGGATTTACCAAATTGAGTAAAAGAAAGAATTATTAAGTCAATAAAATGGGAAATAATTACATTTAGCTAAACGAGAATTATTAACAGGATCTAAGAGAGAATTATTGATCAGGGTTAAAAGAGAAGTTATCTAAATGAGAAATTAAAATTTTCGTGAATACAACGAATCACGAGATATAATAGTTAAGCAGATTCCATATTAAGGTCAACAAGTTAGTATTTATTTAAATTGAGATAAAATGGGAAAAACATTTCGAGTAAGTCGGTTAAATTGCCGAGTGTAAAACTAAATGTGGATGACAAGTTAAGTGACGGATTAATGAGTTCACACTGATAGCTTAAAATAAACTATGTAAGTTTAATAGGCTAATTAATTGAGAAATTGCTGAGTCAAATTAATCAGATATTATTGAAGCTCATCTTAAAGAGTAATTATATAAGAGGATTAAGAGGAAGCTAACGTCATCAAATTGATGATGATTTATTTAAAAACGAGTTAAAAGAGCGATAAATTGAATCAAATTAAACGAGGAACGCAATAACTGAGAACTCTGAGCAAAAAGATATTAATCGACATGCTCACAAGTTACAATAAATTTATTATAACTGTGAAGAGGATATAAGTTATATTTATGAGGAATGATAAATGACATATCCAAATGAAAAGTTTAAAAGGTGATTTGTATTGTGAAAATAACTAAGTGGAAATATTTCTATGAATCTGAGTTATCCGAGTATCGCGTACGAGACTAAATGTACGCATGATTTTCTGAGTAATGATTATGAGATTTTGAGTATGCACTGTTGGGTGCATATCTGTATTTAGCAGATATTGAAAATAAACTTCCTTTCTCCTGAGTGTGATTAAAATTCCTTTCTGCTGAGTGCGATTTGTTGGTAGATTTATATGTGGGAAGTTGTAAACTTTGGGATTGACTCGTGACCAAACAGAAGTAGGTGTCGAAAGTAATAGAGGGCCCCTATTACCGTACACACAGGACTTTTGGTTGGTTAGGGGGAAATTTTGAAGGGAACGATGGACCAATGCTTGTTAGTGTGAATGTAGTATGTGTATCCTAAGTGTTTGTGTGGCTACATACTTGCTTGTTTATTTTGGTAGACAATACGAGTTCCAAACTCGAGGACGAGTTTTTCTCCAAGTGGAGTTGAGTAGGGGTAAAAAGGAAAATTGTCAAGAAATAATTATCATTAATTATTATTTATAAATAATATGAGCATGATGCTTATGCAGAGAGATTTTGTTGGTATGAATTTAAAGCGCGAAATCTAGATACATATAATTGATCAAATAAATTATAAGAGTAACTATCAAATCAAGCAGTTGAGAATAATTAAATTTATTCTATGGGTAATTATAGAGTTTACAACAAAATGATAGGTCGGGTTTACTGGAGAAATTAACAAATCAAGTTAATTGGGTTGAATGAATATCGTGCAAAAGGGAAGTAGTAATACTACAATTATATACAAAATAAGACAATATACTTATTCTCGGGTGGTTATAAATGTGATAATGAGAAATCATTAGATTAAAGTGATGAGAACTTATTAATGAGTCGAATATGAGAAAACTGCTATAATGAAATTTTGAGGAAAATGAGTTAAAAATGAGATCGGTAATTTGCTAGTAATGAGTTATTATTAAAACGAGCTAAATGATAAAACTTTATTTTGATTAATTATGGAGTAATTTTGAGTTATAAGAAATTTACAAATCGAGTTACATAAGCAAATTTAAAAAATGAGTCAATAGAGAAAAGTATTAAATTAGCGGGAAGTTTTATTCAAAATATTGAAGTATTATAAAATGTTATGAATTTTGAGGTATTATAAAATTATATGAGATAACTCTATTTATGAATAATTATTAAACTTGAGATGAGAACAACTATTCAATAAATTTATATTGAACTTAGGAGAAATTTCGAAAAGACGAGAATGTACTGAATTGATGAACCATGAGTAAACCGTAAGATTTAGAATAAAGTGTAACTGCGAATTGAGCAAATGAGAACTAAGGAATTAAGGTCGTAATTTGAGTAACGAGAAATCATTATAAATAAGAGTATGAAATTTAATCGGAATTTTTAGTGGGTAACATGAAATTAATGAGTAGATATGGTCAAAATAATTAAGAGACATTTTAAATTGTGTAAAATCAGTGAAACGGTCTATTAAAGGATCGTTAAACTAGATGAATGAGAAAACATCTATTAAAATATTATCGAGAAACCACTAAATGTAATAGAATGAGAACCTATTAAAGGGAATTAAATGTCAAGATCGTTAATTTGAGCTATTTAAAGGGTTATCAACATCGGTAATATGCAAACCTAATAGAGTAAGGTAACATTAGAATGTTAAAGAAGAGTTATTTTGAGAACCAATAACACGGTTGAGAGAGAGTATATCATTCCAGGTATAATAAGCTGGTAAATTGGAACACGCGAGTAGTAATAAGAACGAGTAAAAATGTGATTTATACCTAATGCTATTACTTGTAAATACTATTACCTTATGAGTTGTTACTGAGTTAGAGTTTTGGGTTTGCTTCTGAGTTAAGATTTATAAGTTTGCTCCTAAGTTATACATTTTTGAGTTATACTCCTGAGATATGTTTTGAGTTTATTTCTGAGTGGGACTTCTGAGTTATATTTCCAGATCATATTTTGGAGTTATATACCTGAGTATATGAGAATTCTATGTGATATGTATATTCCTCGTGATTTATTTGCATGGTTTTTATATTAATTGATAATGGTGTAAACCGCTAAATTAATTATTATGTTGTTAACAAACTGTTGACCTATAGAGTAGAGGACCTTCCGAGTCATTTTGGTGAAAATTTGTCGATAATGAAATTTTTACCTGTTGCTAAAATGTGCAAGTGGTCATTTGATGGAGTTGTGCGGGAAGAAATTTTTTCATAAAAACTTGTTGTCGTCATGAGAGATCCAAGTGTGATTGTGCAAATGGTTTGGATGACCTGGTACTACGCTGAGCATCTGGTATCGTCAACAAATCAATAGTAAATTTCCAAGTCGAGTTGAATCGGTGATTCAACGCGACGTTAATCGCTGAGTGCAACAACTGTATCCGAATGCGAGAGCAAGAAGACGCCTTCAGTAGAGTATCGTGGTGTATTTTATGCTCATTATCAACATTTTCTTTGCATACTGAAATCCATAGTGAGCATCCTGACCTTATTTCTTTTAGCCTTATCGTTTTGCGCCACTAGAAGCGGATAATTGTATGAACACTTACGTGATCTGGAGTTCATTTCCTATTAAGTGAATTCACCATGAAGAGCTTCTTTCTATTCATAACTTTATCGTTTTTATTCTTCTTTTCCATTTGAGTATGCATGTCGTAGGTCACCCTGATGAATTTCCTTTTCATTCTTAACCTTATCATTTTGTTTTCTTTCCCCAGTTGAGGACGTGTGTCGTTGACGAGTATGAGTTGAGACGCGAGATTACTACCCTGAGTTCTTCCGAGCAATGACTTCGGGGACGAAGTCTATTTCAAGTGGAGTTGAGTTGTAACGCCCCGAATCTTTATAAGATTGATTAGTAGAAAAATAAATTATATATTTTAAATAGTTAATATTTGTCATTAATAAATTTATTTAGGCGACCTGTAATTAGACGGTTCGTATTTATTAGACATTTTAATTATTTGGTCACTTTATGATATTATAGACGTCCGTATCATTCTTGAATAGTTCGTATCGGGTTTGGGCCGATTAGTTAATCATAAGAGTGAGTGGTACTCTTTTGAGTCGGGCCGGCCATAGGCCAAGGTCAAAAGAGTTTGTCGGGCTTTCAATTGTCTAGTTAATGGATTAAACCCCTAAATCCCTATTTCCCTTTTTTTTCTTCTTGTTTCGGCCGTATATCGAAGGAACAATCTCTGCGTTTTCTTGTGATTCAGCGAGCAATATTTGAGAACGAGAAAAGAAGGAGCACATCAAGGCCACGTGGGGAGCAAGGTAATGGTGAGGTGTCTCTTACCTATTTTGTTCGGTGGTGTTATTCTTTTTCTTGTATTTGATTTAGTTGGTGGACATCACAATTAAATGGAACAAAAGATTCGGGGTGTTGTGATTGCTTCAAATAATTGAAAAGGGACCAGGGAATTATTTTGGTTTGTGATGTTAATTCTTGCAAGGTGTCGATCAGATTGTGGCCCAATCAAGAAGTATTTCGCAGCCATAGGTGGCAGATTAGACCATTGAATCGAGCAAACTTGACTGATTGCATTTCCGAGCCACGTTTCTTCCATCTTGATTTCGATAGTTCCTTCATCCATTGATTCCATTCTCTAATCATTTTGCTAATAGCGTAACTGTGCAGAGTTTTTGGCAGGATAGCACCGAGCCATTGAGGGCTCGGGTTTATGCTTGTTTTGTGATAATTGTTGCTACCGTATCATGTATCGTTTATTAGTTTAATGATTCCGTTTTCCAAATTATTGAACCGAGTCTTAAGTAAATTATTTTGGTACCATTCTTACATGTCTTGAGTTGTTGTTGTTGTGGTCTTGATCACTAATTTTATAGTGTCGAGTTCGGGTCTGTTTTTACCACACTTAAAATACGTTTTTGGATTTTTGGCCCGTGCTGGTCACTTGTTTTCTGAGTTAGCTTTCCAACGCCGCAACCCTCTCGTTAATCCGATTTGCGGTTTAAAAGTTATAACCATTCTAATATGCTGCTGTTAGGAAAATGACCTGTGCAGCTATGCTGTTTTGTGAGCCTGTTTTGAGGCCCTTAGAGTCCGATTTTGGGAAGAAGCCACTTGAGAGTGTTTTGTAGTGTTCTGAGTCTAGTTTCCGTGGTAAAAAGATGGGAAAAATCTAATGAGCCGTTTAGGAGTTACGGCAGTTTCCGTGAGACTGACGGATGCTGCCAGCTTTCTGAAATAAGCCCTCGAGTAGAATTTTAATTCAGAGTTTCGTTTTTGGTTTTAGGATCATCTAGGAGATAACGTGCTGTACCTTCGACTGTCGGGAATCCTTTGGAGCTTACGTTTCTCGAGGTGAGTATTCTCACCGTGTATTCAGTTTTAACGTTATACATGCATGACTTACGTGTTATATTACTTGCACCTTAATTGTTATCTGAGCTTGATCTATTATCTGAGTTTGATCTGTTATCTGAGTATCTGAGCAGCTGTTTACTTATTCATGATCTGAGACATTGTGTCTGGGTAACTGAGCTCGGCACAGAGTCATTCTGTGCTATTACTTGCTAGGGCAATCTGAGATAATTATGTTAAAGAGATAATAAAACATAATAACACACATCTGAGTTTTGGGATCACCTCCCGTCTGAGTTTTTGGGATTATTCCCGTCTGAGTTTATATCTGACTTGACACCGAAGAGCACTGGTGTCAGACGTTTTGACTTGGCACCGAAGAGTACTGGTGCCAGGCCTTTTTGACTCAACACCGAAGAGTACAGGTGTTGAGGTGGTGTGAGGCGGGTCGAGGTTGATCTCTCGGCCCAAGTCACACTAGCGCGCTATATAAATTAAAATCTGAGTAATAAAATCCGAGAAATAAATCTGAGTAATTAATCGAGTAGATTCTGAGTAGGAGTACACCGATGTGCCCTCATGTGTTGTATGTTATGATTGTTTACATTTTGAGATTATTCACTCAGCTTCCCAGCTGACCCAAACTTTCCCCCACATGGTTTCAGGTACCAGCAAAGGAAAGGAGAAGGTGGACGGTTGACCGCTGTATCTTTTCGTTACTGATGTGGACAGCAATTAATATTTTTTTTTAAAAAAACACTTCATTTTATTTTTAACTAATTCCGCAATAAATACATTTTTAAATGTTAAATATTTATACCGGAGCTTTATTTATGGGACCTTTGATTTTAATTTTGTTTCAAAAGATTTTAAAAATCTTGTAAATTTATGGGTGTTACATTAGCCCTCATGGGTACTATTAACAAACCTCATAAGTAAACATACAAAAAATCAATTATTGAAATTTTTCTATCTGCAGTCATCATGGGCACTATTAACAAAAAGTATCCATTGACATCTAAAAAAATCAATTTTACTGAAAGAGATGACGAATCAGTTGACCAGAGGCGATGATGAATCCCAAGCAGGCAATGAGAAAAACCAGAAAACCAGATATTGAATTTTCAAGGAAACCAAAGGATTAGGGTTAGCAACGATTGGAAAGTCAAGCTGGAATTGAAATCACGACTCCTCAAAGGATAAGGGTTAGCAGCGCTTTGATGGAACAATTTAAACGGTTTATTAGACGATATGAAAATTGATTTATCACGTGGCATTGATGATGTGAAGACGTGAAATAGATGACGTGTAACGCTTTCTTTTATTATAGATAGAGATAGAGAAGAGATTCTTTTTTTCTTCATTTTTGTGATTTGCTACTTTTTGGTTTGGATTTAAAATTATATCAATCAAAAAATTGTTGTAAAAATCCACCTCATTTACTATGTTGTTTATTCTGTCATTTAATGCAAATTTTTGTTTCATGTAATGATTTTTTTATGGAAGTTTCTTTTCGGCTTAAGTTGTAAAAAATTGTTACTTTTAAGTATTTGCACTTTTATAATATTGTGAAAACATTTATAAACCGCCCGTGATTTATTACGGGTTATAAGCTAGTAATGATTATAGGGGTGGCAATTCAGTTCGGGTTCGGGTTGACGGGTTTAGGTTCGCGGGTTGGCGGGTCAGAAATGTTCAACCCGAAACCGACATGTTTATATAAACGGGTCAGATATTTCAACCCTAACCTGTTTAACTTCAACCCAAACCTATCCCATATAACCCATTTAATAAAACATGTTAAACATGTTATCAGGTTAAAGGGGTCAAACGTGTCAAAATGTTGTTATAATTACACAAACTGATAAAAAAATACTAAACACCAAATTACTAAGTTACATTTTTAATTTTTATCTAACTATTAATTACGTTCTAACTAGTAAACTATAAATTAAGTGTAAATATATTTTTTTTAATAGTTAAACGGGTTGACGGGTCGACCCATTTAAATTATCATTGACCCAAACTTAACCTGTTTAATAAATAGGTCAGCTGACTCAACCCGAGACTGACCCAATTATTTTTTACCTCAACCCAAACCTGTTTATTTTCGTGTCAGTTTCAGGTCGGGTTTCGTGTCGGGTTAGAAATTGCCGCAGAATATATCAAAATCAGATATAAAATTAAAATTGTCATCTTTTGCAAAATAATTTGCTATGTATTGATAACGGTTTATTAACAATTTTTGTGAAATATTCTCTCCAGTCATATTTTACCTTTTATAAACGGTATTTTTACCTTTTTTAAATGAGTTTTGATAATAACAGCTCTAAGGGATGTCACTAGACATGTATCTGAAATTTGTACATCAGGTTATAATTAACCACCATGTTAAATTTTCGGAATTACTCTCCTACAATCAATCTACCATTTTTATACACTTTAATGACATCTCTAAGGGCTGTCATTATCAAAACCCTTTTGAAAATAGAAAAATTACCAGCGTGAATACCACGCAAACTTGTACAAGCTAAATGAGAGGAAATTTAGGGCCATTAGAGCACAACATGCGGAATGTATGTTATAGCCATGTTATAAGGTGTTTTTGCCTTTTAACATGGTTAAACATGAAGGGAAAAATAACTCCTTAATGTTATAGTTAAAATTGTATTAAAGGGATCCCACTAAAAAGGGTTAAATTCAAAAAACTTGCCCCTTTGACCCCGTCTCCCGAGTGTTGGCGATCCGCCCCAAAACCACGTAGTATTCGATTTGGCGATCAAATGGCGAGATATGTGGTGTGGGTTACGGGGGCTTTAAGCCTTTAACACCCCCATACCCGGCGCTCTTATTGTTTTCTATATTACATTTGTAATCTATCAATAGTTTGACTAATAAATCTTACGCTTTACTGGGAGTTTCAAATTTTCAATATTCAACAGATTCGGGTGCCTGATTTAACAAACCGATTAGAAAATGTAGGATCTCCTTAATATTCTTTATCGTGAGAACGGTTTGACCACACCTGTCCTCTATATATCATGTTTTGTGCCTACCACTTTTTCGTTAGATGGTCTTAATGGTAGAAGCGGACAAAGTTTTCTTTTATATATAAGTGATAATTTCTACGCCACAACTTATATAGCATTTACCACAATTATTATCTAACATACTTATATATTTAACTGTAAAACTTGTATTGTATGGTGAATGAACTAAAATTTATGATGTAAAAGTGAATTTCCTTTATTGTACTATGTACTATGCTTGCAAATATTTTTGTTCTAAAATATACATGTGCATAACTTAAACTTCTCAACCGCTCGATCCCTTCTGGTTTTGCCCCTAACTAGTAGTGACGTCCTTTCGATTGCTCATGTCGGCGACTTGTATCCCTAGTCATGTTCTGTTAGGTAAACAATATCCATTGATATTGAGTTAATGATTTTGATAGGTAGTTGATCACATAAAACTTAATTATTAATAATCATAAGACCACTCATAACTGAGGGTCAATGATATGGTCGGTCGTAGCCCGAGGACGCATCCCCCACTACAAGCTTCCCAAAGAACGTGCCTCCATTTTCACTTGGTTTGATTTGGGGACCGAACTTTACACGAGAAATGGTTAGCTTTTTCATGAGAGAATGGTTTTGTCGCAATTACAGGCGTTTGGTTACTATTTGGTCTAAGAGAGGAAAAATGAGGTGGGGATGAGATGAAGCTCATGACCATGGTTATGTTTGGTTATCATTACTACTAGTAGGACTTAGTAGTTATGGATTTTTATATATTTCTGTTATGTTTTTTTGTAAAGAGTTCTTAAAATAGTAAAGACGTTTCCGTTTTCAAAGTTTGAGTTACGAGAGAGGAACATATTATTTCGACGGCAAGCATATACCCCTTCAAAGAACCCACTAACTCATCATTTTTTTTCGGTTTATCCCTCCATGTTTAAAATACCAACAACTAGGCCCCTATAATTTGCTACTATAACCTCATGGATCAAAACCTAACTAGTGATTGGACACATTACAAATTTGACCACCAACTCCCTTCACTTCTTTCTAACTTTATCAAACTTTGGTTTTAAGCCTTCATTTTTTCTGAACAATTATCTCATCTTAAGTTTATTCGAGTGGCTAAAAAAGCACTTATAATTTTTCATTATTTGTTTAGTTATAATGAATAACACATATATATTAAAAAAATACGCGTTTTGAATATAAATAATTAGATAATCAGTGATTGTAAAACGTGATTATGAAAAGTAATGTCTGGATTTAATTATGATTTTTGAAATCACAAAAATTAGATAATCAATATTTTAATGTTTGACCAATCTGGTTTTTTTGTTTACTTCATATGTAAAATGTAGATAATCAATTTCAAATTGCAATAAACACCTCTCAGCATGCTTTCCGAAACTCCATTTGGATACTCCAAAGCAAAAATATTTTATTCTTTCAGACTTCTTTTTCATTAAACACTTGTTTTAAATTATTTATATATTTAAAACGCAATAAGCAAATAATCTGCTTCAAATCGCAGTATGAAACAACTCTTAATTACAAGTGAGCCAATTGTTTTACATACGGGTGAGCATAAAAACCGAAACCGAAAAACCTGAAAAAAACCGAACCGAAAAATCGAACCATTTGAAAAACCGATATCAACGGTTTTGATTTTTGGGAAACCCGAATTTTTGGGGCGGTTTTTGGGGCATGTGAAAAAATAAACCGAAAAATCCGCCCAACCCTGCCATTATATATATTTCAAGTTTTATAATAATATTCTTATATTTTTTAAAATTTTAATATTTAATTATCTTTTAAATAAAAGATATGATTAAATTTTTTTATGTTCTAATATGGCCTAACGGTGTGAGATGAGATCCCAAAATGCCATTTTGTATCTCTTTATTAAAATGTCATTTTGAAAACTTATAGTGTCTAATCTAGTAAATTGAAATGGTGCCAAATGCATTGAAATCCCATTGTGTTTACTTTTTGTCTTGTAAAGTTTGAAAGTTTGAATCATAATATGATTTTTAAGGTAAAAAATTGGTAAATTTAAAGGAAATTAAAAACTGAAAAAACCCCGAAACCGAACCGAAAACCCCGAAAAACCGAAACCGAAAAATACGAAACCAAACGGGATGTAATTCTTAAAACCCGAACTTTTAAACGGGATTTGATTTTAGTATAAAACCGCCCCAAACCGCCTCATGCTCACCCATAGTTTTACATGTTCCTTTATTTTCTCTCGCAAGATAATTAATCACGTTGTGTTAAAATTTAGAGTATCTCACAAGATAGTTTTACATGGTCCGATAAATTTATCTTATGAAATGCATAAAAGAGAACTTTCTGAAAGAAGCCCATAATAGAGGGGTTTAGATGTAAGTTTCACATTTCAAAAATAGTAATGGGGTTTTGCAAGCCGAGCCGAGACGGTTGCTTGTGGTCAAATAAAATGGGTATGTGCATGCACCAATGCAAATCCCCAATGATTTAATTCCAAATTTTCTTCATCTGATCATTATTAATACATGCCTAATTTCAACTTGTTTCGTTGAGTTGAGAGTGGGTGGAGATCCTTTAATTACAGCTACTTTTTCTATAAATAAAACATTTGATCCGTATCTTTGGTTTTACTCTCGTCATTTGCTATTATTTGTTCCAACCAAATTCCCCACAAATAATTACTCATATGTATTCATCAAAATCTGGAAAACAATATTCAACCGAAAGTGCTGGATTCCGACAGTCTGCTTTGCTTTGCTTTGCTTTGCGTTTAGGAAAAGCAAACAAAGTTTGTGCAATTGGATTTGGAAAGATTGATGAAATAGCAAAGTTAGGGTTTATTATACTTTTTTAATACTACTTTCTCAGAAATTCAAGATCCATCTATAGCAAGTAAGTATCTATTCTCTGTATTCATTCACACTAGATCATACATATACAGAGATATATATATCTTTTACGTTCTTCAATTGAATCAATATGAGTTTCTTGAAACATATTCTGTTATATGCTTGAATTTCAAGCTGCGTTTTCAAATTGTTATGGCTTCTGATCAAATTATTTTCTTGATTTGAAGTGGGTTTTGCAAGTTTGCAGTTTTTGGCATATACAAAAAAATCTTGATTTCCAATTGGTTTTACATGAATGATTTGATTTAATTTCAAGTTTTAAACTTTTTACTAATTATTTTCTTGATTTTAAGTGGGTTTTAAAAATTTGAAAATTTCGCCAAATAATTTTCTTGATCTCAAGTGGGTTTTGCATGAATGATTTGATTTAATTTGAAGTGGGGTTTTAAGTTTTAATATTTTGCTAATTAATTTCTTGATTTGAAGTGGGGTTCTTAAGTTTTAATTTTTTGCTAATTATTTTCTTGTTCTCAAGTGGATTTTGCATGAATGATTTGATTTAATCCGAAGTGGGTTTTTTCAAGTTTTAATTTTTTTGCTAATTATTTTCCTGATTTCAAGTGGGTTTTTTGCAAATTCTACAGATTTTGATCAATCATTGCTTAAAGTGGGTTTCGTAAATTATTTGCATTTTGACCGAAATGAACAGAGATATGGCAACATACATTGAACCACCAAACGGATTTAGGCAAATTGGGAAACATTATTACACGATGTGGCAACAATTATTTGAAATTGACACCAAATACGTACCGATCAAACCAATTGGGAGAGGTGCATACGGTGTGGTCTGTTCCTCAATCAACCGTGAAACAAACGAAAAAGTTGCAATAAAAAAGATCAATAATGTGTTTGGAAACCCTACTGATGCTTTAAGAACTCTAAGAGAACTGAAGCTTTTACGACATCTTAGGCATGAAAATGTGATCGCGTTAAAAGATGTCATGTTCCCGGTATATAGAAATAGTTTTAAAGATGTTTATCTTGTTTATGAGCTCATGGATACTGATCTTCATCATATTATCAAGTCCCCACAACCATTGTCAAATGATCACTGCAAATTCTTCTTGTTTCAGGTACAACTTTCTGTTACTAATTCATCGTTTTTGTTATTATTATTATTATATTGATGATCATAAGTACAAAACAGCCCGTTAAAAACGATAGGTTTTTGCTATCCTCTGTTTTTTTGCTTACAAATGTTGTGAGCGTAACCAAAAGTTGTCGCTATAATACGAATCATTGTTTTAAATTAAAGCTGGCAGTTTAGACTCATTTACTTGTGAATAGGTTAATTCTGGTTTTTTTTTTTCATCTCCAAAGGGTTTAAAAAAAGTCTAAAAAATATCTTAGAAAAAGGGTCAAAATGGGTTGAAATTCGTGTATTTTTTATTCGTATATCCTCTAAATTATTTCATTCAAACATTATATTACTACCAAAATAATATATTTTTGTCATGATACGACACGTTATTTATAAATAATGTGTTACACTTTCTGCCTTTTCGTAAAAGATTTGACAAAACAAAAAACGTTATAGATAAACCCATTACTACCTATTTTAACCCGAACCGGTTTTGACCCATTTCAAAACCACTCATTTAGCCATTTTTGTGTTTTTTAACTTATTTTCTGTGTATATGATTATTGACCCTAATATGTCGTTTTTGTTAACCAGTTGCTCCGAGGTCTAAAGTATCTTCACTCTGCTAATGTACTCCACCGTGATCTAAAACCCGGAAATCTCTTAATCAACGCAAATTGCGAGCTGAAAATATGTGATTTTGGGCTAGCAAGAACAAGTCAAGGAAGTGAACAATTCATGACCGAATATGTTGTCACACGTTGGTACCGAGCACCCGAACTTCTCCTAAGTTGTGACAATTACGGTACCTCAATCGACGTTTGGTCCGTCGGTTGCATCTTCGCCGAAATCCTAGGCCGAAAACCGCTTTTCCCGGGTACCGAATGTCTCAACCAATTAAAACTAATTATCAACATTTTAGGCAGCCAAAATGATCAAGATATTGGATTTATTGATAACACAAAAGCTAGGAGGTTTATAAAAACGCTCCCGTTCACTAGAGGGATTTGTTTTTCTTCTTTGTACCCGAATGCGGATCCTTTGGCTCTTGATTTGTTAAGCAGGATGCTTGTTTTTGACCCGACAAAGAGGATAACTGTTACCGAGGCTTTGCACCACCCGTATATGGCGGATTTGTTTGACCCGAGGCAGAACCCGCCCGCCCGTGTGGCGATCAATTTGGATCTTGACGAGAATATGAATGAAGGGATGATTAGAGAGGAGATGTTGAGGGAAATGTTGCATTATCATCCTGAAGCTGCTGGATTTCCAATGATGTATCAAAGATAGCGAAGTGTTGTTTACTAAAATGAGTTGTCAATTTTGTTCATTAAGTTCTAGTTAAGTTGCCTATAATGTAATGGTAACGTATCCACATAAATAATGTGGGGTTCAAATACTCTGGTTATTTTTGTAATTTGGATTCTAAATCTATATGAAGTAAGTTTTTTTATTACTTATAAAACTGTCTCATTACTCATTTCTAATAAATCATTAAATTTATGTTTTCCTACAAAAGCGTATTCTAGATATAATAGACTTCCTAGGATTACCGAGCTTTATTTATGATTTACGTGACCTAACTGTTATCGTAATTATTTCTAAACCTTACTCTTGACATCTGATAAATATTTACACAGAAAAATATCAAAACCGTGATTTTTAAAAAATTATTTAGAAGCTCTTACAACTAGTCCATCACCAAATAATTAAATCATTAAATTGACCAACTTACATATTACAGAATACAATGATAATAGTGGAACCTATAAATGCAAAGTTATATACGTCGTTTTGTAAATCGTATATTCATGTGTTATGTAACTCATAGAGATATCTTTACATAAGGTTCTAAAAAGCGCGTCATGATGGCGCCAAGGCGTGAGGCGCGGCGTCGCCGTTACGTAACAGATTATGGCGGTTGTGCTAGGCGTGGTGTGAGATAAAACGTGATAAGACGCGATAAGAGGCGCCTTATGGCAAGGTTTCTTGAAGGCGTCTGTGAAAATTAATTTTTTTTAAATGATGACATATGTAATTATAAAATTTGATTTAACATTTTATGTGAACTTTATACATGAATTGTTACATAAATCAATAGATTTATATATATATTTATAATTTGATATATGTATATATATAAATTATATAAAAAATTTGCCGTCTTGAAAACGTCATGGTCCGCCATGGCTCGCCATTGCTTGACGCTTGATGGTGCCGCCACACCACACCTTACGCTTTTTAGAACCTTGGCTTTACATAATCTATACATTAATTGAGATATCATTATAATTCAAATTAAATCTGGATGAGGGGTAAAACTTTATACTTTATGTGTTTTTTTAAATAAATAACAGAGGTTATAAATTGAAAATTATATATTTATATTGATTATATCCTAGCGTTTAAGTATATTCATTATTTTTATGAAGTTTCGTGAAACGAATCTCATCCATTGATAAATAAGATCTAACGGTCAAGATTAATCACATATTTTATATATATCGAGGGTATTCTGGTCATTTTTTTTTAAAATAAAAATATTTTGTTTTTATTTTTTATTTTTTATTTTAGAATTTTTATTATTGAGTAAATTATACGAATGGTCCCTATGGTTTGCCAAACGTTTTGGATTTAGTCCCTAACTTCTAGAAATTACATCCGTGGTCACTGTGGTTTGCACTTCGTATTGATTTTGGTCCAAAATCCTAACATACATTAAATTTAGCTGTTAAATTTGTTTAAATGACGAAATTACCCTTTATCTTCACCAGAATATCTTCTGCAAAACCTTAACACTATCACTAACCCTTGCATCCCAACTATTACGTTCGTTGGATTTAATTTGAAAAATCCGAATCTGTCAATGAGACCTACCCCACCGGCCACCGCAGTATAGAGGAATTCAGCTCCAGGATCAAGAAAGAAACAACTGGTGCCGGATTGGCTCGGGAGTTGCTTGAAATAGTCATAGCTTCCAAAAACTCATTGTGCATAAAACCCACAAAAATTAAAGAAGTTAACCACTTTAGCTCTTCTTTAATTTCAAATCGGTATGTTTCCAAGAACAAGAAAGAGAATTAGATATTGGTTCAAATCGGTATGTTTCCATAAACGATCTCTGTAATATGGCCATCTAAATTAGTTTCTTGTTTTTTTTTTTTTTTTTTCAGAAGTGGGTTTTCATTTTGTTGATTGATTGTTGAAATTGGTGATGCAACATGATTGAAAACTTTGTGTTTGTGAATGTGTTTGAATTGTGGAGATTTAGGGGAAAAGGTTTGAATTTGAATTGGTTTTTCATTTCGAAGTGTGTTTTCACTTTTCATTTTATTTGCTGCTCATCAAATTGTTGCTGAAAAGAGAATTAAGAGAGAAGAGATCAAATACGTAAAGGATATTAAAGTAAGGGTATTTTGGTCACTGGAAAATATTTAACAGCTAAATTTAACTTCTGTTAAGATTTTGGACCAAAAGCAATACGAAGTACAAACCACAATGACCACGGGTGTAATTTCTGAAAGTTAGGGACCAAATTCAAAACTGTTGACAAACCACAGGGACTATCCGTGTAATTTACTCTTTATTATTTTTATTATGAAGGGATATTTTGGTCATTTGACACTTAAAAAATTTTCGATTTTCGATTTTTTATATTTTATTTATTATTTTTTATTAATTTTTTTTAATTTGATAATTACGTATATGACTTAATCACATGTGATTTTAATGTAATCACATGTGATTTTAGTGTAAAATCACATGTGATTTTAGTGTAAAATCACATGTGATAGCATATTTAATCAAATTTGATGTTTTAGTTCAACCACATGTGATTCAGAATGCAATCACATTTAATTTACTATACAATCACATTATGTTTTATTAATGAAAAATTAATATTTTTTAAAAATATAATAATAAATAAATAAAATATAAATTTTTTAAAAATAAAAATAAAAATTTTAAAATAATAAATAAAAACAAATAATTTTTTCAAAATGAACAAAATACCCCTCAATTAAAAATTAAAAAAAAATATATTAAAATAATCAATTTTTTTTAAGTGCCAAATGACCAAAATACCACTTTATGTATAATATATGTGATTAATCTTAACCATTAGATCTTATTGATCAATGGTTGAGATTTGTTTCTCGGGACTTGATAAAAATAATGGTAATACTTGAACGTTTCTCTATATCCTAAACTCGAATCAAAACCAAAAAATATATGTCCTCCGTATCAAAATAAGTGAATCACTTTCTTTTTTGGGGTGTATCAAAATAAATGAATCGCTTTACTAATTTACCTTATTAGTAAAGTTTTTGAATTAAAAATTATCACTTTACCCTTACTTTATACTTTTTTAAACATCATTAAAAGTGTGAGCCTCATTCATTTTTGTCATCTTCCTATATTCTAATTACCCAATTTAATTTCACTAATCTCTTATTACCTTATTTTACCTCAAAATATTGAGGTAAAAATAATTCACTTATTTTGATACGGAGGTAGTATGTGTTAACTTAGTTAAATGTTCGATTCCGGCTCACTCCTATTAGAGCTTAAAGCATGTTATTTGTGCATGGTACTAAAATATAGGTCTAATTTATATTAATTTTAAATGATATTTAAGTATACGACTACCATAAATTACAAAAACATAAAAGCAAAAGTATTATCTAGGTGGACTAAGATAAGTCTATTTGTAAAAATGATATATGTATTATTAGGTATAAACTTGTTGGCTCCTTGCTCAACTACTATGACACCAAACCCACATCACTTGTCACTTTATCAATCATTTGAGTTTACTAAATACCAATAATAGGAAAACGTGACCGAGTTGATAACGATACCAACTTATAAAGTATTTTAATTATAGAGTTAGATTATTTATTCGACCTTCTTTTGGTTGGCCAAGCCTATTTTGTGCGGATTATGTTAATCAAATATATTTATGTTAATGGGATTTTTATAGATAATTGGATCGATGTGACTAAAAGATAACAAATTCTGATAACTTGATTTTGGTTTTTGATACAAAAATATAATTGGTTTAAACAATACCTGTAAGTCTCAAACTTAATCAATTTTCAGATATATAATTAATAATTCTTTGACACTCAATTTTGCCTAAAACATAGCTATATTTGCAATTTATAAATGGTGGAATGTTTTTTCGGTTTTGTGTTATAAAATATTACAGGAGGGAGGCTGTTTTACGGTTTATGAGATCAAGTACAAACTTTTCTTTAACCAAATATTGTGATTTAAATAAACTTTCCAATATGATGCATTAAACCTGTCACTGTGATGCATTATTTTTACGCTTTGATGTTGGTGCGATCATTGAACCGAATTGAAACCAACCAACACCGAATTGAAACCGAAAACGAAAACATGTAATCGGTTCGATTTTGAAAATTCATCATTTTCGATTCCGATTTATCGGTTTAGTTTTCGGATAAGGATGAACATTTGGAATAAAAAAACAGAACTGAAACCGAACCAAAATAAAGCAAAAAATATGTAATCGGTTCAACTTCGATTTTTAAAGATTTACTATTTTCGATTTCGGTTCACTTTTTGTACCACTTTATACTACTTTGATGCATTAAATTTTTACTAAGGTAAGACAAAAACATGTTAGACTTTTTTAAGCATCTTTTATTGAAGTTTCAGTTAGGTCCATGTCAATGGACGTCGTGGAGGACGTATAAGCCCGGTCGGTAGCTATAACCAATGGCACCAACCCGTCACGGGCGCACGTAAGTAGAAACACGTCGAGGAGGCAACGTGGGGTGTAACGGTCGTCGAGGGATCTGTGTTGTGTGTGGTGGGGGGTGGGGGGGGGGGGGGGGGGAGATTAATATTTTTTTTTTTAAGGGGACTGAGTTAGTGATTTGTTAGTAATGTGTTGTTGTTGGTAGGACCTCGTATGAGCAGAAGAGAAATCGAGAGAAGAAAACTTTATTATCTTCTCGCTTAACAGAATTATTACAGATTAACTCGTTCATAAGTGCTATATACATAAATAACAAACTAGCTAATTAATTACAGTTTAGCCCTCTATGTTTTTAATATTACATAATAAACCTTGTACTTCTATAAAATCTTCATTCCCCCCTCAAGGTGAAGGATCTGAGAGACCCAACTTGCCAGCAAGAGTAGAATGTTGAATTTTGTTCAAAGCCTTTGTCATTATGTCTGCTAACTGCAAATTTGAAGAAATATGTGCAGTCTCAAGAAAACCATCCTGAATTTTATCCCGAATAAAATGGCAGTCAATATCCACATGTTTAGATCTATCATGAAAACATGGATTGACAGCTAACATTTGAGCTGATTTATTGTCACAAAACAGTGTTACAGGGGGTTTGACAGAGATACCTAAATCTTGTAAAAGGTAACTAAGCCAAAGTAATTCACATGTAGTTGTGGCCATACTTTTGTATTCTGTTTCCGTGGAAGAACGGGAAACAGTAGCTTGTTTCTTGGTTTTCCAGGAAACCAAAGAATGACCCAAAAAGATACAATATCCAGTTAAGGAACTTCTAGTCATTAAGCAATTAGCCCAGTCTGCATATGAAAATCCAGTAATTTTTAACTAAGATTGAAATGGATAAGATAATCCTTTAGAAATAGTTCCTTTCAAATATTTGAGCAAATGAACAACAGCCTGTAAATGAGTGTCATTTGGTTCAGAAACAAATAGACTAAGATGCTGAACCACATAAGATATGTCAGGCCTAGTCATTGTGAGATAAAGTAGTCTACCAACCAAACGTCTATAATGTGCAACATCTTTCAAAGGAACTCCTTTATCTGCAGAAAGCTTTATATGAGCTGGCATAGGAGAAGGAGCAGGTTTGCAAGCTGTAAGACCTGCATCTTGTAAGATATCAAGTATGTACTTCTTCTGATTAAGACCTGCATTAATATCATCAACACAATTACATGTGATGAGAATAACATCAACATATACCAATGCAACTGTAAACACAGAACCATGATTTTTGATAAAAAGTGAATAATCATGCTTAAATTGAGTAAACCCCAAATGACATAGAAACTTAGATAATTCATGATTCCATTTCCTTGAGGCTTGTTTCAAACCATACAAAGATCTTATCAATTTGCACACTTGACCAGATTTAGCTTTGTTGTATCCTTCTGGTGGTAACATATAAATCTCTTCATCTAAATAGCCATGCAAAAATGCATTATTTACATCCAATTGATGTAAAGGCCAATCCTTAGATGTAGCTAAAGCAATAATAACTCTCACTGTTGCCAATTTAGCAACAGGTTAAAAGGTATGTTTATAGTCTTGTCCCTCTTTTTGATTGTATCCCCTGAGGCCCTGACCACTAATCTGGCCTTAAACCGATCCACAGATCCATCAGCCTTATATTTGATCTTATAAACCCACTTTGAAGTGATTGGTTTATGACTTACAGGTAAATCTGTCAGTTCCCGTGTATTGTTTTGTTCTAAAGCATCAATTTCCTTTGATATAGCCAAAACCCTTTCAGGATTAGTGCATGCTTGAGAATAAGAATGAGGCTTAGTAGAATAAAAAATGTTTGCAAGAAAAGCTAAATGATCCTTAGGAGTATTAGTAAGATCAGCATTGGAAGAAATAGGATAATTGGGATTATGAGATACTGAATTTGCAGCAGTCTTGGGACCAACAAAATCATCTAACCATTTAAGAGTGGAAGTAGTCCTAGTAGACCTTCTTAAAGGAACTGACTATGTAGTAGAAATTGGTTCTGTGTTGGGAATAACAGTATTATCATTATCAATATCAACTTCCATAGAAGGAGTATGTGACAACTCGATATTTCTGGTATGTAACTTCATTTCATTTCTAGAACTTTCCTTATTTAGAAAGTTTCTATTTTTAGACATTTCTATTTTTGGC
This sequence comes from Calendula officinalis, assembly GCA_963853835.1. Lineage (NCBI taxonomy): Eukaryota > Viridiplantae > Streptophyta > Magnoliopsida > Asterales > Asteraceae > Calendula > Calendula officinalis. Next base: position 22,737,546 of record OY970823.1, read on the forward strand.
ATTCCTTATACACAACAAACATACATATTTTTACACCATACATTAGTGTTTGATTATTTTAGTCAACACAACATCTTATTTACTTATGGTGACACTCTTGAGCTTAAATCATTTCTAAAAACAATAACGATCTCGATAAAACAATAAACGAATAAAATTAATATAAACGTGACTCGAATGTACGAACCATCTACCTAGACACCAAGGTTTGACCGACCACCAATGTGGCCGGCCTACACCCTTGCTCGTGACACCCATTATGGCCGAACCCCTTGTGGGTGAGGTTAAATTCCTTTGATCTTATCTCTCTAGTAGTCTTATCCCCATCCCATTTGAAAGAGTCCTTGTTAGACTCAAACACCATCATCTAAACCCTAACTATCTACCCTATATAAGCATCATAATACCGAACTCTAAACCCTTTTGTTTCATTCATTCGGCCGAGCACCACAAACCCCTTTTGTTCGTTCGTCCGATCACAAGCAACAATCCTCTCATCCCCTTGATCTTGTTCATCGGTTGTAGCAAGGTATGATCTTGATTTATTGTATTGTTTTTCTCCTTGTTTCGGTTCTTGTATTCGAACCCGAGACCTAGGCCAAAGGCCAAGAGGTCTCGGCAATTTGCTTGTGTTGTTAATCTAGCCGATCGTGTGCATGGTCACACCATGCATACGGATCTCGTCCAAACCATGCTCATTCGATACTTCCTTGCTATTTGATGTCCTAGACTTAGAATTGAATCCTAGATCTCGAACCATGACATGTAAAACCCCTAGATCTAGAACCCTAGATTCGAATTATGACCGATCTAGACACCTAAAACCGTACTTAGACTCGATATAGACCAAACTAGAACCGAACCATTAGGGTTTCGGCCTAGCCGGCCAACCCTAACCGAATCACTATCAAAACCGAGCCTAGGTTGACCAAATTTGACCATGTTTGACCTTGGTTGACTGAATTGTATCATACCCTAAACCGTAACCGAAATCTAGAAACCCTAGTTGACTTTTGTTGATTAATTTTGACTAATGTTGACCAATAAGTCAAACCGGGTCAAGGCCGGAGCTTGACCCAAACCATGGACCCAAACCCGAATACCCAATCGGGCCAATGCCCGTACTTGGCCCATCTCGATCTACTTTAGTCCATGGGGCCCAAACCTTAGTTGGCCCATTAGTATCCAAGCCCATTTGGACCAAAGCCCAAACCTTTGGCCCATACCTAACCAAACCGAACCCAATTGGGCCAAGCCCAATTCATGGCCCAATCTAAGTGGACCTAAGCCCAATAAGAGGCCCAAGTGGCCCATTAAGCCCATTAGGCCCAATCTAGGCCCATTAAGCCTAACCCAAGCCCATTCCATTTCATTTCATTTCGAAAGTCATTTCATTTCATTTCATTTCATTTCGACCTATTAAGGTCCAATAACCCAAATTCATTCGATGTCACAAAACATAAAACATAACATGAAATACATATTACTTAACTTATATCGTGTATAGAATCGCCTGTGTTAGCTTAGTCTAATCATTAGTTAAATTATTTAGGAAGCTAGGAGTCTCCAAAGGATTCCTCTGTCTTAAGTATTTGTCGCTAAGCTTTGCCAGGTGAGTCCACAGACCACTTTACTCTTTTACTGTTTTTATAAACTTTGGGGTGGAAAACATAAACACAACTGCTACTGTTTTACTATGACTGTCAAACATCTATACATTTTCATTATCGCATTGGCATGACAAACAATTATTATACCGGACTAAGGTTACCAGCAATCATTAGCTAGTGGATCTAGACCATGGATATGCAGATAGTACTATTGGCTGACACTCATCCTCCCAACATTATTTGATCATTACTTGGTTTATCCAAGACATCTTTCGGGAGTGTATATCCATAAAATAACAACATACTGGAGTTGAAGTGTTGATTGTGGACTTAGGGGTTGGTATATTAACTCAATAGACTAGCTATCTGTTGGGGATAACAGTTCATGCGATGTCAAACATAACAATTTGTTCAACACATTTTCATAAACATAACTAGTAATTGTAGATATTCTACAATTACATCTCACTTTTCATATTTACTTCTCATATCATGTGAGTGTTGAACCTTATACATTTTCAGTCATAAATCATTTTCATAACAAACATTTTGAGTAGCAAAAACATTTACTTTACCTTACTATTTACTTTAACCATGTGGATTCACTCATCATTATTGTTGACCCTTTTACTATTTATGTTTTTCCAGGTAATTAGGTGCAGTGGAGTTTGGAGGATATGAGCATTGGGATTGTCGTGAGCCATGATTAAAACATTAAGTTTACGAACAATCATTTCATTTCAAACAATTTCTATTTTAGGAAACTTACTATTTTTGGAAACTTTCTACTTTTGGAAAGTGAAACAAACCTTTATTTTTCGTTATTGCGTGGTTGTTTGTTTACTTAATTTTTGCTATGTTGTCATGAACGTTACACCTTCGTTCTTCCGCAAAACATTTTAAATGAAGTAAAACTCATTTTTGGCGGGGTGTGACAGAGTGGTATCAGAGCTTAAGTTATAGTGAATTAGCAAGCCTAGTCTATAACTACAAAAGATTTTTGGGAAAAAAAACAAACACTTTTATAAAATCAAAATAATCATGGCACGCTCAGTCTCATATCCTGAAGTTCCATTGTTCTTAGTTTAGAACATTTGCCTTAGTTAGTATTGCCTTAGTGTTATAGTTAGTATTCGTCAGCGAGCCTTAAAATTTCATAATCTAATAAATTTTTATGCGTCGTGTTTAGTAGAATGTCGCCTGCTAGTGTCCTCGATATTTCGTCTGATTCCGATAGTGATCGTGGTGCTGCTGTCCCAGTAGTCCTAGTGCCTGTTTCTCTAGTGCCAGCAGTGGTACAACCCCCTGTTGTCCCATGGCATCGTCGCCCAAGAAGACGTCCCTTTCCTATTATTCCTAATGGCCCTCCTACTCCAGCTCGTGGTCAGCGTCCTATTGTCTATCGTAAGCGTGAGGGCGGCCTTATTTATCTATGTTCGCCTGCTAAACCCAAGCGTGATGTTGCTCCAAGAACTCCACGACGTCGAGAACCAGAGCCAGAAGTGATATCAGAATCAGAGCCTGAAGAAGAATCTGAGCCCGAAGAAGAATCAGAACCAGAGGAAGAACCAGAAGAAGAGTCAGAGCCTATGGAAGACTCTGAGCCAGAAGAAGATGATTAGTCATCTACGTATCGTCTATATTTGTTTTTCTATTTACTATTATTAGATTTTATGTTTAGCTATTTTAGTATTTTTGTTCTTTAGTATTGGCGTATGTGCCCAAGTTTTAAAACTATTATGTATTAGGAATGTGTTTAATAAAGTGATATTTTAGTAATTTCTATTGTTCTTATAAATTGTATTTTCTATACGTCTCTACTACTACTACTATAATTACGACTATTTATATCAACGTCTACTACTACTATTACGTCTATTGTATATCTATTCTTTGATCCTTATTATAAGTATGTATTTTCCTTATAGTCCTCCTACATTATTCACTTCTTAATTTCTTATCATATTATTTGTATCAGCAATTCATCAATGGCTCGAGGAGGAAACACTGAGAGTGTCGAACAAATGGTGGAACGCCGAATCGCTAAAGCAATGGCTCAAATGAACGCTGCAAGAGGAAATGCCGCTGGTGCATCTAATGTGGGAAACAACGGTATATTATACGACTCCATGAAAGAAGATTCATTTATTTCCATTTTATTTTAACCCATTGTTCATTTTCTTTCCTTATTTGTTTAAACTTCAGATCCCAATCGTCAAGGTCAGTCATATAAGACCTTTACGTCCTGTCATCCTCCGACCTACTCTGGATCTGAAGGTGCTATTGCTATCATCCACTGGATTGCGAAGGTGGAATCCATTTTCAGTGTCATTCAATGTGCCCCTGAGAATATGACGAAGTTTGCTGCTAGTACGTTGTCCAAGGAAGCGTTGTCCTGGTGGAATTCTCAAGTGCAAGTCTTAGGTCGTGCAACTGTGGATGCTATGACTTGGGTTACGTTCAAGGATCAGTTAACTCAGAAGTTTTGTCCAAGGAGAGAGCTACAAAAAGTTGAAGTGGAACTATGGAATCTGTCCATGGTTGGATCTGATATTGTTACCTACACAACTAAGTTTCAAGAACTCGCTCGTCTCGTTCCTCATATGGTTACTCCTGAATTCAAGCGTATTGAAAAGTATCTTCAAGGTTTTCATGATCTTATTCGTACTCATGTTATTTCTTCTGAACCGACAACATTCGAAGATGCTGTGAATCGTGCAACAAGGTTTACTGATGATGCAATGAGAAGTGGATCGTTCAAAGACAAGCTAGTGGTGTCTTGCAAATCTACTGATAATGTGAGCAATGAAAATGGAAAGCGTTCCTACGACAACAAGCGTGATCACAAAGGGAACAAATGTCAAAAGACTAAGAATTATGCAGCCTCTACTCAGAACAACAATCAGTCTAATTCAGAATCTAAGTCTTATGCTGGGAGCAAGCCTCTGTGTAGCAGATGTAACTGGCATCATGGTGGTCAGTGTGTGAAGTGCTTCAAGTGTGACCGCTGGGGTCATAATTTCAGAAAGTTTTCGTCTAACAATCCTCCTAAAAATCCTGTCTGCTACGAGTGTGGTGATCCTAACCATTATCGTAATCGTTGCCCTAAACTTCAGATCAACAACAACCAGAATGGCAACAACAATAACAACAATGGCAATCGTAACAACAATCACAATAACAATCGCAATGCCAACAATAACAATGATCGTCAAAATGGTCGTGGTCGTGCATTTGTTATGAATGCTCAAGAAGCTCGTGAAAATCCTGATACCGTCACTGGTACGTTTATCGTCAACAATCATTTTCCTTCTATTTTATTTGATTCGGGAGCCGACTTGAGTTTCGTATCGACCGACTTTAAAAGTTTCTTAAATCTAAATCCTGATCGTTTGAAAGTGAATTATGAAATCGAGTTAGCAAATGGCAAAGTTGTTAGGTCTAGTGAAGTTTTTAAAGGTTGTGAGCTTGACCTAGATGATCACATTTTTGATATAGACCTTGTGCCTGTAGAGTTAGGTAGTTTTGATATCGTCATAGGGATGGATTGGTTGTCTAAAAACCGTGCTGAAATAATATGTTACACCAAACAAATCCGAATTCCCTTATCCAAAACAGAATCTTTAATAATTCAAGGTGAACAAAGAAACAAAAACATAAAAATCATAACTTCTATGAAAGCTCAAAAATATCTTCGTAAACGATGCCAAGCCTTTCTTGCTCATGTCGTTGACACAAAGTCCAAAGATCGTAAGATTGAGGACATTCCTATTGTTCGTGAATTTCCTGGTGTATTTCCTAGTGAATTGCCTGGACTGCCGCCTCAGAGACAAGTTGAATTTCGCATTGATCTGATTCCAGGAGCCGCACCTATCGCGCGTTCTCCTTATCGTCTTGCACCGTCTGAAATGCAAGAACTTTCATCGCAATTACAAGAACTTCTTGATCTTGGTTTCATTCGACCGAGTTTCTCGCCCTGGGGAGCTCCGGTCCTCTTCGTTAAAAAGAAAGATGGTTCAATGAGAATGTGCATTGACTATCGTGAATTGAACAAATTGACAATTAAGAATCGATATCCTCTTCCTCGTATTGATGATCTATTCGATCAACTCCAAGGATCGAGTTTCTATTCCAAAATCGATCTTCGTTCTGGTTACCATCAGTTAAAAGTTCGTGATGAAGATGTGCCCAAAACTGCTTTTAGAACTCGCTATGGTCATTATGAGTTTTTGGTAATGCCATTTGGTTTGACCAATGCACCTGCTGTGTTTATGGATCTCATGAACAGAGTGTGCAAGCAATATCTCGACAAATTCGTTATCGTCTTCATAGATGATATCCTTATCTATTCGCATTCGAGAGAAGAGCATGAAGAGCACTTAAGAATCATTCTTGAGTTGTTGGAGAAAGAGAAGTTGTACGCCAAGTTGTCCAAGTGTGAATTTTGGTTGCGTGAAGTCCAATTTCTGGGTCATATTATCAACGAAGAAGGTATTCACGTGGATCCTGCAAAGATAGAAGCTATAAAGAATTGGGAAGCTCCAAAGACCCCAACTGAAGTAAGAAAATTCCTTGGTCTTGCTGGTTATTATAGAAGGTTCATAGAAAATTTCTCGAAGATTGCAAAGGATTTAACGGTGTTAACACATAAGGATGAGAAATTTGTCTGGGGTGAAAAGCAAGAATCAGCCGTCCAATCTCTAAAATCTAAATTATGTTCTGCTCCTATTCTATCTCTCCCTGAAGGAAGCGATAATTTTGTGGTGTACTGTGATGCTTCGCACCAAGGGCTAGGTTGTGTATTGATGCAACATGACAAAGTGATCGCCTATGCCTCTCGACAACTGAAGAACCACGAGAAGAATTATACAACTCATGATCTTGAGTTGGGTGCAGTTATATTCGCGTTGAAGATTTGGAGACATTACCTCTACGGTACCAAGTGCACAATATTCACCGATCACAAGAGTTTACAACATATCTTCAATCAGAAAGATCTCAACATGAGACAGCGTAGGTGGATAGAGTTGATGAATGACTATGAATGTGAGATTAAGTATCATCTTGGTAAGGCTAATGTGGTAGCTGATGCCTTAAGTCGGAAAGAGCAACCTAAACCTCGTCGTGTTCGAGCCCTTCCAATCTCTGTTCGTTCTAATCTATCTTCCCAAGTTCAAGAATTCCAAACTGAAGCCTTGAAGGTAGAGAACATCAAAAGTGAAGCTTTGCGTGGTATGGAGAAGCAGTTAGAAGCAAAGGTGGATGGAACTCTTTATTTCATGAATCGTTTATGGGTTCCTAATCTTGGAAGTGTTCGCAACGTCATCTTGAATGAAGCTCACCGATCCAAATATTCTATTCATCCTGGTGCCGACAAGATGTATAAAGATGTCAAAGAGTTATATTGGTGGCCAAATATGAAGAAAGAAATCGCAGTTTATGTCAGAAAATGTTTAACTTGTGCTAGAGTGAAAGCAGAGAATCAGAAGCCTTCCGGTCTTCTACAACAGCCAGAGATCCCCGAATGGAAATGGGAAGAAATCTCTATGGATTTTATAACTAAATTGCCTCGAACATCTAATGGTCATGATACAATTTGGGTAATTGTTGATCGATTGACCAAATCAGCTCACTTCATTCCTATTAAAGAAACTGATCAAATGGAAAAGTTAACAAGAATTTATTTAAAGGAAGTTGTATCTCGACATGGTATGCCAGTCGCGATCATCTCTGATCGTGATAGTCGCTTTACATGTCGTTTTTGGCAATCATTGCAAAAATCTCTCGGTACTCGCCTCGATATGAGTACTGCCTATCATCCCCAAAAAGATGGTCAGACTGAAAGAACAATTCAAACTTTGGAAGACATGCTGAGAGCATGTGTTATTGATTTTGGTGGAAGTTGGGATTCTCATCTCCCTTTAGCTGAGTTCTCGTATAATAATAGTTATCATACAACTATTAAGGCCGCACCGTTTGAAGCCCTGTATGGAAGAAAGTGTCGTTCGCCACTTTGTTGGATTGAAATTGCTGATAGTCAGATTACTGGTCCTGAGATTCTACAAGAAACGACTGACAATATTTTTAAGATCAAAGATCGTATCAAGGCTGCCAGAGATCGACAAAAGAGTTATGCTGATAATCGTCGAAAGCCTTTAGAGTTCGCCGTTGGCGACCATGTTTTGCTAAAAGTAGCACCTTGGAAAGGTGTTGTACGTTTTGGTAAGAAAGGAAAGCTCAGTCCTCGTTATGTTGGACCATTTGAGATTCTTGAAAGAATCGGTGCTGTTGCGTATCGCCTTCGTCTTCCTAATGAGCTCAGCAATGTTCACAACACATTTCATGTTTCTAATCTGAAGAATTTTATTCACGATCCTTCGATTATCGTCCCTACTGAAGAAATTATCATCGACGACAAACTCCATTTCACTGAGGAACCAATCGAGATATCTGACTGGAAAGAGCAAAAGTTGCGAAGAAGCAAGAAGTTTATTCACGATCCTTCGCTTATCGTCCCTTGTGGGTGAGGTTAAATTCCTTTGATCTTATCTCTCTAGTAGTCTTATCCCCATCCCATTTGAAAGACTCCTTGTTAGACTCAAACACCATCATCTAAACCCTAATTATCTACCCTATATAAGCATCATAATACCGAACTCTAAACCCTTTTGTTTCATTCATTCGGCCGAGCACCACAAACCCCTTTTGTTCGTTCGTCCGATCACAAGCAACAATCCTCTCATCCCCTTGATCTTGTTCGTCGGTTGTAGCAAGTTATGATCTTGATTTATTGTATTGTTTTTCTCCTTGTTTCGGTTCTTGTATTCGAACCCGAGACCTAGGCCAAAGGCCAAGAGGTCTCGGCAATTTGCTTGTGTTGTTAATCTAGCCGATCGTGTGCATGGTCACACCATGCATACGGATCTCGTCCAAACCATGCTCATTCGATACTTCCTTGCTATTTGATGTCCTAGACTTAGAATTGAATCCTAGATCTCGAACCATGACATGTAAAACCCTAGATCTAGAACCCTAGATTCGAATTATGACCGATCTAGACACCTAAAACCGTACTTAGACTCGATATAGACCAAACTAGAACCGAACCATTAGGGTTTCGGCCTAGCCGGCCAACCTTAACCGAATCACTATCAAAACCGAGCCTAGGTTGACCAAATTTGACCATGTTTGACCTTGGTTGACTGAAATGTATCATACCCTAAACCGTAACCGAAATCTAGAAACCCTAGTTGACTTTTGTTGACTAATTTTGACTAATGTTGACCAATAAGTCAAACCGGGTCAAGGCCGGAGCTTGACCCAAACCATGGACCCAAACCCGAATACCCAATCGGGCCAAGGCCCGTACTTGGCCCATATCGATCTACTTTAGTCCATGGGGCCCAAACCTTAGTTGGCCCATTAGTATCCAAGCCCATTTGGACCAAAGCCCAAACCTTTGGCCCATACCTAACCAAACCGAACCCAATTGGGCCAAGCCCAATTCATGGCCCAATCTAAGTGGACCTAAGCCCAATAAGAGGCCCAAGTGGCCCATTAAGCCCATTAGGCCCAATCTAGGCCCATTAAGCCTAACCCAAGCCCATTCCATTTCATTTCATTTCGAAAGTCATTTCATTTCATTTCATTTCATTTCGACCTATTAAGGTCCAATAACCCAAATTCATTCGATGTCACAAAACATAAAACATAACATGAAATACATATTACTTAACTTATATCGTGTATAGAATCGCCTGTGTTAGCTTAGTCTAATCATTAGTTAAATTATTTAGGAAGCTAGGAGTCTCCAAAGGATTCCTCTGTCTTAAATATTTGTCGCTAAGCTTTGCCAGGTGAGTCCACAGACCACTTTACTCTTTTACTGTTTTTATAAACTTTGGGGTGGAAAACATAAACACAACTGCTACTGTTTTACTATGACTGTCAAACATCTATACATTTTCATTATCGCATTGGCATGACGAACAATTATTATACCGGACTAAGGTTACCAGCAATCATTAGCTAGTGGATCTAGACCATGGATATGCAGATAGTACTATTGGCTGACACTCATCCTCCCAACATTATTTGATCATTACTTGGTTTATCCAAGACATCTTTCGGGAGTGTATATCCATAAAATAACAACATACTGGAGTTGAAGTGTTGATTGTGGACTTAGGGGTTGGTATATTAACTCAATAGACTAGCTACCTGTTGGGGATAACAGTTCATGCGATGTCAAACATAACAATTTGTTCAACACATTTTCATAAACATAACTAGTAATTGTAGATATTCTACAATTACATCTCACTTTTCATATTTACTTCTCATATCATGTGAGTGTTGAACCTTATACATTTTCAGTCATAAATCATTTTCATAACAAACATTTTGAGTAGCAAAAACATTTACTTTACCTTACTATTTACTTTAACCATGTGGATTCACTCAACATTATTGTTGACCCTTTTACTATTTATGTTTTTCCAGGTAATTAGGTGCAGTGGAGTTTGGAGGATATGAGCATTGGGATTGTCGTGAGCCATGATTAAAACATTAAGTTTACGAACAATCATTTCATTTCAAACAATTTCTATTTTAGGAAACTTACTATTTTTGGAAACTTTCTACTTTTGGAAAGTGAAACAAACCTTTATTTTTCGTTATTGCGTGGTTGTTTGTTTACTTAATTTTTGCTATGTTGTCATGAACGTTACACCTTCGTTCTTTCGCAACACATTTTAAATGAAGTAAAACTCATTTTTGGCGGGGTGTGACAGAGTGGTATTAGAGCTTAAGTTATAGTGAATTAGCAAGCCTAGTCTATAACTACAAAAGATTTTTGGGAAAAAAAAACAAACACTTTTATAAAATCAAAATAATCATGGCACGCTCAGTCTCATATCCTGAAGTTCCATTGTTCTTAGTTTAGAACATTTGCCTTAGTTAGTATTGCCTTAGTGTTATAGTTAGTATTCGTCAGCGAGCCTTACTGTTTCATGGGCATTTTATTGATCAAATATGTTGCTGCAAGGATACAATCACCCTAAAATTGCTTAGGAAGATTAACATGAAGCCTAATTGCTCTTGTAGTTTCCAACAGATGCCTATGCTTTCTTTCCACCACTCCATTTTGTTGTGGAGTATAGGCCATGGATTTTTGATGTAGAATACCCTTAGTAGCAAGAAAACTTAATACTTTTCTGTTAACTATTTCAGTTCCATTATCTGATCGAATGAACTTAAACTTTGCATCAAAATGCACTTCTGCATACTTAACAAAAGTAGATAAAATTTCCACTATTTGTTCTTTAGAATGGACTAAATAAGTCCAAGTTGCTTTGCTTTTATCATCAACAATTGTATAAAAATAGTGTGCACCATTCAGTGCAGGTGGTTTGTATGGTTCTTATAAGTCAACATGTATTAACTCAAAAATAGCGGATGTAGAATTAACATATTTAGGAAATGGAAGTCTATGAAATTTAGCCAATAAGCAACTATCACAAGAAAAATCTGATTTATTTAAGGATTTACAATCATGCAAATGAATCATTTTAGACATGGATAAATGTCCAAGTCTAGCATGAATAGTTTGTAAATCTACAACATTTGTGGGTAAAACAGAATTGCTAAGAACAGAAGTATGTTTGAAATAAAAAATATTAATGGAATTAATAACAGGCTCAAAAGAAGGTGTTGGATCCAATGACTTGTAAGTGTAGAAGCATTTGATCCCTTGCCAACTGCCACAATAACTTTAGTTGAAAGGTCCTAGAATTCACAATAAGAAGGAAAGAATTAAGCAAAAAAATTCTGAGTATTAAGAAGTTTTCCCACTGATAACAAATTAAATTTGAACTCAGGATCATATAAAACATCTATTAACTTCACATAAGGAGTTAATTGAATGTTTCCTGCAATGGTAACTAACTTAGTTGAACCATCAGGTAAATGAACAATAATAGGATGTTTTAGGGAATAAGTATTGTTGAACAAGGATTTATGGGGACACATATCATCAGAAGCACCTGCATCTATTATCCATTCATTCTTTCTAATAGTATCACTTTGTGAAGATAAGGCAAACGTTCTAACATGAAGTGACATACCAACATGGTGCATTGAAGTAGAAACACCACTTTCATGTGTAACATTTTTGCCTTTAAACATCCTCATTACTTCACTACAAATAGCTGCAACCACTTTTTGATCAACACCGGGAAGGTTTTGATCCCCTTGAATTTCATTTTCAAAATTCATATCAAAAGGTGTATCATGCCCAAACTCCATGACATTAGCAGCAAACTTCCCTGTCCGTTTATTATTTTTCTTTCCTTTATACCAATCTGGATACCCCAGTTTTTCAAAACATTGATCAGCATTATGTCCATCTTGATCACAATGTGAATAGTGCCTAAAGCCTTTTATATCTTGCCTTGAATCATGCTTACCATTTCGGACATCTTTTCAACCATTCTTGTTTTGATTCATATTAGCAAAGAAAGCCATGGGTTCAGCCACGTGGTTAGTCACTTGCTTTTGTTTCTCAATTTGTTGTACCATATAGTAGGCTTTGTTTACATTAGGCAATGGATTCATTGCCAAGATCTGGTTTCGAATAGATTCATAGTCATCATTTAATTTCATCAAAAACTGTATTAGTTTTGACCTCCCTTCAATTTCAAAAAATTTATCAACCAAATTGCATGAACATTCTTGCATTTTTCCACAAGAACACACAAAATTACCATTTAAATTGTGTAGTTCATCCCAACACTTTTTCAATTTATTGAAATAAGCAGCAATTGTTAAATTTCCTTGACTTACATTTGCAACTTCTCTTTGCAATTGATAGATGAGAGGACCATTACTTTGTCCATATCGTTCAGTTATTTCTTTCCACAATTTTGCAGCTGATTGTGCATAAAGAAATGCCTCAGATAACTCTACAGTCATGGAATTTAAGATCCAGCATGTCACCATGTAATCACATCTGGTCCATTTCTGTAAATTTTCACCATCTACGATCGGTCTGACACAAGTTCCAGTAATAAAACCTAGCTTAAGCTTCGCTCCCAACGCCATTTTAATAGTGCGACTCCACCCGAGGAAATTGCTTCCATTGAAAGGTGTATTAGTGAGAACCATGCATGGATGATCAGAATGGATCATTGATTGAATTGGAAGAATTAGAGACATTTTCAGTCTGAACAGGATCTGAATCAAGAATAGCCATCTGAATCAAGAATTAACCTTAATTTCCGCAATAAAAAACAAACGATTCAAGTTAATTCAACAATGTTAACACAACGAGAATCGAATCAGTATAACACAATTTGAAATCGATTTGATTTCACAAAAGTGCTCTGATACCATATGAGCGGAAGAGAATTCGAGAGAAGAAAACTTTATTATCTTCACGATTAACAGAATTATTACAGACTAACTCGTTCATAAGTGCTATATACAGAAATAACAAACTAACTAATTAATTACATTTTAGCCCTCTATGTTTCTAATATTACATAATAAACCTTGTACTTCCATATAATCTTCACCTCGTCAGTAACCTGTTGGGAAGGAAGTGTTTAGTGATTTGTTTAATGATGCGTCCCTGTCGGGAGAGACCTTATATACGAAAATATCATCACACGTTTTCTTAATCTTTTTTTATGTTTATTTTGATGAAATGAGTGGCTATGACGGTTTTTTCTCTCTTCATATATAGTAAATCAAAAACCTTCTTAGAACGTACCTAAATATAATGCATCACAGTTATAAAAAAAACTCCATATAGTTATTTTCTTTCTGAGTGCCCTCAGTGTAGGACTGCCAAAGGCTCGCTAAATGCATTTGGCAGTCGCCATATCATACTGCCAGCCCCGCTAACTGCTCACCAAAGGATAGATCCGCTAGGGATTTTGCTATCATTTTGAGGCCGAAGTCGAAGAAATGAATTACGGGGATAATTTTAACACCAGTTAACAAGTGTGAGACCCACTTAATATCCTCTTTTGTTTTAACACCAAAGAGGGCAAAAAACACATGGATATTAAACCTATGTTAAAAGGTCAAAAGTCTTTAACATAACTTTAACACACCGCTCTAATTATTTTTTGTTTACAAAAATTTATAAAAATGGAGGTGTTCGAAACAATGTTGTTACCACATCAAGTTGGTTAATTTAATTATAGGTGTGAACATGTGGGCCGAAAAAACTAAACAAACAAAATACCAACCGAAACCGAACCGAATCGAAAGCGATAACATATTCTCAGTTCGGTTTTGAAAATTAATCGTTTTCGGTTTCGGTTCTTTCGGTTCGGTTCGGTTCGGTCTTCGGATGAACATTTGACATAAAAAACTCGAACCAAAACCGAACCGGATTGAAACCATACCGAACCAAAACCGATAATATGTTATCTGTTTGATATCGGTTTTGAAATTCATCATTTTCGATTTTGGTTCTATCAGTTTCGGTTCGGTTCGGTTTTGGAGCGAGCTCATCCCTATTTAATTTAGTGTAACGTTGTGCGCCCCTTAAGAAAATGTTAATGCCATGGCGTATAGATTACTATTTTTTAAACAGCTGATAAATGTATACGAAGTTTGTTCACATCAAGATTTGAACTCATCGAAATTAAAAATTAATATCATTAGGCTAAGTGCTTACAGATTACTTGAGTATGTAATTTTCTATAAAAGGAAGTGTTAGTACTATAAAATGTAAAAACAATTGCGTTTTATACAAACTGGTGTATATTATATTAATTAATTTCCATTGGGCAACCTTACTATATTTCTCACATCACTCCCTTCTCTTTGTCACCATAGTCTCCAAATTAAAAACACAAACAGACTGATAACATAATACAATTACATGGTGGTTATTGGTGGTGCACGTTCGTGATTATGTCTCCTGTGATCAGCGAAGCCCTCTTATCCGGTTTCACCATAAACACCACCACCCTCCGCCGCCATACCCACTTGGTTCAATCTTTCTCGGTTGTCTTCCTCTATTGGTTTTACGTCTTCTCTTGATTAACAAACACCTTTCAATATCTTGTCACCATTTTTTTATATTTTATCAACATGGCAGCTCGTGGTGTGACAAAGTTAACCGAGTCAACTCAGCTTCCCGTGTCACGTTTAGATGGTCATCAAGATTCGGTCATAAGGAAGCGAAAAAGAATGATATCAAATCGGGAATCTGCTACAAGATCGAGGTTGCGCAAGAAGAAACATGTGGATGATCTTGTAGGGCAAGTGAGTCAGCTCGTGAGTGACAATAAATACATGGCCATAAACTTGAAAGATACTACTCAAATGTTCCTCATGATGGACTCGGAAAACTCAGTTCTAAGAGCTCAGTTGGCTGAGTTGACTCAGCGATTCGAGTCACTCAACATGATCATCAATGAATTCAACTCACTGAGTGATGATCGTGGAAATGAAGCATCAATGATATGTGGGGTGGATGAAGACTTCTTGCTTCATTGTAATAACATGTTCGATAATCAACATCTTATGGTTGATATGTTCTTGAATTAATCCGAAATCAAAAATGTACTTCCTTGATGCTATATGGAATGAACTCAAGATTACTTAATAAATTACATTGTATTATATCAATCGAACTACAAAAATTCATCAAATTGATTGTAATCTTACATTAAGGCGTACATCCAAAGCCAAAGGTCTCATGTTAGTTTCATTAAATTTCGTCAAGTCTCTTTTAATTAGGGTGAACAGAAAAATCGGGTAACTGGAATTGGAATTGACCCAAGGCTTCTAGCCTAGTGGTATTGGTGAAAAGATAAGGTGTTGCTCATGACCAAGGTCATAGGTTAAAGTCCCGTCGTGGACGTGGGGTTTATTCCCCATAGGTGGAAGGTTCGAGGGAAGACATACTGCCCCTTGTGGATGTCACTGTCTAGGCTCGAACCACTAACTTACTAACTAGCCGTTCAAAAAAAAAAGAAAAAAAAGAAAAAAAAATGGAATTGAAATCGGAACCGTTTTGAAATCGCTAGTTCCCGTTCCTAAAATCATGAAACCGCCCTAAGAGATTCCGGTTCTCAAAATTTAGGAACCGGTAATCGCGGGGTAACCGGAACCGGCGATTATTTGGTCTAAAATATTATATATATGAGAAATTCAATGCTCAAATTTAACCGTATGATTGAGTTTAGACATTACTTAGACTAAATATAATGTTTTAGCGATATAATAATTAGACAATTATGCGTTTAAATGCTTAGAAAAATTATAATTATTAAAAGATTAATAGATAAAATGACCAAAAATGATTAATATTTAAGTTTTACATCTTATTTTAATTTTACGATTTTAAAGACACGATAACTTGAATCGACTTCCAAAAATTTAGGAACCGATATTAAAAGTTGACCCGGCTATGTTCACCCCTACTTTTAATTGGGTTTCAAATCTAAGTGTAATTAAACGGGCCAAAGTAAATGGGACCCTCTCGGTATGTAATCCTAGCCGTACAAATCCTAAATATACATCCCTAGCTTCTTGATAGGACGATTTTTTAATAAAAAAATTTGTTAACTAAAATAATACGGTGATGATATTAGGTGTATCGTCATTAGTTTAAACGTTTACAAAATGTCATCACTTAAAAGTAGGCCGTGTGTAGATATTGTTATCTAATTCTCACTTGCACATTTTGTATTTAAATGATCAAAAGTGTCATCCCATGATCGATAAATCTTTGGTACAAATGGAGAATACGCTTAATCTTGAACATTGTTTAATCTATCCGTTATCCACAGAATATGAATAATGCCTATTGGAAGTCAATTGATTCATTGATTTCAAATGTTACATTGTACAATATATATATACTAGAGATAATCTAACAAACTATGGAAAGATAATACATAACTAATATACAATATTCTAATCAATCATTATCTAAAATAAGGAGATATGTATAATGCTTAATACACCCCCTCAGTCTGAACGGTAGTCTTGCGGACGTTGAGGCTGTCTCGAAAAGAAGTAAATAGCTGTTTAGGCAAGCCTTTGGTGAAGATATCTGCAAATTGGTGTGAGGAGGGAACATGAAGGACACGAATTTGTCCAAGTCTCACTTTTTCCCGTACAAAATGAATGTCAAGCTCAACGTGTTTTGTTCTTTGATGTTGAACGGGATTGCCAGTGAGATATATTGCGGAGACATTGTCGCAAAAAATAACCGTAGATCGCTTTATCGGCATTGGTAATTCAAGAAGAAGATTGCAAACCCAGGTTGTTTCGGCTACAGCATTGGCGACAGCTCGGTACTCGGCCTCTGCGCTAGATCTAGACACGGTTGGTTGGTGCTTAGAGGACCATGAAATAAGGTTGTCTCCGAGAAATACACAATACCCGAATGTAGATCTTCGAGAATCTGGGCAGCCTGCCCAATCGGCATCTGAATATGCGGTAAGGGTATTTGATGATGATGATGAGATACTTAGACCGTGACCAATAGTTCCTTTAACATATCGTAAAACCCGTTTGAGAAAATTAAAGTGTGGATCGCGTGGAGAATGCATAAATAGGCAAATTTGTTGAACAACATATGCGATATCCGGACGGGTTATGGTCAAGTACTGAAGGGCCCCGCCTAGCCGGCGGTATAGTTGCGGATCAGACATGAGGGGGCCATGTGTGGCACTTAGCTTACCGGTTGTGTCTACGGGTGTGGTGGTAGGGTTGCACGAAGTCATCTTAGCCCGAGACAGGATTTCCTTTGCATATTGCGTTTGAGATAAGAACAATCCGTGTTTATCACGAGTAACATTTATTCCGAGAAAGTGATGAAGTGGCCCCAAATCTGTGATGGCAAACTCATTTGACAAAGTCTGTATAATGGTGGTTAGTAATGATGGTTTTGAGGCTGTTAAAATAATATCTTCCACATATAATAATAACTACGCTGTTTCGCGTCCATGGTTAAGTATGAATAGGGATGTGTCACATTTGCTGCTCACGAAGCCTTTAGTCTGTAAAAACGTTGCAAACCTGTGGTACCATGCCCGGGGGCCTGTTTTAGGCCATATAAAGATTTCCTTAATATGCACACGTGGTGTGGATTTTGCGAGTCAACGAACCCGGGTGGTTGATGCATATACACGGTTTCAGTGAGGTGTCCATGTAGAAAAGCGTTTTTCACATCAAGTTGGTGAATTGGCCATGATCGGGTGGCCGATAAACTGAGAACCGTGCGAATAGTAGTAGGTGTAACCACAGGGCTAAATGTTTCGTAGCAATCAATAACAACCTGTTGAGTTTTGCCATTTACTACAAGTCGTGCCTTGTAGCGTTGTAGAGAACCATCTGAATTAAATTTATGCCGGTAAAGCCACATGCAACGAATTACGGGTGCGTCAGATGGTCTCGATACTAACTCCCACGTATTGTTAGTCTGTAGTGCCCTAAATTCATCGTTCATGGCAGTAGTCCAGTTGGGATCTAGCAGGGCATCGCGGGGTGATTTGGGTATGGGAGAGATGGGAAGTTTAGTGGAGGTGTGAAGGTTGAGGACGTTGCGGGGTTTGTGGATGCCGTGTTGGGATCGGGTTTCCGTGGGATGAGTAGAAGTGGACTGGGGTGGTGGTTGGTTTGGTGGGTGCTGGGCATGGGATGGAGGAACAGTAGCGTGGGGTGGTGGGGGGGAGGCTACGGTAGGCGGGGTTGGGATAGGGGGGTCGGCTACGGGTTGAGGTGGGTTGGTGCGAGAGGTTGGGGTGGGTTTGGTTGCGGTGATGGAGGTGGGGGTGGGGATGGGTTAGGGTGCAGTGGTGGAGGTGGGGGTGGGGGTGGGGTGGCATGCGATTGGATGTTATCATATAGGTGGGGTGGGAAATTGTCTAGGAAGCTGTATGCGGAAGGTGTGGGTGGAGAGGTGCCTCCAAAGGGAAAGATAGACTCGTTAAAATTGACATGTTGGGAAATAATGACTTTGCCGGTAGAGAGGTCTAGACAACGATAACCGCGAGATTGAGGTTGGTACCCTAAGAACACGCAAAGGGATGAGCGGGTGGCTAGTTTGTGAGGGTGTTTAGTTGATTGGTTTGGGTAGCATGCGCAACCGAACACGCGAAGGTGATCGAGTGATGGATTTCGTAGGAAGAGGGCGGCGGTGGGGGATTTATTGTTGAGGGTTTTGGTAGGTAGGATATTGTGTAAGTAGGTGGCGGTATGGAGTGCCTCGACCCAGAAGGATGGTGGTTGGGAGGCGTGAAAGAGAAGGGCGAGGACGATTTCTTTTAATCGACGGAGCATGCGTTCTGCTTTCCCATTTTGGGGGGAGGTTTGAGGGCAAGAAAAACGGAAAATGAGGCCTACGGTTTTAGCAAAAGTGTGGAACTCGTTATTATCAAATTCTTTTCCTAAGTCACATTGGAATGATTTTATGGGCATGCCAAATTGAGTTTTTATGAGTTGATAAAATTGTTTGAATTTGGAAAAGGTTTCGGATTTTGTTCTAAGGGGATAGACCCAAACGAATTGTGTATAGTTGTCGATTAAAACTAGATAGTATTTATAGCCACTTTTACTTAAGATGGGTGAGGTCCAAAGATCACTATGTATAATATCAAATAGAAGAAAAGTACGAGAATTAGAATCATTAAAAGGTAAACGCGTATGTTTACTTATTTGACAAGAGTTGCATAAGTGGGAGTTAGACTCCTTACAAAAAATAAAAGACCTAGACCGTAAACTAGATAAAGTAGAACCGCCGGGATGGCCCACACGGTTGTGCCATATGGTGGGGGATATGGCGGCAAAGCAGGCGGGTGAAGCGCCGGTGGTTCAGCCGCGAGATGTGATGAAGCCCCGGTGTCCATGTACCAAGTCTGATCGGGTGGGGCATTGAGATTCATCGCCTGAAACGTCTGTCCAAGATCCGATGGCTGAAGTGGGTTATAGTCGGTGACATGAGCCTGTCCGGTGGAGGGCGGCTGTGGTTGTTGTCGCTGCTGCTGCTGTCCGTACGGAGGAGGCATAGTCCATGGATTCCACGTCGGGCCAGACCACAGGTATGTCGGATACGGGCACAGAGGTAATTGCCATTGTGGTGTCCATGAGGACCATTGTGGGCCACGGTTCTGGTTCGGTTGGCGATTACCTTGGTTGCCGGAACCACTGATGTGTGAAAACTAGTTATAAAATAATAACCTAACATACGCCTTCTCTAGATTACCACACTCTTAGGCAAGTATGACCTAATCGTGAGCAATATAGTTCAGGTAAGTACTTCGGGTGTTCGTTTCCGCAGGGAACATTTAAGCCGACTAAATAGTATAAAACTAATGATTTGATCTAAACGAATGCATAAAGTAGGGGTTTTAGTTTTTAAACTAATTAAATGAAGAAAGTGATTAAAAGTAAATTTGAGCTTTTGAAAACTGAGACAAATTGACAAAGTAGTTAAACTGTGTTTAAATATGAGAGGGAATATTCACTATGATCGATTCCATCTAGTTCTAGGTTTGGTTGGTTAAGTCCCGATTTAATTGGTGTTCTAGAAGTCAGGAAAGCAGTGGTCTCTAGCTTCCTACAATGACCGTATTATCATTCCTAAGCAAGGTTTTCCTAAAGAATCATACTATGGTCACACTTCAGCTTGTTAAATATATCTAGGCCCAGATTTCCGTTACCTCTAATCTCGAATTCGGTCGTTACTAAGATTAGACTTTCGGTTTCACCTAAGTTATTTGATGCTTAAACTCGAATCCCTAGATCTAGTGGATTGCCAACTACGTCACCGGGGTGAAAAGTTGAAGTAATTATTAACTACAAATGCTAGTGGTCACTCAACAAAACAATTAATAATCAACAGTTAAAACAATTAAAAATTCAAGAATCAACCGAAAGGATCTTTGATATAAATAAACAAGTGTTCAAAACCAATGTTAAAATCCTAAAAATACCAAACCTAAAGCCTAGATTTCATATAATCATAGTGAATATAAATGATTAGCACATAGACATGCTAAACATCGCAAAACAAACGTAAATATTCAATAGAACAAACATAAGTTGATCAATAATGATTAAGAACCGAAATATATGAATGGAATTGAAGATCTTGATCTTGAAACCCCTTGAATTCGTGCACCACAGCTGCTCCTAGGTCAAAAATCGGCTGCCAAAAAGATCCCCAAAAGAATGGCTGGATTTTGGCTTAAATACCCTTATTTTCGTTTTGCTCGAGCACTCGACCAGGGGTCTCTCGCGCGCTCGATACAGGGACACTCGCGCGCCACGGGGTGCGACAGGGGCCTGCTCGCGCCGCTCGAGCATGTCTGAATTTCGGAATTTGCTGAATTTTTACGTTTTTGGCCCTTTTCTTCTATAATTTGGACTTTTGACGTGCATTCCATCAACAACATCATAAATTAGGCATAAACACTTCTTTTTACTATAAAACAAGCTTAAAAAATACAATATTGACGGATTTAAATATGTATAAATCCGTTGATATCAAGATGCCCACACTTGAACATTGCTTGTCCTCAAGCAAATCATCATAAGAAAAAATTAATTAACTAGATAACGAATTAACACCATAGACACTTTTCTCAATTTCATTCTTAGAAACACAACAATCTTCAGAACCTAGTCCAATTTAGCAGTTAAAATTTTTACTATATTTTATGCCCAAGTTTGTGTAAGACATTAGCTAACTTTTCACAAATCTAATCAAATCTTTAACTATGCTAATTATACTACTTTTAAATTAGATCCTAATCCATCCTTGTATAACCTATAAATACTATCTTTATGAAAATTACCCAACTAGTAAGGTTAAAAAAAGAAAATTTAGTTTTTTCATTCATTTCAAAGCTTATTTGCTTTATTTATTTATTCATGCTTTGCATGTTTATTTATTTACTTACTTATTTTTCATTTCTTTTTATACATGCTTTGCATGTTTTCTAATTTTATTTTTTATTTATTTATTTTGTTTGGAAGAGAGAACCACAACTTTCATTGAGAACCCGCATAAAAGACTTTCGACCAACATGTCCAGATCAGTTGACCTTAGAATGCTTGGTTTGAAGGACCCCTCGAGCGTACTCGTCGGGAACCCAAGGTCGGCTAATTGTTCTCCCTAAGTATTTAATTAGGTATTTATTCAAGAATCGATTCGAACCTCAGCTTACATTGTGAACCCGCATAAAAGAATTTCGACCAACATGTCCAGATCAGTTGACCTTAGAATGCTAGGTTTGAAGGACCCCTCGAGCGTACTTGTCGAGAACACAAGGCCGGATGAATATTCTCACCGATGCTCAAATTTTTCATTTATATTTATTATTAACAATTATTCATGTAAACTGAAAGCCCTTAATTCAACCTAATGTCATCGGGAGCTAGCTTTGCTAATCTTAATTTTCTAAAAGACAATTCTTATAGATTTTACAAGAAATTTCAAATTTTCCAAGTTAGGAAGTGGTTTAATTAATGAGTTAAAAAGATAATTAGATCGGCGAAAAGCCACAAAAATTGACACATAAAAGCTAGGTAAAATTTTGCCCTTTAAAGTGAACTTTATTGTCCAAAAATTGTTTTCTAAGGTTGAGATGTGTCTAAAAAAATTTGTTGATTAAAACAATTTTGTGTATTTAGATGATTTTCTAGAGAACTATCCAAGTGGTAATACTCACCCCCATGCCCACACTTAAAGCTTTGCATTGTCCTCAATGCAATAATATTTTAAACAAATGGGTAAAAGTAAATAAAAGAGTAAAAGAAAGGTACTCCCTGGGGGTGCTTTGTGTTGATTCCATGCTTTTGTGGTCCAAAAGAATATGCCCCAATTCCGAGTTTCAACTCCAACATGAATTTTTTTGTAAACATCACAACCAACAGAAACACAAATAAAAGTAGAAAACATAAAAGAAAGTAAAATAGTAACATAGTCGGATAGTAAGGTACAACCCAATCAAACGAAAAGAAATAAAAGGAAAATAAAATTGTTCAAATTCAAAGACAAACAGATGGATCACTGGTCAAGATCATCGCGGTGTGGTGTCGAGTCATGCTGCTGGTACCATGCGTCATAAGTGTCGAAGTTCGGTGGTGCTGTCATGTTCGGGGCCCAGTATGCATACCCTTTAAGGAGTTTTTATCGAGCCAACCCATCTCTAGGGTTTTTAAAGAATCCTTAACTCGCGAAGTAAGTATACCCTAGGTTTTTGCAAGTCGGGAGATGTACTGACCCCCACACAGACCACTGGCGGCTTTCTTTCCCGTGGCTTCACTCAGAAATTGGGCGATAACGTATGGTATGTGAGTGAAAGCTCGTGAATCCCGCAACCGACTTAATAGCCAAAGGTCCATTTGACTCACTTTCTCTCTACCGTCTTTCCTTTGGTTTATAGTATTGGCAATTATCCGGTGGAGGACTTTATCCTCGGTTGAGTACATTTTTGATGATTTTGTATTGGCGTTTTCATACTCGCCAGCACCAATTTCTGCCCAAATGGGTCCATAACAGATATCATCTACGGGTTCCATCTCACATAAGGATAAGCAACGGTGAAATTCGGGTTGTTCCATCTCGTCTTCTTTATAGAGCTTAAGACGTGCAGCTAAACCTTTCAAAGATAGTTCCCGATATTCACCCCCTAACCAGAACCGCATACAAGGAACATCAAAACCCTCTTTGGCGTCCGCTCTGTTGAAGTGGAAAGATGACAGGAATTGGTAAACCAGTTCTGAGTAGATCGGTTTTCTCATTTCTAAGGCCACTTCCCATGCATTACACTAAAAATTGGTTCATCGTTCTCATCAAATAGATATCTTGGATAATATTCCCGTAGGTTCTGAACTTTTCGTACGTCTTCCATATATTTCCAATCCAAAGTTCTACCCGGTTCAACTGATCTGTTTTTGATTTCTTCGTATTTAGCTTTAACAGTCTCTCTTGTATCGGGGTTAGGAATGGTGTTGAAGTTCATGAACACATGTTTTCCCCGTACAATTAATTCTCAGGGAAGGCCATCTTCGTGTACCGAAGTGGGCTTGGATGACCCGACAGCACCTCTTGGTCTCTGTCAAACAATCACATAAGAATTTAATTAATTAGAAGTGTTATATAACAGAAAATTTCTAAAACAATTATGGGGGCCGATAAAAGATGTAGACTAATTTATAAAACCGTTTTCCCTTACACACACTTAGTTATAAACATAATTATACAATTGTGTTTAACTAAGTGTGGTTTAATGTAAGACTTGAAATTAAATTTACATTGAAGTTCTTATAAAAAATTGTCATCAACTTGTTAACAATTGTAGTTTAAAACCGAAAATCATGTGTAAAGATAAAAATTAAACTACATTGTACAAAAATAAACTAGCATTGCTACTAATTCTATTCAAATCGATGTTTATATAATAATGTGATAATTTGTAAGCCCTAATTACATGATTTTCGGATTTGTGGCTCAATATCTACCCTAGTTTATGAAGTTTCTTCCCAAAAACCAATGTAGGTTCAAGATTTTCGGAATTAACTACATTGCATTAACTACTTAGATTACCCTACAATCACCAAGAAATTTCTAGAATTGGACAAAATATTCAAAAATTGCGGCTCAAATCTGCATAACCCAACAAAAATAGGATTTCTACCTCTAAACAAGATTAAATGACGAAAAGATGAATAAACTAACCTTAGATGCCATAGAATCGAAGAAGGAAGGACGATTTGTCGGAGAATTTGGGCTGGAATGGGGGGTTTCAGTGGTGGAATCGAACGGGAAAAGAACGAAGATGGGGTTAGGGTTCTGATGGCCTCGTACGCGACTGAGAAAGAAACAAGGGGTTTTAAAACAGACGGGTCGCGGGCCGCGACGGGTACCGTGTCGAGTGTGCGACATAGTCTGGAATCCTGATCGGATATGGGTCAAGCCATGCGCGCGCAACGGAATTGGTGTCGAGGGCGCGACACATGCTGGAACGGAACGAGATTTTGGATCGAGCTTATGCGGCACGTGACAGATGATGGCTCGAGGGGTACGAAACGCGACAAGGCTCCCAGATTCCCTCGCGCAGCTCGACAAATGAATCGCGTACTCGAGAGGTCTTCTGTTTTGTGGGGCATTTTCCAGACCTGGTCGCGCGGAGCGATAGATGAGTCGCGTGGCTCGAGAACGCTGGAAAACAAAAAAAACGACATTTTTTTTATTTTTATTTTTATTTTTATTTTTAACTATAAAAATGCAGAATTAAAATGGAGAAAAATATAAAATCACGGGTTGCCTCCCGAGAAGCGCTTCATGGATTTACGAGTCTAGAGCTTGACTCGGTGCTGCTCTTCTTACTTGCTTTTCTTCATCGAGGCGAAATGCATAACCTCTCCTTCTTTCTCTTCTTCATCCATTCCTTCGTAGTATTGTTTAAGCCGGTGACCATTGACACTAAAATGACCACCCTTCTCGGTAACAAGGTCGACATATCCCGATGGGTGCTGTTTGACAACTGTGTACGAACCAACCCATTTTGACTTTAGTTTTCCAGGCGAAAACTTATATCGAGATTGATATATCAAAACCTTATCACCCGCCTCAAAATACTTACGAATTCTCAACCTCATATCATGCCAGTGCTTACTCCTTTCCTTGTAAATCTGGGAGTTCTCATAAGCATGGAATCTTTCTTCATCGAGCTCGTTGAGTTGTTGCCGTCTTTCAGTTCCTCCTAAGATAGCATCCATGTAACATTCCTTGATTGCCCAATATGCTTTATGTTCAATCTCAAAAGGAAGGTGACAAGCTTTTCCGTACACCATTCGGTATGGTGTGCATCCGATAGGGGTTTTGAAGGCGGTTCGGAATGCCCATATAGCATCATCAAGACGTTGAGACCGCGTCTTGGGATTTTTCACAATGGATTTTTCAAGAATTCTTTTCAAGGCTCTATTAGTGTTCTCGACTTGACCACTCGTTTGTGGGTGATAAGCCGTTGAGAACCGATGGTGGACACCATATCGTTGGAGAGTTTTCTCCATAAGATGATTTGCAAAGTGGGTGCCACGATCGCTAATAAGAGCCCTTGGGCATCCGAAACGACAAAATAAGGTCCTCACAAAATTAACTACAACTCGGGCATCATTAGTTGGTAATGGTTTGGCCTCGGCCCATTTAGAGACGTAGTCAACCACCACAAGTATGTACTTGTTGCCGTGAAAACTCGGGAATGGTCCCATGAAGTCGATACCCCACACGTCGAATATCTCACAAACTTGGATGCCATGTTGAGGCATTTCATCCCGTTTGGAGATGCTTCCGGTTCGTT
This sequence comes from Calendula officinalis, assembly GCA_963853835.1. Classification (NCBI taxonomy): domain Eukaryota; kingdom Viridiplantae; phylum Streptophyta; class Magnoliopsida; order Asterales; family Asteraceae; genus Calendula; species Calendula officinalis. The sequence continues at coordinate 22,763,497 of OY970823.1, forward strand.
GGCATGCATCACATGTCTTGACCAAAGTGTAAGCATCTTTAAAGATGGTAGGCCAATAGAATCCCGCATCCAACACTTTTCGAGCGGTGTAGTTTGGACCGAAGTGACCCCTGGTAGGTCCTTTATGACATTCGTTGAGAATGTCTTTTGCTTGATCACCGGCGACACAACGTCTATGCATGAAATCGGCACTGACTCGAAAAAGATATGGGGATTCCCAATGATAATGCTTAAGATCAGAAAAGAACTTCCCCTTTTGTTGATGGGTCATCCCTTTCACGAGAACACCCGCCGCTAGATAATTTGCGAAGTCGGCGAACCATGGGTCATCTTCTTCGGTGTCTTGTAAAGCATTGACGGCCTCGAGAAATTCTTCAGGAAAGGTATCATTAATCTCATTCTCATTAAACTCCTCTAGGTGAGGGTTCTCGAGACGAATCTTGTAGGAGAAGAATCCAACGAATGAGTCTCGGTTTAGCATCTTGCTTGGCGAAGAGATACTTCAATGCAGAGTGATCCGTATAGACAATGGTTTTAGATAAAACCAGATAAGGACGGAATTTGTCAAAAGCGAATACCACAGCTAAAAGCTCTTTTTCGGTGGTGGTGTAATTCGCTTGAGCACCGGTGAGTGTTCGAGTAGAGTAGTATATCGGTTGGAAATGATTGTTCACACGCTGACCCAACACCACACCAAGTGCGTAATCACTCGCATCACACATGAGTTCGAATGGTAAATCCCAATCGGGAGATACCATGATAGGAGCATTTGTGAGACGGTCTTTCAGATGATTGAAGGCCTCCACATACGCGGGATTGAACACGAAGGGTGTGTCCTTCTCAAGAAGATGGGTCATGGGCCGGGTTATCTTGGAGAAGTCCTTGATAAACCTACGGTAAAACCCCGCATGAACGAGAAAACTTCTCACTGCCTTGACATTTGAGGGTGGAGGGAGTTTAAAAAATAACGTCGATTTTGGATTTATCGACCTCCAACCCTTTTCGAGAAATCTTATGCCCCAATACGATGCCTTCACGCACCATAAAGTGACACTTTTCCCAATTAAGCACGAGATGAGAATTCTCACACCTAATGAGAACACGCTCAAGACTTTCAAGACATGAATCAAAGGAATTTCCAAAGACTGAAAAGTCGTCCATGAAAACTTCCATACAATCTTCGATCATGTCTTGAAAAATAGATGTCATGCAACGCTGAAATGTAGCAGGCGCGTTGCACAACCCGAATGGCATCCTTCTATATGCAAAGGTACTGAACGGACATGTGAAGGTGGTTTTTTCTTGGTCCTCGGGATCGATGGGGATTTGGAAGTAGCCAGAGAAACCGTCCAAGAAACAATAGAAGTTATTTCCGGCTAGTCTCTCTAACATTTGATCAATGAAAGGCAGAGGAAAATGATCCTTGCGAGTTGCATCATTGAGTTTTCGGTAGTCAATGCACACTCACCATCCCGTGACAGTTCGAGTTGGAACAAGTTGGTTCTTATCGTTACGAACAACTGTCATCCCTCCTTTTTTCGGAACTACTTGGACCGGCCTCACCCATGGACTATCTGAGATGGGATAGATGAGACCTGCATCAAGTAGTTTTAAAACCTCCTTTTTGACCACATCTTTCATATCCGGGTTCAACCTCCTTTGTCTTTGTACACTTGGCTTGAAGTTGTCCTCCATGAGGATTTTGTGTGTACAGAAAACAGGGTTGATTCCCGGTATGTCCGTGGTTTTCCAGGCAAGAGCCCGTTTGTGAGATTTCAAGATTGTTACTAATTTGGTTTTCTCAGTAGAGGATAGATTCGAAGATATGATGACTGGCAGTTCAGATACTCCTTGTAAGAAAGCATATTCCAGATGGCCAGGTAATGGTTTAAGTTCTAAGGAAGGAGGGACCTCTAAAGATGTTTTGATTCGGAGATTTTGTTCAGGGTCGAATTTCTCAAAATCATCTTCATTTTCTTCCGAATCCTCTTCATCAAGGTGAAGTAATTCCTCGAGCTCTGAGAGATTTTGGATAGATTCGGGAGAGTCTAGAGTGACATCACCATAGGTTGTGATGTCATCGCAATCTAGGTCGAGAAATGAAGTAATTTCCTCCTCCATGTACACATCGATGATGTCGATGAAATTGCACGTGTCATCGGAGGCAGAGGTATGCTTCATCGCTTTCTCAATGGAGAAAGTGACTCGGTCACTACCAACACCTAGACTAAGCTGTTGTTCAGCGACCAAGATTATGGCACTGGAAGTGTTCAGAAAGGGTCTTCCTAAGATGAGAGGGACACTTGGTTCTTCTGGGATGTCTAGGATAACAAAATCAGCAAGAAATATGAACCTATCGACCTTAACCAGAACGTTTTCTGCTATTCCTACCGGGTATTTAAGTGATAGGTCTACTAATCTAACACGCATCCTAGTCGACCTAAGGTCTGTTATTCCTAATTTAAGGAACAAAGACAAAGGCATTAAGCTGATGCTAGCTCCTAAATCAGCTAGTGCCTTACAAGGTGGTAAATTATCTATAAGACAAGGGATTATAAAACTCCCTGGATCACCCTTCTTTGGAGGTAGGTTTGGTTGGAGGATAGCTGAGCATTCCTCGCTTCCTATTGCTGACGATACCTCCTCCGTTTGTTCCTTGCTTGAGACCAGGTCCTTGATGAATTTCCCGTAGTTTGGCATCCCTGCTAACATGTCAACCAAAGGAACGTTAATGCGCACCTGTTTAATCATTTCAACAAACTTACCATATTTTTCCTTAAGCTTTTCTTTCCTCAAACGTTGAGGAAAGGGGACCTTCGGTGTGTAGGAGTTTGTTGTATCTGTTTTGTGGGACCTGTGCGTCTCCTTCGGTTTTGTCTTTTCTGGCTCCTTTGGAGTTTCAACTTTTTGCATGGCCCTCTCCTCTTCATCAGCTGGAGTCTCCTCATTAACCTGTACATCAGAAGAATTTTCGTTAGTATTTAATACGGGTGAACTTAGCGTTTTACCACTTCGAGTAGTGATAGCTTTAACATTTTCAAATCCCCTTTTTGGGTTGTCTTCTGTTCTGGGTGGTAGACTGCCTTGCGGTCGTTCTTGTAATGCTTCAGCCATCCTACCCATATTTCTTTCTAAGCTTTGAATTGCTGCTTGCTGATTTCTGTTAATCTGATCTTGTTCCTCAGCTTTCTTGTCATGTTTTTCTATAAATTTTTCAAGCATGAGTTCCATTGTTGACTTTGATCCTTGACCTGCAGCATTCTCTCGAGGTGGTTGGTGTGTTTGATTATCACGTTGGAAACCAGGGGGGTTCGAGTTTCTCGGAGGATAGTTATTGTTTTGGTAATTGTTATTATAACCTCTGTTGTTATTGTACCCCTGATTGTTGTTGTTGTACCCCTGATTTCCTCCCTGATAATTACCTCGGTACCCATTGTTGATGTAGTTCAACTCTTCTTCCGCAGACATCATCGGTTGATGTTGTTGGCAATCTTTAGTGAGATGTGGTCCTCTACATTTATCGCATCCAACCTGTATGGCATGTAAACAACTTGTTATTTTATCTAATTTACGTTCAAATACCTGTTGGTTATTCTTTATCGCAGCCACTTCATCATTCTGTCGATCATCAACTGCATTTAATTGTCCGACTCGTCTGTCCGATGTCTATTCCAGACTGTTCATGGAGATGTCTTCGAGAAGTTGATATGCTTGAGTTGGGGTTTTGTACATGAATAGCCCACCACTTGATGAATCGAGTAGGGAACGAGATGTGTGATCCAATCCCCTATAAAAAATGTGTACAATATTATTTTTCTCGAACCCGTGGTTTGGGCACTTCCTCAGTAAGCTTTTCAATCTCTCCCAAGCTTCCGTTATCTTTTCACCTGTATCCTGCATAAAAGCCATGATGTCAGTTTTTAGTTTGTCAGCCTTAGCTGGTGAAAAATAACGTGTAATAAAGCGACTTCGGAGTTCATCCCAAGTCGTAATAGAGCCTGGCTCTAACGATTTAACCCAATCTCTTGCATCCCCAGTTAAACTGAAAGGAAACAATCTTAGTCTCATGGCATCCAACGTTACGTCTCGTTGTTTAAACAGCTCACAAATTTCCAAAAAGTTTTCGAGATGTCTGTTGGGATCATTGCATAATCTGCCATCGAAGTTCAGATCCCGCACCATACTAAGGAATTGTCCCTTAATCTCGAAATTTATATTGTTCAGTTCGGGAACTGTGATGGATGGAGTAGGAGCATTTGGTGCTGTCTGCCTGGTACTCCACATGGGTTGCTCTGGTGGTGGTTGATCTCCCATATCGAAAATGGGATTTTCAACAACTTGAAAGTTGATCGAGTCTAGGTATTGCACTGCTAAAACTGCTCTATGTCGCTGGCGAAGAAGTCTCTCTGGCTCAGAATATGGTGATATCGGATCAGAGTCAGAGCTACGGGTCATACACCTGCAAAACTCAAAGCAATTGTTAAAAACGCAACTGTTTAACACAATCAATAAAGTAATTCAATAATTTAAAATAAACTTGTCCAAGAATAAATCCCTAGACAAGGATCGATTAAAAGATTAGTTTTAAATAACTAATCAGGCAATTGTTCCCCGGCAGCGGCGCCAAAAACTTGATGTGTGAAAACTAGTTATAAAATAATAACCTAAAATACGCCTTCTCTAGATTACCACACTCTTAGGCAAGTATGACCTAATCGTGAGCAATATAGTTCAGGTAAGTACTTCGGGTGCTCGTTTCCGCAGGGAACAGTTAAGCCGACTAAATAGTATAAAACTAATGATTTAATCTAAACGAATGCATAAAGTAGGGGTTTTAGTTTTTAAACTAATTAAATGAAGAAAGTGATTAAAAGTAAATTTGAGCTTTTGAAAACTGAGACAAATTGACAAAGTAGTTAAACTGTGTTTAAATATGAGAGGGAATATTCACTATGATCGATTCCATCTAGTTCTAGGTTTGGTTGGTTAAGTCCCGATTTAATTGGTGTTCTAGAAGTCAGGAAAGCAGTGGTCTCTAGCTTCCTACAATGACCGTATTATAATTCCTAAGCAAGGTTTTCCTAAAGAATCATACTATGGTCACACTTCAGCTTGTTAAATATATCTAGGCCCGGATTTCCGTTACCTCTAATCTCGAATTCGGTCGTTACTAAGATTAGACTTTCGGTTTCACCTAAGTTATTTGATGCTTAAACTCGAATCCCTAGATCTAGTGGATTGCCAACTACGTCACTGGGGTGAAAAGTTGAAGTAATTATTAACTACAAATGCTAGTGGTCACTCAACAAAACAATTAATAATCAACAGTTAAAACAATCAAAAATTCAAGAATCAACCGAAAGGATCTTTGATATAAATAAACAAGTGTTCAAAACCACTGTTAAAATCCTAAAAATACCAAACCTAAAGCCTAGATTTCATCTAATCATAGTGAATATAAATGATTAGCACATAGACATGCTAAACATCGCAAAACAAACGTAAATATTCAATAGAACAAACATAAGTTGATCAATAATGATTAAGAACCGAAATATATGAATGGAATTGAAGATCTTGATCTTGAAACCCCTTGAATTCGTGCACCACAGCTGCTCCTAGGTCAAAAATCGGCTGCCAAAAAGATCCCCAAAAGAATGGCTGAATTTTGGCTTAAATACCCTTATTTTCGTTTTGATCGAGCACCCGACCAGGGGTCTCTCGCGCGCTCGACACAGGGACACTCGCGCGCCACGGGGTGCGACAGGGGCCTGCTCGCGCCGCTCGTGCATGTCTGAATTTCGGAATTTGCTGAATTTTTACGTTTTTGGCCCTTTTCTTCTATAATTTGGACTTTTGACCTGCATTCCATCAACAACATCATAAATTAGGCATAAACACTTCTTTTTACTATAAAACAAGCCTAAAAAATACAATATTGACGGATTTAAATATGTATAAATCTGTCGATATCAGCCACGATCGCATCCCCTGTTGTTATTGTTGCGTTGTCACGATCACGTTGATGTGGTGGTCGATACGGAGATGGCGGGTTGCTGCGATCGGAAACGGAGTGATCCGGTTCGTTGGACTTCGAGGCGGTAAAGACAGTGGGTGCGGATGGGGGCTCATCTCGTCCGACTTTGCGGTGTTGCTCAAGTTCAAGCATGCTTTGAGCGGTCTCGAACGTTGGTAAGGTTTGGTGTATGTAGGAGGCGATTGTGTCGAACTCAGTTGGTAGACCACGAACGAGTTGAAGGACAAGTCGTTGTTCCGATACCGTGGCATCGACGTCTTTGAGTTGGGTGGCGAGATCTCAGAGGCGTTGACAGTAAGCCTGAAGAGAAGGCATGGATTCAAATTTCAAGTTATTGAATTCTTGTTCCAAGGAGGCGGCACGAGCGCCTTTGTTGTTCTAAAAGATGTTCTTGACACGAGTCCACACTGCGTAGGCGGTGGATTCATCCTCTAGAACACGAGGAAGAAGATCATCAGACACGGTGCCATAGATCCATTGAAGCACATGTGCGTCAACTTCGGCCCAGGCAGCATAGTTTTCAGCCGTAGCTGCGGGAGCTGCGGTACCGTCAATGTAAGATAACACCTTGTAACCGCGGGCATGGAATGTGAAGAGTTTCACCCAAGCGGAGTACGTAACCTTGGTGCCATCTAACACACGGACCTTGTTCTGAATGTTGGAGACGGTATAAACCGGATGAAGCTTTGAGTCGTTCGTCATTGGCTAAGATCGTGGCAGCGAGCAAGACGAATGATCGGAAAAAGTGGGGTAGCGGCGACGATCGTAAGGCCGGCGGCTAGGGGTAGGGTTGTAGGGTTTATTGGTTCTCTGATATCATATTGGAAGTCAATTGATTCATTGATTTCAAATGTTACATTGTACAAGATATATATACTAGAGATAATCTAACAAACTATGGAAAGATAATACCTAACTAATATACAATATTCTAATCAATCATTATCTAAAATAAGGAGATATGTACAATGCTTAATACCTATTTTTGATATCTTTATGGGCTTTGATTGGTGGATGGTCCTTTATAAGAATTTTTTAGCACACCGGTGGAGCTAAATTGGGAAATTGATGACATCAAACCTAAATTATTGGCAAATAAGATATATCAAAATACTACTTCAATTATTCATAATTCATTTTCTATATCCACAACCTTCCCCATATGCATCTATTGTCTCTACTCCAATTTATCCAAATCGTAACTTAATTGAACATATAACTAATAGATATCAGTTTACACTTTACACAAATACTATTAGGTCACAAGCCTTAAGTAAATTTAGTCGTATTAGAGGTAAAGATCGTTTCAATCATATATTGGTTCCTCTAACCTCTGATTCTTAGTTCTAATTCAAGATTCTTTTAAGCGTGTTCCGAAATTTTGATTTTGATTTCAATTTATGTCAAGTTTCGTGTAAAGGTTTGATTTTATTATGGATTTATGTACAAGAATTTAAAATATTTATTCGGTCTAATTCAAGATATATTAAACGTAATCCCTAATTTCGATTTTGTAACATTCAATGTCTTTTTTATTGCATTATTTCTCTTAACAAACATAGATTGTTAGTTTCACTTATGCAACTAGATAGGCTTTCAAATCGTGTTGTCGATTCGTGTTTCTGGTTAACACGACACAATATAAATTTATTTTTCTCAACACTAAAACAATATGACACGAAGTCGTGTTTTCTATTGCTAACACGGACACGACCCAATTAAAAAATGATAAATACGACAAACACTAATTCTTTATACAATATGTAACATCCCGAGACCCGGCCTAGAATATTTTATTACGTTCGGTAAGTAATGTTTTATTGTCATTATTTTATATAATTTTATTTGAATTAATTAAATTAATTGTATTTTTAACTATGGGGTTAAAAATTAGTAAAATTAAGTTATTTAAATATTAAAATGATTTTTATATATTTGGGTTACTTTGGAACCGTTGTTCCAAAAATATATTCGTTGTTAAAATTAGAGTTAGTTAGGTTTAAATTAATTATCTGCGAGCCAGACTTTCAGTATTAGACCGTATTTAAATGAAAAAATAATATTTAAGCCACAAGCGCACGTGTGATATGTTTGTGTGTTAGAGGATGTCTCATGCTTTTTCCCTTGCGTGCTCTATGTCGAACACACACACATATCACTTTGTTGAAGTTTTTGAAGAAATTGCTTGATTCTCCCTCATTCTCTGCTGTGATTTCGAAATTGTGCAAGAAATTGGTAAGATTCTTCTTTTCTAAGCTAGGGTTCCATGTTCTTGAGGGAATGGATGAACTAGAGTTTTTGTGTTAATGAGTTTTTATGAAGTTCTTGATGAATCATGCTTAGAATTCGAAATTAATAGATGATGTAGTGATTATTTGAGTTCTTGCAAGTATTATATGTATTGTTGTTAAGTTATAGTTCACTTGGTGAAGTTTCCAAGAAAGCTCCATCAATGGAGTTTTAGGAAGAAGATGGAGTTTTTCCCCAATTTGATGAAATGTGTATTTTATTGTTCTTGAGGTTTTGATACGTTAAACATTCATGCTTAAATGATAATCAATAGTGTAGAACTTGCTAGTTATTTTGCTATGAAATGTCAAAATCTTGGTAGTGTTTGGCTAGAATGGAAATTGGTCACAACTCACAAACTAGTTGATTGTATAATTGTTGACTTTTGGTCAAACCTGGAAGTTGACTTTAGTCTTAGGTTTATTGTAAACTTTAACCATCAATTCTATGTCATTATGTGGTTTTGACCCGTTAGGTGGTCATTATGTGCAAATTGACGTAAGTAAAGTCAAAGTTGACTAGAGCTTTTAGACAATGTGGCATTGTAAATTGTAATTTGTCTTGATTAGGTGTTTTGACCCGTTTGGGTCTAAACGAGAAAATATTGTGTATGTGCAAGTTTGGCATGTTTAATGTTACAACCGTGCCAATTAGTATTAACTTAAACTGCAAGTATTGGTTAGAAGTTATACTTTTACTATTTTCGGTAAAATTTAATTACTAATTCGGTATTCATTTACACAGGAAAGAGGAAGCAAACTCAGTAACATAAGATCACTGAGTTTCGGACAAGTTGTTGAGCTAAGGTGAGTGGATCCACTACAAGAAAAATCCGGTATAGCTACGGAAATTGCGACGGAACTCATTTGCGAGGAAGAAATTTGCTACGAAATTGTGCTGATTAGCTACGAAAAATCCTGATTAGCTACGGAAAATCAGTTTTTGCTACGGAAAATCAGCTTTTTGCTACGGAATTTGTCCGTAGCTATTCAAGAATTTTTTTGTAGTGATCTAGCCTATAACTTGTAGTTGTTATGATAGTGTAGTTGGTATTGCACTTGAAGTGGGAAAATGCAGGATTTTGGAGTATCTGCAGCAGTTCGCGACGCGAACCGCACGAAAGTGATCCCGGTTCAAAAAGAAACCCGAAGTAGCGTTGGAGGAAAAGACAGCGACGGGAATTCGCGACGCGAACTTCAAGTTCGCGACGCGAACTTTAAGTTCGCGACAACTTTGCCTGATGCAGAATTTTGTTGTGATTTCTTTGGTTTACTTCTTTGATACCTAGTCGTTGGTGGTAGTTAGGAGTAAGTGGTTATGTGCAAATAAATTAAGATTAGAGGATAGCCTGGTGGTTAGGGGCTGGGCATCGTTAGCTATTAACGATAGTATTAACACTTCTTTTGCATTTGTTGTAAAAGGGGGACTTAATACTATGCTAAGTAGCTTAGGGCCGCCGGTAAACCTTGTGGCCAACAATGGTTGCGGTTCGGCAGGACGCCAGCACCGCCGGTCCTCTAGGTTACTTGACTAAGTTGTGGAAGTAGTGGTTACCATTTGTGTGTTATTGTGGTGTATTATGTTATGATCTAACTCACTTAACTTTATGTTAATCCTCATTTGTTGACTATTTCAGGTTGTTAGACTTGGAAGTAGTACCTATGCTTTTGGGAAGTTTGACCTTGTTGTGATTTTGTAAACGGGTCGAGACAAGGTTTAAAACGTAACACTGTTTGTAGTTTAATTAGTTAAGGTGTTGTAATAACTTTTAATATATGTCTTTTGTAACTAATTGTAATTAGTAGATAATAATTTAATCGCTTCCGCATATGTTTAAAAAAAATGGTTCGATTTTGTGGTGTTACACAATACATGCTAAATACCCGAAAAACACGACAAAAATATAATATAAATTTCTAAATGTTATCAAAATCAAAATTATGGTGTCAATTTCATGTTAATATCTGAACACGAACACGACACAACTTTGTGTTTGTTTTACACGACATGAACACGAATTCAAATTTCGATTTCGTTTGGTTTTTTGTATTTTTGTTGTGTCGTGTCATTTTTGAGAGCCCTATAACTACAACTACGACACCAAGTGGACACCTTACTGAAATCTTTCGCTCCCAAATAGGCTTTCCACAAGTAATTCGATAAAAAAATCGATTTTTATGTGCAAGTTTTCCTTTGTATTTGCATATGGATTTTTGGAAGCAATAATTGATTTTTATGTGCAGTAGATGTTCATTTACAGAGCACAAAAAATGACATTTGTGGAAGTTGGATTCTTGCCGGTCCAAAAATTGAGGTTATTTACACTGAGCTTTATGCAGTTAAAATATGTTCACCACAAATGTGTTATAGTTTTTAGTTTTTACTTGTTAATTTGAACTACTTTTGATCGTTTTCTGTTTGGTTGGATTATTTTACTGGTATACACTCTCATTAGATTAATTAATTTCGATATTTTATATGTTTTCGTCGTATTCATATATCTAAAAATGGTTTCTTTCTTTCATTTTTTTAATTAATGTAATTAGGGCAGTAAAATTATCATCAATTTTCAAGACTATAATTTGCTTATACATTTTTAAAATATTCTTCCTACTTTTTGTTTTATTTATACCCGACAATCAACGCATGTATCTGCCTAGAAACGATGTTATTGGAGAGATTCAAATACCAGCTAATAAGGGAGAACGATTTAGACACATGAAGTATTGGTTGATGGACATAACATTATGTGTAAGGGATGACCAGAGCGACACATTGGTTTTCTCACTTGTGATTAAACTGTTACCCAACCCACGTGGGGCAAACCAATTTTTTTTTTTAATTTTAGTTTTTTTAATATAAGTGTATGCATCCATTTTTACTTTCAGTTTTATAACCCAAAAATAAAAAACAATAAGCCCAATAAATTAGCCCAATAAGTAAAACAAAAAATCCAATAGATAAACCCAGAATGTGTATTTTTTTCTTGGCAGCCAGAAAACTTGGTTGAAATGCCTTCGTCGCGGGAAGAAACAAGGAAAAAAAAGAATAGCAGGGAAGGAAGAAGGATTTCAACGAAAAACCGGAGCAATTTACTTTCGAGACTTAATTGACATTCATCGCGTAGGCGGCCAAATGCCTTAGAGGAAGCGTCACGGGTTTTTCACATAAGGGGCGGGACGCGGGGCGTACGGTGATGGAAGGCGATTGTAGAGGTGCGAAACATCCATTACGCATAGTCTAAAGTATATAGTTTAAATTATTAATTATTACATCACACATCTTATTTAGAAGTTTCGGTCACTGAATCTTATGCTATTCATCTAAAAATTATGCACTAGACAAACACATGTTACAATGGAATATTTGCATTGACAACTAATAAAATTTTATCGTATGCCAATCATCCTCTAAAGAAATGTTTCCCTCTCCCCTTATTTGCTCTTAAAGAAAGTAAAAAAAAAAATGCATTTTTTTCACCGCTGGGTTCCTTTACCCAATGGTTGGAAAGGCATTTGGAATAACTGTATTCATCACTTTTCTACACTTTATTTGCATCTCATTGTGGGATTAACAATTTTACATAGTATGTGGATTCTTAAATAATTCAACCGCAATGGTATGTTTTATCATTATCCAACTATTGAGATATACCTAATGAGCAGTAACACAATTATACGAGTCCGGTGAACATGTGGGGTAGTCCAAACATCACAAGTTAAATTAACACCCGTTTTAAAATTTTGAAAGCGTAAAATTAATTAATTTTTTAGCAAGTTTCAACATTTTTATAACATCATAACTTAAAGTAGTATGACTTACATGAGGATATCGTGGTTGTAGAGTTCTTTAATCAAATTCGTCAATCTTTTATCGTCAAAATGGTAAAAATTAAAGGCAACAAGTTTTGAATCACGAACTTCGTCATTCGGTCACAAAGTTTACTACTTCGTAACTTCAAAACTTCCCATCATTTCCCATGGTTGATTCGTCACTCCCCAATCCATATTTCACGAATTTACTAGAACGGTTCGCATGATTCACCACTTGTTTTTCCCTCTTCTTTAAAAAAAATTTCACATTTCTTGCACTGAGCTTTTTTTGAACCATCCAACATCAACACACAAGTCGCAATTGCACTAGATATCCAAATTTCTCTTTGTCGCTTTAACAACGGTAAGCTGACTTGAAGATTCGATAACACTGACGGAAGCTTGAGAGTCGGAAGCCATTTTTGTGAGTGTTTTAATTTGCATTCTTGTAAATTTGTAAGCTTTGTATAAGAGTGTTTTGAATGATGATTGATCCTTAGCACCTAATGAGTATTTATACGTGATTTGGAGTGTAAAAAAAAAACCCTACAGAATCGAACCCAACGACTAGTTAATGGATCCTTCAAAAGAAACAGTTTAAAAATCAGTTTACGTACCCCAACGACTATATTATGTTAAATACCCGGTTTACTGACCCAACAACTATATTTGGATTAAACACTGCTTTTGTGAATCCGGTTTGAAAACCGGTTTACAACTTGAACTCAGATTCGATCCCGAACCGCCGGTCTTTAAGCCGAATCGATCGAGCAATGTATAAACCAATCCAGTATTAGTGAGAGACCTAATGAAACTATAATCAAGCTAATCCATGAAGAAATGATGATAAATTGAAGAACTAGTGTGTGTGTTCTTGGTGTATTTAGTGTGTGTAAAAGAGAGAGAACGAGATGAATGAAACTTTCAGAAATGTGTATACAGTAATTGTGTGGGAAAGCTTACATTGTAAGTCAAACGAGGAAGTATTTATACCTCCTACCTCTTAACACTATTCTAGTTAACTAACGGACTTAAATGTCAAAACTATTACAATATTGGTCCTAAGAATTGCAATATTGGTCCTAACAATCTCCCCCTTTTTGATCTTTAACATGTCATCCCTGAAGGGTTTCATTGTACTCGATCAACCACTGGGGTCGACCGCCTAGCATGCTTGGTTCGAACCACACTGACCAAGAACATGAACTTGTTCTTGACCGGTTAAACCAACTAGCTGATTTAATCCCTAAAAGCGGAACTGGGATTAAACCTAATCCTTAAACCCTAAAGGATTGAGATCTTGGAGATTTAGATTAGGTTAACAAGAAAGAAACCTTTTACGAAGAACCCGAACACACACACATACTTGTGTGTGTTCGTCGAACTGACCAAGAACCCTAGGGTTCTTGGTTCGACATTCGTACAAAGGGGGAAGGGAAAAAGGGTTTTTCCAATTCATACCTTAGATTGCTCAAGAATGATCCACCAGTGATAAACACAACGAGAAGCCCTCTAGATAAGCTCTTGTAATGAAACTTGTTCTTCAAGACTTGAAGAACACGAAGAACACGAAGAACGCGAAGAACAAAGAACACGAAGAACACAAGACTTGTGTTCTTACCCTTGTTCTTGGTTCGGCCGAAACTTCAAGGGGAGAGGGAGGGAATTTTCGTGGCTAGTGTATTGTGTGGAGTAGTCCTTAGGGTTTAGCATAAGCCTCTTATTTATATAGAAATAAGTTACGCTTAGAACCCTTCTAGTTTAATTAAGATTAACTTCTTAATTAAACTTCCCTTTTACACTTCCCTCCCTTATAGTTTTAACTAGTTTATTATCATTGCACTTAACTATTAAATGTCTAGTATTAACACACTATAATTTCGGTACCCATATACACGAAATATATACTTGTATTTATACTTCTAATAGTTAATTATATAATAACCTTTATATAATTTATGCAACAATATTATCCAATTACTATATGATTTAATAGCTTTAAATCATATCATGGATAATCTATAATCAACACATTGTATATTTACTCAACTAGTAAATGTACAAATACTTGTATTAATTAGTTAGTTAAACTAATCTAGTAATAAGTTAAACTTAACTTAATACTTAACTGATTCATAATGACTATTATGAATCATTCCTCTTCTAAGTATCATTACATATCTTACTCGTATTACATGCACTCACCGATGTGACCCTTGAGTGTCCTATAGTCATGGACGTGACATCATAGGTTGACCAACTGTGCACATAAATCCTTCAGACTCCCACTTGTGCAAGTTTGTAACCTTAGCTTGATGGCACTAGCCTGCAGCGGCCCTCTAGCAGGCAATACAGGATAACCAAGCCATAGAAACTCTTATACCCAGGTATTGTTTCAGAAAAACATATTATCTAGTAAAGAACACTCTGTCTTTACTTCTTGGGTAACGTGTTAGGTTTATCCCTTGCAGCACGATATTTGTGATAACGAATACGAGCATGGTAGAAATTATCAACTCCTGTACTCGAAATCATTTCTTGACCTCTTGATTTAAAACTGTGTGATAACGACAAAGAACAGATCAGTTCGTTGAGCACGGCCGTGCATTTTCAGTTTATCATCATGTCAAGGGACCCATAAATATCTCTCCTAAAAAGGAGGTGCAATTACCATCTTGTTATATTTCGACTTAAAAATACAACTTCCTTTGTACCCAGTATCGCCTCGTATGACAAACGTATTACCGTATTGTCTAAGTTGAACCAAAGCACATTAGTCATTGTATCCTAAACCAAATACCTCAGGCTTAAGGACAATCCTAGTGAACAATACTTTTGAACTTTTCAACCACGAAGTATTGTCACGGTGGTCAATCCAATATTCGTTGAGCCTCCAACAGAATATCACCGATATTTGGTTTACACAAAACTTGTGTAGCTATCTTCGAAGAACTTCGAATCTACCACCAAATACCGCGATGACGTTAACGTCCCATCGAGGTTCCCACCAAGACGAGTAGTCACGGATTTTGTATCTTCTTGAATAAATAGACTTTTATTCATGGATATTGTAAAACATACAAAGTCTGAATAAGAATGATACTAACTCAAGTATTATTCCTCACTGGACATAGATACTGAATTATTACTGGATCATTACTTATTCCTTTCGTTCACGTTGATTACTTAATGATTCTTACAAACTTAATTGTAACTTTATCACTAAACCAATCATTTCTATTAAACTAAAGACATAAGACGAGTATTTAGGAATACTATTACTTTTGTCTTTGCTAGATATTGTTCTTGCAACAATTTAGAACATATTCTAGTCTTGCCTTTTATGTAATTCGGTAAACATAGGAGGATTGGAAATTAACTCATTAGTTTCTTGAATTCATAAAACTATCCTTGTAATTAAAGCCTCTTTTAGCTACATGATTTGTAGATATCTTTACTAGTTAAAGAAATTTCCTTAAATGATTGTGTTATCCACTTGAAGTGTTAACAACCTATTAGATATGCAATAATTAATCACAAGACTTGTGATCACGCTATTAGGTTTGCAATAATCTAATCGATCATTTATTATTTCTCTTAACTCTTTGGCTAACGACATGGTAAAATCTTGTTGTTAATGTCTTACTAACTTACTAAATTCATTAACACCTTTAATGAATTATGTTAGACTTAGCTCCCACTTACTTTTATGGAACTTAAGCATCTCTTAAACTACTACCTTGACCTAGTCAATAACTTGTAGTTTAACCTTTTAAGAATTCTATCAATAATTAAGATCATCCTTTGGATTTACGAATATCCAACATTCCTTTTAAAGGAATTATGATCTTTATTGATTACTGTATCTAACAAGTATGAAACACTTGAAACGATACTATCAATTCTTAAATACATTAGTATTCTTTTAAGAATTTTATTCAATGCCAAAGTCATTACTTGGATTTTTCTAATATCCATTATTCCTATTAGGGAATTATGACTTGATTAAATATTGTATTTATTACAAGTATAAAAGACTTGCAATAATACCCCTTTAATTCTTAAATAATATAGTTTGTTTCTTTTAAGAGTTTATTTAATGTCTAAGTCATTTTACTTGGATTATGCGAATATCCAACTATTCCTATTAGGGAATCATGACTTCATTAAATCCTTTACTACAAGTATAAAAGACTTGTAATAATACTCTTAAAGTATACCTTGATTATATCCAATATAATCATACTATATTAATACTAATACTTTAAAACTTTCTATCATAAGTAATAACTATTACTTAAGATGTTTTAACTAAGTTCAATAACCTTTGAACCTTATGCTTCCATAAAACTTTTTAAATACTTTCATTAGAAAAACTTTCTAATTACTAGCATTTAAATACCTTGAGCTATCAAGACATTATTTATACAACAATCAAACAAATATATAAAAACATGAAACATAAGTAAATCAAAACTTGACTTACAATCTAGTCATAAACCTTGACTAGTGTAATTATCACACATGCACACAGTATAATTCAACCATGGATTCGATAATTGATTAAAACCAAAAATGAAACTTGTTTTAACAAAATAAAATTATCCAAACAATAAAGTAAAATTGTTTTTACTGAATCCATAAAAAATACTGAATTATAAAATCTTGGTGCTCGTGAGATCATCACCATCTCATGCCGGTCATCTCACTTATCATCTTATGCAATAAACGATTGCTAAAGTTGAGTTACTTGTAATAAACTTTTACAAGTAGGAAGCGAGTATCTAGAAGTTGGTCAAGTCAACTAAGGAGCAAGCATTGCCTCCTACCCTTTGACCTTTGCCACAACCAAGACACCGTTTCTCGGTTCTTGTTTGGCTTTACCTTCTTGACCCTTTTGTTTGACTCCATTACCCTTTAGGCACGCCGTGGCTGGGATCGGTTTTATCCTTTCCCTTTCCACTGCGCCTCTTTCTCTGATCACTACCATCATCGGTTACTATGAGATCATTCTTAAACTTGGTCCCCAAATCAACTCAGTAGTCATGAGCACGGAATGTAGCTCAACAATGGATTGCTCCATGTTATGCATGTTGTAGTTGACTACATAAGACTTATAGTCATCTAACAACGAGTTGAGTATTGTTGCTAACTGCAACGGTACTGGGTGACCTAATATGATCCATGTACTCTTTCATTTTCATGACGTGAGCACTTACCGATGATCCCTTAACCATCTTGCAAGATTTGAACACCCTATAAGCGTAATATGCTTATCCTGGTTCATTTCAAGCATTCGCGGTAGGAGCATTTAGTATTGCTTTTTCTAGGACATTTCCTTTTCTCTCATACGTAAGCATAATCCGAAGATCACGCTTCCAATAGAGAAACATTGACCCAGTCAATTCGTCCTTTTCTAGAAACAAGCGTAGTGAGGGATTGTTGGTACGTGTCGCTATGGTTGTTGCTGCCATCTACAAATCAAACCCAGTTTAATTAGTAATCATCAACAAACATTCTCTAAAATATATTATAAACCCATAATTAATATTTTAGGCCTAGGATCCATATATCACACTCTCGCCGCAAGGTTTGGGCACTTCCTGACGAGACATGCTATTTCTGGTAGGTAACTTCCTTACCGATCGTATCAAGACTTGACACGATTCCTAGGGGTCGTAGAATCTTTAGACTTATAACTTATTACAACTTTGTACAATCTAATTGTACATTTCTAAGTTAGTAATAAAGTCTAGTATGTTTATTCTACTCAAGTACTTTTTGGGCCGGGACTCCCGATTATCACCAAAATAGATCCGACCATCTAAGACAGTGCGATGCTCTGCGCCGGGACTCCCGATTATCACAGAACCTTACGCACCCTAACACTCGCAATGATTTGAATCCATATCTAAGGTTCTTTATCCTTACAATATGAATATCGTTTAACAAGTGAGGTGTTCCATTAGATGGATAGTACTTCGATCTAAGATTTTCTTGGGTTTGTTTAAGTCTTAAACTAAACTTAAACTTTTATTCCAATCTTAATCCTTGTTTAAAATGTGTGACATTGAAGGATTGAAACGTCCAACAAGACACCTTTTTTTTAAAACATAAGAACTATTCTTTAAAACTTATAGTTTCAAGAATTTGTACGATCTTACATGTATACCTAAAACGAGGTGTACAAAACGTTTTACTAGGTTTTGTGAGAAACCTTATTGCTAATAAAACTTACTTGTTTTATATTACTTGAAAAACTTATAAAACTTATGTTAAACTTTTAAAACTTCTATGATTCATAAACTTGAAACATAAACCTAGTTTAACACACCTAGTTTTTCATATGTCTAATAATGAAATTAAACATTTATTTCTTACTTATTAATTTCAACCATAACTTATGCCTTAACGACACATTTACAAACTTTGTGATTTTCTTGTGTAGCTCCCACTAGCTTCAACAACCATGATGAAACTTAAGCCAACACAATCACCGGTTTATACTTGGTGAAACTAATAAACCTATTATATAAAAACTATATATAATAACTCTTTAGTTTGTTTAATCCTTTCTTATATTTAACTTAAACTAGTTAAATATAGGTTCTTGTTATTTATACTTGATCATTAATCTAGTATATTACATAACTTGTAAAATACTTATATCATACTTGTATAATTAACTAGTTATAATAACTTATAACTTTATACACTTTGATATACATAATAATATAACTTTGTATATTTCTAGTTAATAATACAATTTCAACTTGTACAATTACTAGTTATAATTAAATCATAACTTTGTACATTCTAGTTTTAATTATATTATAACTTTATACAATAACTAGTTATAATTATTATTTCTCTAAAGATCAAAATAACATTATCCTTTTAATTGTTTCATTTTATCTTGTATTTAATATATATATATATAAATTCGTATATATGTATTTATAATAATAAACTTGTAACATTCTAATAAGAATATTACACCTAATTTATACTTATACATTTTAACTTAAACTAATTAAAATGTGTATAAACTTATTATATCCTTTAAAATTCAATTTTACTTAAATAAAAAAACGAAAAATTTAAATACATATACATATTTATACATAATTAAATACACCTTGTTAATTTTAGAACTTAAAAATTAACACCTTCTTTATCAATTCCCTAATTTAATTACATGAACCCTAATCTTGTTTTTGACCAATCAAAACTAGGGTTTTGACTTTCTTGATCAAACACATTATTTTAATTAAAAGATTAATTTTAATCAATCCTTTTAAACAATAAACTTTGTTTAAATTCTAAGATTGATTATAACTTTAATAGATTTATTTAAACTTTTTTTAATTTAAACCTTATAGACAATAAAACTTTGTCTAAATTACTAGGTTTAAAGAATTAGCTTTAATAAACCTATCAAAATAATAATTAAACCTATTAGACATAAACTTGTCTAATTAACTAGGCTTTAGATTATTATCCTAATTAATATTTTAAACTATTAAACTAAACTAGTTTAATGTTCTAGGGTTCTTAGGGTTTTCGAAATCTCAACACTAAGAAACTTTTCCACCAATTAAACTAGGCTAGTTTAACATACTTGGTGTCCAAGTTTCCTCCTAAATTTCGAAAATTCTAAGGCTTTTAGGAAAGAATCCTTTTGATCAATTAAACATATCTTGTTTAATATACTTGATCCTAGGTTTTTCCTATGGTCACGAAAATTTGAGGGATTATGGAAAGAATCCTTTTTGATCAATTAAACATATCTTGTTTAATATACTTGATCCTAGGGTTCTTCCAAGGTTTCGAAAATTTGCTAGGGTTTCTAGAAACCTTTTTGACCAATTAAACTTAGACTAGTTTAATGTTCTTGGTCTTAGGGTTCTTCCCTATTTTCGAAAATAATGAAGAAGAAAGAAGAATGCTTGAAACAAAAAAAACTTGTAAATTAAAGTAAACAAACAACATTGTTAATCTAGTCTAGATCTCTAAACCATCGCTCTGATACCACTGAAGGGTTTCATTGTACTCGATCAACCACTGGGGTCGACCGCCTAGCATGCTTGGTTCGAACCACACTGACCAAGAACATGAACTTGTTCTTGACCGGTTAAACCAACTAGCTGATTTAATCCCTAAAAGCGGAACTGGGATTAAACCTAATCCTTAAACCCTAAAGGATTGAGATCTTGGAGATTTAGATTAGGTTAACAAGAAAGAAACCTTGTACGAAGAACCCGAACACACACACATACTTGTGTGTGTTCGTCGAACTTACCAAGAACCCTAGGGTTCTTGGTTCGACATTCGTACAAAGGGGGAAGGGAAAAAGGGTTTTTCCAATTCATACCTTAGATTGCTCAAGAATGATCCACCAGTGATAAACACAACGAGAAGCCCTCTAGATAAGCTCTTGTAATGAAACTTGTTCTTCAAGACTTGAAGAACACGAAGAACACGAAGAACGCGAAGAACGAAGAACACGAAGAACACAAGACTTGTGTTCTTACCCTTGTTCTTGGTTCGGCCGAAACTTCAAGGGGAGAGGGAGGGAATTTTCGTGGCTAGTGTATTGTGTGGAGTAGTCCTTAGGGTTTAGCATAAGCCTCTTATTTATATAGAAATAAGTTACGCTTAGAACCCTTCTAGTTTAATTAAGATTAACTTCTTAATTAAACTTCCCTTTTACACTTCCCTCCCTTATAGTTTTAACTAGTTTATTATCATTGCACTTAACTATTAAATGTCTAGTATTAACACACTATAATTTCGGTACCCATATACACGAAATATATACTTGTATTTATACTTCTAATAGTTAATTATATAATAACCTTTATATAATTTATGCAACAATATTATCCAATTACTATATGATTTAATAGCTTTAAATCATATCATGGATAATCTATAATCAACACATTGTATATTTACTCAACTAGTAAATGTACAAATACTTGTATTAATTAGTTAGTTAAACTAATCTAGTAATAAGTTAAACTTAACTTAATACTTAACTGATTCATAATGACTATTATGAATCATTCCTCTTCTAAGTATCATTACATATCTTACTCGTATTACATGCACTCACCGATGTGACCCTTGAGTGTCCTATAGTCATGGACGTGACATCATAGGTTGACCAACTGTGCACATAAATCCTTCAAACTCCCACTTGTGCAAGTTTGTAACCTTAGCTTGATGGCACTAGCCTGCAGCGGCCCTCTAGCAGGCAATACAGGATAACCAAGCCATAGAAACTCTTATACCCAGGTATTGTTTCAGAAAAACATATTATCTAGTAAAGAACACTCTGTCTTTACTTCTTGGGTAACGTGTTAGGTTTATCCCTTGCAGCACGATATTTGTGATAACGAATACGAGCATGGTAGAAATTATCAACTCCTGTACTCGAAATCATTTCTTGACCTCTTGATTTAAAACTGTGTGATAACGACAAAGAACAGATCAGTTCGTTGAGCACGGCCGTGCATTTTCAGTTTATCATCATGTCAAGGGACCCATAAATATCTCTCCTAAAAAGGAGGTGCAATTACCATCTTGTTATATTTCGACTTAAAAATACAACTTCCTTTGTACCCAGTATCGCCTCGTATGACAAACGTATTACCGTATTGTCTAAGTTGAACCAAAGCACATTAGTCATTGTATCCTAAACCAAATACCTCAGGCTTAAGGACAATCCTAGTGAACAATACTTTTGAACTTTTCAACCACGAAGTATTGTCACGGTGGTCAATCCAATATTCGTTGAGCCTCCAACAGAATATCACCGATATTTGGTTTACACAAAACTTGTGTAGCTATCTTCGAAGAACTTCGAATCTACCACCAAATACCGCGATGACGTTAACGTCCCATCGAGGTTCCCACCAAGACGAGTAGTCACGGATTTTGTATCTTCTTGAATAAATAGACTTTTATTCATGGATATTGTAAAACATACAAAGTCTGAATAAGAATGATACTAACTCAAGTATTATTCCTCACTGGACATAGATACTGAATTATTACTGGATCATTACTTATTCCTTTCGTTCACGTTGATTACTTAATGATTCTTACAAACTTAATTGTAACTTTATCACTAAACCAATCATTTCTATTAAACTAAAGACATAAGACGAGTATTTAGGAATACTATTACTTTTGTCTTTGCTAGATATTGTTCTTGCAACAATTTAGAACATATTCTAGTCTTGCCTTTTATGTAATTCGGTAAACATAGGAGGATTGGAAATTAACTCATTAGTTTCTTGAATTCATAAAACTATCCTTGTAACTAAAGCCTCTTTTAGCTACATGATTTGTAGATATCTTTACTAGTTAAAGAAATTTCCTTAAATGATTGTGTTATCCACTTGAAGTGTTAACAACCTATTAGATATGCAATAATTAATCACAAGACTTGTGATCACGCTATTAGGTTTGCAATAATCTAATCGATCATTTATTATTTCTCTTAACTCTTTGGCTAACGACATGGTAAAATCTTGTTGTTAATGTCTTACTAACTTACTAAATTCATTAACACCTTTAATGAATTATGTTAGTCTTAGCTCCCACTTACTTTTATGGAACTTAAGCATCTCTTAAACTACTACCTTGACCTAGTCAATAACTTGTAGTTTAACCTTTTAAGAATTCTATCAATAATTAAGATCATCCTTTGGATTTACGAATATCCAACATTCCTTTTAAAGGAATTATGATCTTTATTGATTACTGTATCTAACAAGTATGAAACACTTGAAACGATACTATCAATTCTTAAATACATTAGTATTCTTTTAAGAATTTTATTCAATGCCAAAGTCATTACTTGGATTTTTCTAATATCCATTATTCCTATTAGGGAATTATGACTTGATTAAATATTGTATTTATTACAAGTATAAAAGACTTGCAATAATACCCCTTTAATTCTTAAATAATATAGTTTGTTTCTTTTAAGAGTTTATTTAATGTCTAAGTCATTTTACTTGGATTATGCGAATATCCAACTATTCCTATTAGGGAATCATGACTTCATTAAATCCTTTACTACAAGTATAAAAGACTTGTAATAATACTCTTAAAGTATACCTTGATTATATCCAATATAATCATACTATATTAATACTAATACTTTAAAACTTTCTATCATAAGTAATAACTATTACTTAAGATGTTTTAACTAAGTTCAATAACCTTTGAACCTTATGCTTCCATAAAACTTTTTAAATACTTTCATTAGAAAAACTTTCTAATTACTAGCATTTAAATACCTTGAGCTATCAAGACATTATTTATACAACAATCAAACAAATATATAAAAACATGAAACATAAGTAAATCAAAACTTGACTTACAATCTAGTCATAAACCTTGACTAGTGTAATTATCACACATGCACACAGTATAATTCAACCATGGATTCGATAATTGATTAAAACCAAAAATGAAACTTGTTTTAACAAAATAAAATTATCCAAACAATAAAGTAAAATTGTTTTTACTGAATCCATAAAAAATACTGAATTATAAAATCTTGGTGCTCGTGAGATCATCACCATCTCATGCCGGTCATCTCACTTATCATCTTATGCAATAAACGATTGCTAAAGTTGAGTTACTTGTAATAAACTTTTACAAGTAGGAAGCGAGTATCTAGAAGTTGGTCAAGTCAACTAAGGAGCAAGCATTGCCTCCTACCCTTTGACCTTTGCCACAACCAAGACACCGTTTCTCGGTTCTTGTTTGGCTTTACCTTCTTGACCCTTTTGTTTGACTCCATTACCCTTTAGGCACGCCGTGGCTGGGATCGGTTTTATCCTTTCCCTTTCCACTGCGCCTCTTTCTCTGATCACTACCATCATCGGTTACTATGAGATCATTCTTAAACTTGGTCCCCAAATCAACTCAGTAGTCATGAGCACGGAATGTAGCTCAACAATGGATTGCTCCATGTTATGCATGTTGTAGTTGACTACATAAGACTTATAGTCATCTAACAACGAGTTGAGTATTGTTGCTAACTGCAACGGTACTGGGTGACCTAATATGATCCATGTACTCTTTCATTTTCATGACGTGAGCACTTACCGATGATCCCTTAACCATCTTGCAAGATTTGAACACCCTATAAGCGTAATATGCTTATCCTGGTTCATTTCAAGCATTCGCGGTAGGAGCATTTAGTATTGCTTTTTCTAGGACATTTCCTTTTCTCTCATACGTAAGCATAATCCGAAGATCACGCTTCCAATAGAGAAACATTGACCCAGTCAATTCGTCCTTTTCTAGAAACAAGCGTAGTGAGGGATTGTTGGTACGTGTCGCTATGGTTGTTGCTGCCATCTACAAATCAAACCCAGTTTAATTAGTAATCATCAACAAACATTCTCTAAAATATATTATAAACCCATAATTAATATTTTAGGCCTAGGATCCATATATCACACTCTCGCCGCAAGGTTTGGGCACTTCCTGACGAGACATGCTATTTCTGGTAGGTAACTTCCTTACCGATCGTATCAAGACTTGACACGATTCCTAGGGGTCGTAGAATCTTTAGACTTATAACTTATTACAACTTTGTACAATCTAATTGTACATTTCTAAGTTAGTAATAAAGTCTAGTATGTTTATTCTACTCAAGTACTTTTTGGGCCGGGACTCCCGATTATCACCAAAATAGATCCGACCATCTAAGACAGTGCGATGCTCTGCGACGGGACTCCCGATTATCACAGAACCTTACGCACCCTAACACTCGCAATGATTTGAATCCATATCTAAGGTTCTTTATCCTTACAATATGAATATCGTTTAACAAGTGAGGTGTTCCATTAGATGGATAGTACTTCGATCTAAGATTTTCTTGGGTTTGTTTAAGTCTTAAACTAAACTTAAACTTTTATTCCAATCTTAATCCTTGTTTAAAATGTGTGACATTGAAGGATTGAAACGTCCAACAAGACACCTTTTTTTTAAAACATAAGAACTATTCTTTAAAACTTATAGTTTCAAGAATTTGTACGATCTTACATGTATACCTAAAACGAGGTGTACAAAACGTTTTACTAGGTTTTGTGAGAAACCTTATTGCTAATAAAACTTACTTGTTTTATATTACTTGAAAAACTTATAAAACTTATGTTAAACTTTTAAAACTTCTATGATTCATAAACTTGAAACATAAACCTAGTTTAACACACCTAGTTTTTCATATGTCTAATAATGAAATTAAACATTTATTTCTTACTTATTAATTTCAACCATAACTTATGCCTTAACGACACATTTACAAACTTTGTGATTTTCTTGTGTAGCTCCCACTAGCTTCAACAACCATGATGAAACTTAAGCCAACACAATCACCGGTTTATACTTGGTGAAACTAATAAACCTATTATATAAAAACTATATATAATAACTCTTTAGTTTGTTTAATCCTTTCTTATATTTAACTTAAACTAGTTAAATATAGGTTCTTGTTATTTATACTTGATCATTAATCTAGTATATTACATAACTTGTAAAATACTTATATCATACTTGTATAATTAACTAGTTATAATAACTTATAACTTTATACACTTTGATATACATAATAATATAACTTTGTATATTTCTAGTTAATAATACAATTTCAACTTGTACAATTACTAGTTATAATTAAATCATAACTTTGTACATTCTAGTTTTAATTATATTATAACTTTATACAATAACTAGTTATAATTATTATTTCTCTAAAGATCAAAATAACATTATCCTTTTAATTGTTTCATTTTATCTTGTATTTAATATATATATATATAAATTCGTATATATGTATTTATAATAATAAACTTGTAACATTCTAATAAGAATATTACACCTAATTTATACTTATACATTTTAACTTAAACTAATTAAAATGTGTATAAACTTATTATATCCTTTAAAATTCAATTTTACTTAAATAAAAAAACGAAAAATTTAAATACATATACATATTTATACATAATTAAATACACCTTGTTAATTTTAGAACTTAAAAATTAACACCTTCTTTATCAATTCCCTAATTTAATTACATGAACCCTAATCTTGTTTTTGACCAATCAAAACTAGGGTTTTGACTTTCTTGATCAAACACATTATTTTAATTAAAAGATTAATTTTAATCAATCCTTTTAAACAATAAACTTTGTTTAAATTCTAAGATTGATTATAACTTTAATAGATTTATTTAAACTTTTTTTAATTTAAACCTTATAGACAATAAAACTTTGTCTAAATTACTAGGTTTAAAGAATTAGCTTTAATAAACCTATCAAAATAATAATTAAACCTATTAGACATAAACTTGTCTAATTAACTAGGCTTTAGATTATTATCCTAATTAATATTTTAAACTATTAAACTAAACTAGTTTAATGTTCTAGGGTTCTTAGGGTTTTCGAAATCTCAACACTAAGAAACTTTTCCACCAATTAAACTAGGCTAGTTTAACATACTTGGTGTCCAAGTTTCCTCCTAAATTTCGAAAATTCTAAGGCTTTTAGGAAAGAATCCTTTTGATCAATTAAACATATCTTGTTTAATATACTTGATCCTAGGTTTTTCCTATGGTCACGAAAATTTGAGGGATTATGGAAAGAATCCTTTTTGATCAATTAAACATATCTTGTTTAATATACTTGATCCTAGGGTTCTTCCAAGGTTTCGAAAATTTGCTAGGGTTTCTAGAAACCTTTTTGACCAATTAAACTTAGACTAGTTTAATGTTCTTGGTCTTAGGGTTCTTCCCTATTTTCGAAAATAATGAAGAAGAAAGAAGAATGCTTGAAACAAAAAAAACTTGTAAATTAAAGTAAACAAACAACATTGTTAATCTAGTCTAGATCTCTAAACCATCGCTCTGATACCACTGAAGGGTTTCATTGTACTCGATCAACCACTGGGGTCGACCGCCTAGCATGCTTGGTTCGAACCACACTGACCAAGAACATGAACTTGTTCTTGACCGGTTAAACCAACTAGCTGATTTAATCCCTAAAAGCGGAACTGGGATTAAACCTAATCCTTAAACCCTAAAGGATTGAGATCTTGGAGATTTAGATTAGGTTAACAAGAAAGAAACCTTGTACGAAGAACCCGAACACACACACATACTTGTGTGTGTTCGTCGAACTTACCAAGAACCCTAGGGTTCTTGGTTCGACATTCGTACAAAGGGGGAAGGGAAAAAGGGTTTTTCCAATTCATACCTTAGATTGCTCAAGAATGATCCACAGTGATGAACACAACGAGAAGCCCTCTAGATAAGCTCTTGTAATGAAACTTGTTCTTCAAGACTTGAAGAACACGAAGAACACGAAGAACGCGAAGAACGAAGAACACGAAGAACACAAGACTTGTGTTCTTACCCTTGTTCTTGGTTCGGCCGAAACTTCAAGGGGAGAGGGAGGGAATTTTCGTGGCTAGTGTATTGTGTGGAGTAGTCCTTAGGGTTTAGCATAAGCCTCTTATTTATATAGAAATAAGTTACGCTTAGAACCCTTCTAGTTTAATTAAGATTAACTTCTTAATTAAACTTCCCTTTTACACTTCCCTCCCTTATAGTTTTAACTAGTTTATTATCATTGAACTTAACTATTAAATGTCTAGTATTAACACACTATAATTTCGGTACCCATATACACGAAATATATACTTGTATTTATACTTCTAATAGTTAATTATATAATAACCTTTATATAATTTATGCAACAATATTATCCAATTACTATATGATTTAATAGCTTTAAATCATATCATGGATAATCTATAATCAACACATTGTATATTTACTCAACTAGTAAATGTACAAATACTTGTATTAATTAGTTAGTTAAACTAATCTAGTAATAAGTTAAACTTAACTTAATACTTAACTGATTCATAATGACTATTATGAATCATTCCTCTTCTAAGTATCATTACATATCTTACTCGTATTACATGCACTCACCGATGTGACCCTTGAGTGTCCTATAGTCATGGACGTGACATCATAGGTTGACCAACTGTGCACATAAATCCTTCAATCCCAGTCTTCAAACTTCAGATTCTTCTTATAATCTATCTTTGACAAGAAAATGTTTTTCTGTATTTCAAGAACAAAACATTGCGAGATCTGAAAATTTAAGATACTCAAAGAGGATATGTTTTTCGTTGATACTGTTTGAGTGAGGAAATCCTATAACTGATTTACTAAAGATTTGATAATTTTAGGAAAGAGAATATCAGTTAGGTAAGGATTTGACTGGGTTTTCAAATAATGGAAAGGTTGTTTTTGGATTTTGTTGTAGAGGATGAGGATATAATGATGATGTTTTGTAGTGTGAAAGAAATGATTTGAAAGTTAAAGGTTTCGGATGTGTGTGTGTGTATGAATGTTTGTATATAGGAAAGAATGATATATACATTTAAGATTTGAATGAATGTGGATAATGCGTATTTTGTATGATACAAAAGATTTGAACAGTTTTGCTTTTGTATGGATATGGTTGTTATAGAATTTGGAAAGAATGATTTATTCGATTAGATTTTGGATGGTTATGAATGTGAATTTGTGGTTTGAATAGAATGATTTAACGGTTTAAGATTTGTAATGGAAATGTTGAGAATTTGTGAGAAATTTCTGAAGATAGTCGGTTTCTTTTTCTTCACAAATTATTTCATGTAAATCGACGAAAATGTAGACCCATAGATAGATAGAGTTGTTTGTAGCGGAAGTCTTTTCTCGAAGTTGTGGCTTTGTCGATTTGGGATCATTGATAATTGTTGTTAGGGATACAATGTTGATGAAGTTTACGCTCCCCCTTCGAACGAACAATTATTCTTCAATAAATCTTCTTCGGTTTCTTGTTTACTCCCCCTTAATCGGTGCATATGTCTTTTTGATGTGAAGTAAACTGGGCTAACATATTCTCTTAAGTCTTGTAAGCATTTTTCTTCATAAACTGAACTTCTAAGTAAATTTTCTCCCCCTCATGATGATTAAGATTATCGGAACCATCATGAAAAATGTGAAGTTCGTCGAGGTGAAATGAAGAAAATCTTCTAAGCCCATGGATACAAAATGTGAAGAAGAATGATATATTCAAATTTTGAATTAATCAGTATACATCACATTGTAGTATCGAAAACTGAACTGATGTTGATGATGTAGATATCCGATCAAATCGTTTGGCATTTAATCTCAATGATCGAATGAAATAGGGCAAACCGGGATCACATAGATTACCCGTTAACACAACAGTTACACAAACTGTGTGACCTACGTCCAGTGTTGGAATAGATGATAGCACTGGTAGGATTTCCATTCAATCATTGTGGAATACCAAGAATGTTGGTATCACTACGAATGTTCCGGCTTTATCACAAAGATAAGCTTGGTATTATGCCTTGTGTCCTAAAAGTGTATCGCGGTTCTAGACTCAAGTAGTGGACAAACGAAGGCGAGGACTGGAGAGGCTTGTCCTCTGTTTCAATATCAACAATCTCCAAGTGAGATTTCGATAGCATATGAGATAGTCTCCGTGGAAATGAAACAAGTACTTTTTAAGAAATACTTGAGTAGCTGGGGGGGTTGTGCATTGCATCACTGGGTCCATGATGTCTATTTCAATATCAGAGAGCAACACATGCAATCTGATAGAAACGTGGCAACCCGGCTTTTTATCAGTTTGGAAAGGGTTTTTCGTTTTATTTAACCCTGTCACACCCTCCTCACTCAAGCTTACTTTTTCATTTTTCGACTACTCCCTCATTTCATTTTACCATGTATAGCTGAATTGCACCCCATACGACATTCCCCCTCTCAAATTTTATCTCTGCGCACCCCAATCAAGATCCCGTGATACTTGATTCTGCTCACCTAGACCTATGTACCCTTACATATTGTCATATATTGTAGGTGGCTCCTGGGGAAGATCATGCCGGTTATAGCAGATCATAGGAGTAATTTGAGAGTGAACTATAACGCTCATGTGCAATTTATCAGCATTTATGATGTTACTTTGTAAGAATAACATGGATTTTTCATCGGAAAAAGTATGTGTTTCCGAAATAAGTTGTTGCCTTTAATATTTTAAAAAAGATTGGCAAAGCAACTTGAATAATGTAGGTAATTCCGGACTCACATAGAGTATCCGTTGACACACCATAGGAATCGGTAGTCGTTTTCACAACAGTGGATTCAAATGTGTGACCTGCGTTTAGAGTTGGCGCAATTTTAGCTCTAGCAGGATTTCCACTCAGTCCTCGTGAAACACCAGATCGTGATGCCACTATGAGTGTTCCGATGAATACACGGAGATTCATTTATAAAAGTGTATATGTCCTGAATTGAAAAAATTTGTCGGTGAGATCTAGACACATTGTGCATTCAATTGAAGACGTAACCCAGGGCAGAAGGTTAAATATTTCAATACCAACTTACTCCGAATGAGCAGTCGATAGATTATGTGCTACGTCCCCTGATGAATTGAAACAAATTCCTATGGAGAGGAATCTGAGTGGTTGGTGGTGGAGTGCAAATGCTTGACTGGGCCAGTTAAGTCTGGTGAAACATTCAACACATGAATGAACACTGTTTAGAGAGTTTTCCCGGTTTAAGAACGGTGTGGATGCACTCAAATGTGTGTTTTCTTTATATTATCATGTTTTCACATCACCTTGCACTCACCTAAATCTATACCCTAGACTTATACCCTCACATTTACCAATTTTGGCTAAAAAGTATTTCCCTTGGAAGGTTAGGCCGGTTCTGGCAAACCATAGGAAGGTATTGTCGTTTGATAAAAAAAAATGTATCATTAAAAAAAATTCAAAAGGGTATAGAAGTATTAATATTAGAAAGTTTCTCCCCCTGGAAATACTAATTCTCCCCCTGGAATTAATATTTCTCCCCCTCGACAAAATAAGGTAATGAAGAATATACAGTTTAAGAGGGATGGGGAAAGAGTTGTTACATTTAAGAGAAAATCTGGTTAAGAGCGGGTTTCAAACAAATGTATTTGAAAGCCATTATGTTGAAAAACGAGTTATACACTGATTTATGTATAAGTCATTTGATGAAGCTCGAGTCATATACTGAAGTGTATATAAGTCATTCTGTTGTGGCGCGAGTTATACACTGATGTGTGTATAAGTCATTTTCCTGCTAAACAAATCAAACAACTTTTGGTACCCATTTTTGTTTGGGTCCGACAATGTTAGTGTGGGAATTAAACCACCGATAAGTTGTATCGATTTGATTTAAAGATTGAGAGTTCCAAGAAAAACTGAAACTTGATGTTTCACTTTCAAATAATTTCCGGGGAATTATTTGAGATGTTGGAGTTTTGGGAACCCATTTAGCTTTTAAGATCGAGGATGTTTTGTAAACATAAACAGGAGATGTTTTTGGCACTTGTGTAAAAGTTGTTGTTGGTGCCAATGAAAGTAAATCTTTTCTTGAATATTTTAACGATTTAGTCTTTGAAAAGATTATCTTTGAAGGAATCGAATGTTTCAACACGGTTGATGGTTTCGTTTTATCCATTTGAGAATGCTTAAGTCTAGAAGAGGAACCTAATTTATTTGGAGTTTTAGGTGCGGAATGTCCTCTATTAACTTGTTTGAGAGCATTCAATTTCTTATCAGAGTTTGGTGGAACCGTGGATCTCCTAGGCTTAGGTTTGGTAGAGGAACTAACTTTTGATTTTGGTTTAGGTTTAGAATTTCCTCTATTAACCTCAGTTTGCTTGATCGTATATAAATCACGATATGCCATGACAGGAGAAAACATTCTTGAGTTTTTACTTTTATTCTTTGCCGTTAAAGGAGAATCTAAGTTCAAAGATGCACTAGGCTTCTTAAGCTTTTTAAGATTAGATGAGTTAGATTCCAAATTTTTAATTTTAATTTGCAACTGTAGTTTCTCTTCATCAAAAAATTTATGTGTTTTATCAATTTTATTTTCTAATTCAAAAATTTTGGATTGTAAAATTGATTTTTCTTTGTCAAATGCCTTTTGTGTTTCATCGATTTCATTTTCCAGTTGACAAATTTTCTTTTCTAGAATTAGAGATGGAACATAAATCTTTGGTGTTACTTTTTGTTGAATAACAGTATTTCCCTTAATTTCAAATTCTTCTGGTTTTATAATAGGAAAATAATCATCATTTTTAAATTGAGCCTTTTTAGTTTCATATGTTTTATTTAATTCAGTGTAATTGAAACTAATTTGAGCATTCTCCTTTTTAGCTATGTTGAAGGTCTCAATTTCTTCTTCCTCACCAGTCATCCGAATGAAACGTTGTGAGATTACATTGAGTAGGTATCTTGAATCATATAATGTAGGAGCCATTTTGCACGCGGTCTTAAGGTATTCTGGATTGTCAGCTCCTAGCCCTTCGCGAGAGTTGAAATATTTGAAGTCTTTAGGCTTGTTAAGATGAATGGTTTGATCACTGTGTCCTCTTTTGACAATCAATTCCTCAAGATGTTTGATATGTGAATTCAATTTAATAGTTTCATGCTTGAATGTGTTTATGATATTTTGTTTGTTTAGCATTTCGTTTGATGAAATGATGTTTTGTTCATGAAGATTTTCGGTTAATTCTTTGATTTGGGAATTTAATGATTTAAAATGTTGTTCATTTTCATCAAATTCTTGTTGTTTACGTTCCAAAAATTTTTTAGTACTTTGATATTCATACCATGTTTTAGCATATTGTTTGTGATTGTGATCATGCCTTGCCGTCAATTCTGATACTTTTGTTTGTAAATTCAGATTCTCTTGTTTCAAAACTTGAGTTTGTTGAATATGATGAACAAGTTGATCACCTAGATGAGCATTTTGTTCATATTGTTTTTCCAAAATATTTAAACGCTCTTTAAGTTCAACATTTAAATCTTTTTCTACTAAAATTTGTTGAGTTAATAATTCTATTTGAGATATTTGGTTTTGAACAAAACAAGTATCAGAATCAGTGGAAGTACTTTCATTAGAAAGAAGAGAAGTGTGTACCTTGCCATCCTTGTCGAGTTCATTGATACGATCAACAATCGCAGTATGTACTTTTGGCTTATAGCACAAATTTGTTATTTGTTCTTCATATTCAGCTAACACTTTAGCAGTCTGAATTTTTTTATAGTATTTGCTAGCTTTTATCGCTTTTGCATGGTCTGGATCCATATTTTTGCAATTAGGGGTGTGTTTAAACGATAAAGATCTTGTGAAAGTTTTCTTTTAAAAGCCTTTTAAAAAAAATGTAAACGTTTAAAAATGTTTAAAAAGTTTTTTAAAAGAATGAGAATTTGAAAATTTTGATCGAGTTAAAAAAAATTATCGATTAAAATGAGCACAAGATATGTTTTGGCTTATTAAAATATTGGATTAAAATATGAAAAAAAAAATATGGATTAAAATCTTGGTTTTGATTTGGGCTTAAGTGGTTTAAGTGGCTTAAGTGGTTTAAGTGTTTTGGGCTTAAGTGGTTTAAGTGATTTGGGCCTCACTTCAAATTCGGTAAGATGATGTTCTTTATGGGCTTGTAGAAAATTGTAAGCTTATATCAGAATTTTGGGCTTGAGAAAGTTAAACACGATTTGGGCTTGAAATATGATTGATCTTGGTTTTGAATTGATTACCAGAAATGTAATTGATTTGAATAAAAACAATTGGGCTTATTAAGAACTCTAATTGTGCTTTTATTGCTTTGGGCCGATAGAAATCTTTGGGCTTGAAAATCAATACGGACCAATACGGAAGTAATAGTCAATATTCTAATTGTGATTTTATGTTTATGAGGGATTTGTACGAAGCAGGTAGAAGAACGAATACGGAATGAAAAAAAATATCAATTCTACTTGATTTTTGTTATGATTCTGAAAAACCGAATGCAGAGATCAAATCTAATCGATTGTTATGATCGAATGTAATTGATTGATTGTTGGATCAAATCTGAAAAATCAATTCTTGATTAAATCTGATTGCCGAACTCTTTTGCCGATGAACTAAATCGATCTAATATTTCTTCACTGCCGAACACTTAATCTATTTCTGATTCAATCAGATTGTTTGAATATCGGATTTGTTTGATTTAATCAGATCTGATTCCGAAATTGATTAAAATCAATTTGTTAGAATCAATTAGTTGGGATCGAACACTTGAATCAATTAGCCGAACTATGAAGAAGAAGCCGAACTTGGTGAAAATTGGGCTTAAGTTCAAGTTTGGGCCGAACTTGATAAAGTTCGGTATGGGCCGAACTTCAAGTAGTAAATTCAAGTGAGCCGAACTTCTAATAGCCGAACTTGGGCCGAACTTCTAATAGCCAAGGATGCTCGAGCCGAACTTCACTTAAACCTCGGCCGAACTACACTTTGAACTTGGGCCGAACTACACTTTCACTTCGGGCCGAAGTTCTTCATCAGGCTGAAGTATGCGAAGAACACAGACACGAACGTAACTTTTCTTCACTGTTGTGATTCGATTTTGCTCATTTCTTAACCAATTTGAATGATTCTTCTTGCTAATTGCTCGAAATCAATTTGCTAACACTTTGATCCGATCAATTTCTTCAATCCACAACACAAAAGCTTCGATTCTTCGATTTACAGCAACTTTTGAACGTTTTCACTTTTTCTCTAAAATCATCAAATTGAAGATGATTGTTGATGGAATGAATCGAATTTTGATTCTATTATGCTTAGAAACACTGGAGAAACACTAATCCATGATCAAATCTTCGATTTGGACAAAAAATTTACAACATTAAATTTCATTGACGAACATCAGCTTTTTCTTCAATTTTCTCAGATCTTGATCATTGTAGCTCGATTTTGGATCTTCTCTAAGAGAGATTTCGCTCTGATACCAATTGAGAGACCTAATGAAACTATAATCAAGCTAATCCATGAAGAAATGATGATAAATTGAAGAACTAGTGTGTGTTCTTGGTGTATTTAGTGTGTGTAAAAGAGAGAGAGAACGAGATGAATGAAACTTTCAGAAATGTGTATACAGTAATTGTGTGGGAAAGCTTACATTATAAGTCAAACAAGGAAGTATTTATACCTCCTACCTCTTAACACTATTCTAGTTAACTAACGGACTTAAAGGTCAAAACTATTACAATATTGGTCCTAAGAATTGCAATATTGATCCTAACAATTAGTCCTAAACCGATTTTTAAAACATCTCCGGTTCAAAAACCGGTTACGATCGTACACGTCTAGTTTTGACATTCCCTCGATTTTATGCCCGTTTTGCACCAACTGAATACCTATATAACAAAGGTAATTTGTATTAATAAAAAACTTATAATAGTTACTTGACAAGTTCATATATAATGCACATGATACGTACACTGCTTTTAAATTGATCGATGTCATATATTTTTACTAACTACCAGTGAAGATATATTTTTACTTCTAGAAAAGTATTTCTGTGATAAAAGGTCTCTTAAGGAAGCTGAACTTTATCTATAATGTAACCGATTAAACTATTATATTAACGAATAATGATATTAGTGCCTACTTATATGCCTATTAATTTGATAATGATAAATGTCAAAATCAAGTGATAATATGAAGAGAGAGAATTAATGGATATCACATGATAAGTTTATAAATGGATAGACATATAAGTAGGCACAAATATCATTTTTCTTATATTAACCATTAACTATCTAAAATATATATTTCCTCCGATTTAAAATAAGTGATATATTTTCCATATTTTGGTGTATGAAAATAAGAGATACAAATTAAAAACTTACATTATTTGGTAAAGGGTAGTAGGACACACACCTACTAACTATCTAATTTAATAAAGTGAAATAACATCTTTATCCTTACTTTTATTTTTAAATATCATTAATCTTATGTTATCCAAAATTTGTGAGACTCATTCCTTACTAAACATCCAATTAATCTAATTTAGTTATCATTATTTTATTTTATCTTAAAAAGAACAGTAAAACTAATCATATATCATTTATTTTGAATCAGAAGTATAAGGAAAGATTAAATCCATAACATCGAGTAACTTATTCAAAGTGGTTACCAGTACTGCGTTATCCAAATGGTTAGTCGTGATCAAATATATGTCATGATAAGTGAAAGGAAAATATCAACCGACATATATCACACGTGTCCATCGTATGCTAGAACAGGTTTTAATGTGCACGAATCCTGATGTACATGAATGCCACGTGTATGGTTATCTCAATGTATGCATCTTCATTTCACCACGTATGCTATCTTTTCATCATCTCAATCGCTCCTATTTAAACCCGCTAGAATCACATCAAATTCACCAAAACAGAACAACAAAATCAATATTCGATCAAGCATCGAGTCTTGCGTTTAGAAGTGTTTCTTGTACTTTTTCGTAATCTATTCTAGCTAGCGACAAAAGAAAAATGGCCCAATACGGAGGAAATCAGCAGTACGGACGAGAAGGTCATCACACCGATGAGTATGGCAACCCTATTCGGAAAACCGATGAGTACGGAAACCCTGTTCATTCCACCACCGGAGGAACCATGGGTGACTATGGTGCCACCGGAATGACTGGAACCGGTGAATATGGTGCCACAGGTCACCAAGGACTGGGTTCCAGAATTGGACAAGCCACCGGAATGACAGGAGCAGGTGCTCATGGTACCACCGGTCAGCACCAAGGGTTGGGTAGCAAAATCGGTCAGGCGACAGGAATGACAGGGACGACCGGTTCTTATGGTGACACCGGTCACCAGGGATTGACCGGAACAGGCGGTCATGGTACTGGTACAACCGGTCACCAAGGGTTGGGTACCAAAATAGCTCAAGCAACGGGAATGGCAGGAACCGGTGGTTATGGTACTACCACCGGTCACCATGGCGTAGGTACTGATAACCAAAGCGGCCTTAGCTATGGTGCGACCGGCCACCAAGGTCTAGGCACCGGAGCAGGTGCGACTGCAGGTGAATTTGGCACGTATCAGAATCAACCTAGTGCGACTCCTATGGGTGGTGCCGGCATTGGTACCGGAACCGGAGCTGGATACGGAGGGACCACAACCGGAGCAGGCGTTCTTCATCGTTCAGGAAGCGGCAGCTCAAGCTCTGTAAGTCCATTAAATAACATCATTTTCTTTTTAATTTCGAGTATATATCGTGTTCTTTTGTGATTCTAATGTGTGAATTAATTGATAATTAATTTGCAGTCTGAGGATGATGGGATGGGAGGAAGGAGGAAGAAGAAGGGAGTGATGCAGAAGATTAAAGAAAAGCTTCCCGGAAATCACGGAACAGATGAGCAGCAGACGCACACTACGACCACAACAGGTGGCGGTTATGGTGAGAAGAAAGGGATGATGGAGAAGATCAAAGAAAAGCTGCCTGGACACCACTGATTCATCAAATATATATTACGAGTTCGATCGAGGGTGAATGTGTACATAGTTTAAAAAATAAAATATAGAATAATACTTGTACTAGGGTCCCGTTCCACACGTATGTAGGTTGACGGCCACCCAAAGCAAGTTTGGTGATGTTACTTTGGTTTGGTGTTTCTGTTTCTTGTGTAATTTGGGTTTCGGTTTCTTGTTTCTTGTTTTCATGTTTGTGTTTTCTTTATGGAATATGGTTTTACTTCACGAGTTTGTTTTAAAAAAAGTGCCATATTTTTACTTAACCGTCCCAACTTACATTTGAGGTTACATTTGCATCCCTTACATATTGATCTCTCGTTTTTAACATATCCTATTTGGATACCGTATAGTCTCGTTAACTTAAGAAAAAATATGTACCTATTGCTTTTAAGAGCGAATTACCTCTAAGGTCCTTGCACTAGTACAGAAAAGATTTGAAGGTGCGCGCCTTAAAACATTCATACTGCCGCAGTAATAAATCATATTCGCACAATAAGATAAACAGCCGCCTCAACAAACATATTAGTTGGAGCGGTCCCTGAGAAACCGCAGTAACATAACATTTGTTGGGGAGCATTCCTACCCAGGAGATGACACTTGAACAAAGAAAGGGGATCCAGAGGCCAGACAAGGTTCTTTTGCTCTCTGTTTCATCGAGTGTGATAAAGTGAGGAAAGCCGAGGAAAGAAGCAATAACTTGCCTTCGTCGGCTTACTATTCAAAAAACCTATTTTATTCATCTAAACTATTTTATTCAAAAAATAAAGTCCTTCAATTCACAAACATTGTTCAAGTTATATAGTAATTAAACGTTTTCAATCTTGTGCAAGTAATTAAACGTTTTCATTAAATAGTAATTAATGCCGGTTCAATACGAATTAAGAAGAAATAAAATGTTTTCATTCCCATGGAAGATTAGTTACAAGTTACAACCTAACGACAAACAACACCAAATTACCAAACCTAATATACATGGCAATCAAAGAAGAGAAACACTGAACGTAAGCCCATTACCATTGTTTTTTTCCACAACATCAAGGGTGAACTTCACATTTTGGTTCCTTTGGATGCTATTCCTCCTTCTGAACTCAACAAAATCACCACATAGAGTCATATGGTCCATAAAACCAACACTCCTTCGATCACCGTGGATTTTCAAATCATAAACTTTGCTGAAGACATCAGGATTTTCTACTAAAACAAGAGGAGGCTCATTCCAAAGGCGGTGATCCCGGACAAATTTTGCTGGAATAGTCTGAAACAAAAATAAATTAATTACTTTATACAATTAAATATACTTATTAACAAGATACATACAATTCTTTTCTTCATGGAGGAACGCCATTCTATAACGAAGAAATCAGGTGGAACTTCATCATGATGTGGGACTTCTTCATACGGGCCGTAAGACACAAATACATGATCATGTGGAACATCATCATCGTGTGGGACATCATCATCGTGTGGAACTTCCTGTGGTAATTCTTGATCAACACTAAAATCACTCATGTTGTAAACATACAAGTATCTAAAACCAATGCTAACTGCATGCGTTATATATAGAACTGATTTTGGCGGGAGTAGAAGTTTTGCCGCGCATCCTAAAAGAACCACACCTCCAAATTGTCATTTTGATAATTGCTGCAGCATCATCAAGATTCACTTACGTACACGAACTATATATATATATATATATATATATATATATATATATATATATATATATATATATATATATATATATATATATATATATATATATGCTCTAGTTGGCATGTGAATCTTGATGATACCCCAACAGTTAGCAATAAAATTTAACATCTTCATATATGGAAAAGTATACTTGAGAAATGGTAATTACAATCAAATTTATATAGCGGAAAATTAATTACGATTGTAACTTTTTTCAACCAAAACAATCATAACATGTATTGGAGAATCTCAAGAAATATTTGATTCCGCAGTCTAATCTAGTTACTGCATGGATAAACATCAAGAAAAACACATTTTTTGGAGCGGTCGTCTCGTTTTTTGGAGCGGTTATCTAATAGGGTTTATGCAAAAGCTGATAAACCTATCTGCAATTTTTACGGCTTTAAATACAATATCAACTACAAACTAACTACTAATATTTATTCCATGCATTAAGTTTTCTATCAACCCCCATTGATAATAGTAAAATTAAAATATTATTATTAGTAATATTAAGTGCGGCTCTTTGTTTATTTAGAGCAGTTACGTTGCTTTTACGCGCCAAATTTATTACACGACATTTTGTTTCCTCTGTTAGTTATTATATAAAGAGATTAACCATGAGTTATAATCAATTACTATATCTCCCACTGTGATAAGAGATCACTTACTTTTGATCATGATGAGTTCATCACATCCAGAAACGCATGTTATTGTGTCCAGTGACGATGAGATTGACGATTTTCAAATTGATGATCCACTAATAGTTAGTCATTACTTCGCAGTCAAATGGAAGGAAGAAATAACAAACACAATTGTATGTAGAAATTTTGATTTTTTCTTGTATATTATTGATAACAAACACAATTGTATTTTAATCTTGATGAAATTTTAATTTGTTTATCTTTTCAGACAGTACCGGCAAAGCTCGTGAAGGATCACGATCTTTACCGTTATAGAAAATGTTGCTTGGATAATGGAGATCGATTTTATAAACTCTTCGACATGACGAACCTTGGTGATCGATACAGGGCCATAGAGGAAAAACCTTTAGAACCCATGACCATTCATGGGGATTTTGTGGATTTCAAGCAGAGTTTGGGAATAAGAAACAACCAATGGGTTTGTTTCACGATTGATCTGGAGAAGAAGAACTGTCGTCTAGGGTTGTGGTTCAATGTTCATATGTTTTAAGTGTTGGTTTTCATTGTTTTCTAATATTTCTTGTCTGTAATGGTCGTGTTTTCCTTTTAACTGGAATGAAATATTTGGTTTCTTATTAATTTGTTTATTTTCATGAACATATGCATGCCCTGTTTCAACAAATTAATTAATTATATTGGCAAACAAAAACAAATTTCATAAAAATACAACGATGCATGTTGAATTCAAACCAAAATGTAACAAACTATTACAAATAAACCCAAAACAAGGACAACATAAACACAAAGCTAACAAAGATGCATGCATATATATATGTTGAATTCAGAGAAGAGTGACTTTGAAGATAACTCCAACACCATTGTTTTTTGCTTCGAGATCAAGGGTGAACATGACATGTTGGTTCGTGCGGATGCCCATCTTCTGTTTGAAGCCGACCATATCACCATTGATAGTCATATGGTCTATAAAACGAACATTGGACCTCCTTCGATCACCGTGGCGTTGTAAATGTTAAGGCAAAAAGCCTTACCCCTTTGTGAATCTTAGGATAACAAAACAACCTAGACTAGCTTAGATTAAATAGCAGATTAAATTAGCTAAGTTAGGAGTGATACTGAGTTCGGCCAGTATTGGCCACTCAGTATCAGCACTCAGTATTGGAAAACCAATACTGAGTAGAAGGACTCAGTTACAAGTCAGTATTGTAACGGACTAAGATCAAATCCCTTGATCTTAGTCATTTCCTTAGTTTAGTCCTTCGGTTACTCCTTTGCCATCATGTAAGATCTCTATAAACATTATAAATAGAGATCACCTTGCAAAGGAGTACTTACCAATTTACTTTAGACTTTTATATCCTATTGTAATTGATCAGTGGTATTGCTATTCCGCAGCATACCACACTTAGTGGAATTATACATTGACTAAAATCTTGTTCTAAACATTATTTGTCTTAAGTATTAATGATCCAATCAATTTACTAAGTAATCCAGGGTTGTTGTGACCTAACAACTGGTATAAGAGCAGGCTAAATTAATCTTTATTTAGTCGATCTATAACCCTGGCAGCCATTCCCTATATTTATCCCTCCAACACTCAAAAAATCCAAAATGTCTACTATCATAGCACCGGTTATGTCTGGTAAGGGAGTGCCCATCTTTGATGGAAAGGACTTTCATCAATGGAAGCTTAAAGCTCAGTGGTATCTTGAATCTATTCACCATGAGATGCTCACTGTGCTGAATGATGGTCCCATCATTCCACAAACTGTGGAACCCGTTGCTGCTACTGATGATGCTCCTGAGAGCACAAGGACAGTTCCAAAACTAAAACACACCTGGACTGATACTGATCGTCAGTTATTCAGTCTAGACTCAAGAGCAAAGGGGGTGATTGGTAATGCTGTTACCAAAGAAATACTTAATGCAATTATGAAATTGCCAACAACAAAGGTTATGTGGGACAACCTATCAGTCACCTATGAAGGCACAACAAAGGTGAAGTTGCAAAGAAAAAGCAACATGAGAAGAAAATATGAAAACTTCTTCTCAACTCCTAATGAAGACATCACCACTCTCTATAACAGGTTCAATACTGTTAACCATGATTTAATAAGTGTAGGCATTGTGAAGGAGGAAGGAGAGCTTGTTCAAAAGTTCTTGGATAGTCTACCTCAACAATTTCTTGACATGACAAATTCTGTCAATGCTGCTAACAATATTGAGTCATACACTCTTCAAACTTTATATGGTCTAATGTTGAATCATGAGGAGAATAATGCTGCAAGACTGATCAACTGGAAGAAAACTGACAAGTCTTCCACTGGCATGGCTCTAGTTGTGCAACAGGCATATACTGTGACTGAGCCAGAAGAACCAGAAGTTGATCTTGCTGATGCTGAGGCAGAAGAGCTTGAAACTCAAATGGCTCTTATGTTTATGAAGCTGGATCAGTTGAAATGAAGAGGCTTGGTGTAACGCCCCGAAATTTTTAATAATTAAATAATATTTTTAATAAATTTAAATTGGGTATTAATCATTTTTATTTATTTAATTTCAATAAATGTGTGACGTTTCTTCTAGATGTATTATGTAAATATTAGTAATATTATTAATTATCAAGATCTGATTTAATTACAAATCGCTAGTTGACAATTCGATTGCGTGACGTTTTAAATCCCGAGTTTAGCTGATAGCCAGGCCGGCCGAAGGCCAAGGCCAAGACTGGTAGACGCCTTTTAACCGGTATACGCCTAGTCTAATTGAGCCCGACTCTCTTTGTAAATAATAATCCGGCCCGACTCTCTTCTGGTTTCCGAAGCCGATCCTTTCCCCTTTTGGTCCGGTATTGTTTAATTGTGAAAAGTCTTTTCGTGATAAAATCCCAACCCCAAAGAGGCTTAGAGCCCGAGCGTGATTATATATAAACTTGCGGCTACTTGACACTTGCCCTAACCCGATCGGCTGAATCCTAAGACACTCTTGAACTCGGCGACACGCTGATCGATCGAGAATTCGGCAGGCGTGAAAAGATTGTGACTGAAGGAGGAAGAATTACGAGTCCGGTCGTGTAGCCGCATTGAGTAAGACCGATATTGTTTTCTTTGCTCTAGTTTGTTTCATTCTATTCGATCTCCTATTACCGTACGTTTCTGACTTTGATTGAATCGGGACTGTGTTGCAAGCGAGCAGGAAGGGACGGACCGTTGGTTACACCGATCTAGGGCAGGAACCAATTAGCGGGTCTCGATTAGAGTATCACCCGTTCGGTAATCGCAGCTCCTTTTTCCTTATTCGATAGTAGCTTTAGTGTCATTGAATTGTTGGTTCTAATCAGTCGTCTATAGGGTCTTAGGGCTGCATGCTAATGACTGATAACAAACCCAAATCGTTTTAGTTGCTGGCAGATTCGAATTGCTATATTGATGGCTGTTTTTAGGTGTCTTAAAGGCCGAATTGGGGGAGTTACATCTCACAGAGATTTATAGCCCTCTGAGTTAGCTTTCCAAGTTGACCGAGAACTCATTAAATGGATATACGGTTTAAAAGTTATAACGGTTTTAATATGCTGCTGTTAGGATTATGACCTGTGCGATATGTCCGTCTTGCGACACTGTTTTGAGACATTTAGAGTCTGTTTTGGCCAGTGACCGTCTCACAGTAAATTGTAGGTCTGATTGTCTTCTAGCCATGGTAAAAAGATGGGGAAAATATAATGAACCCTTTAGGAGTTATGGAAGGTTCCGTGAGACTGACGGGGGCTGCCAGTTTTCTGAAATAAGCCCTCGGGTAGGATTTTAATACCGGGTTTCGTTTTTTTTTTGGTTTTAGGACCGTCTAGGAGATAAAGTGCTGTACCTTTGACTGTCAGGAATCCTTTGGAGCTTACGTTTCTCGAGGTGAGTATTCTCACCGTGTATTCAGTTTTAACGTTGTACATGCATGACTTACGTGTTACATTTCTTGCACTATAGTTGTTATCTGAGATTGATCCGTTATCTGAGATTGATTTGTTATCTGAGATTGATTTGTTATCTGAGATTGATCTGTTATCCGAGTTA
The DNA here is from genome assembly GCA_963853835.1 of Calendula officinalis. Taxonomy (NCBI): domain Eukaryota; kingdom Viridiplantae; phylum Streptophyta; class Magnoliopsida; order Asterales; family Asteraceae; genus Calendula; species Calendula officinalis. The sequence continues at coordinate 22,807,523 of OY970823.1, forward strand.
TCTGTTATCTGAGCTTTCTGTGATCTGACTTTCTGAGTTCTGAGTTCTGAGTTTCTGAGATTTGAGTTAAACATTAAACATAATATATCTGACTTGACACCGAAGAGCACTGGTGTCAGACGTTTTGACTTGGCACCGAAGAGTACTGGTGCCAGGCCTTTTGACTCAACACCGAAGAGTACAGGTGTTGAGGTGGTGTGAGGCGGGTCGAGGTTGATCTCTCGTCCCAAGTCACCCTAGCGCGCTATATAAATTAAAATCTGAGTAATAAAATCCGAGAAATAAATCTGAGTAATTAATCGAGTAGATTCTGAGTAGGAGTACACCGATGTGCCCTCATGTGTTGTATGTTAGGATTGTTTGCATTTTGAGATATTCACTCAGCTTCTCCAGCTGACCACTATTTTCCCCCACATTGTTTCAGGTACCAGCAGAGGAAAGGAGAAGGTGGACGGTTGACCGCTGTATCTTTCATTACCGATGTGGACGGCATTTAATATTTTAAAAACACTTAATTTTAACTATTTCCGCATTTAATATATTTTTAAATGAAAATACTATTATTGGGATTTAATTATTCGAGTTATTGGGACCTTTTGATTATAATTTTGTTTTCAAAAATTTTAAAAATCTTGTAAATTTTAGGGTGTTACAAGTTGGTATCAGAGCTCTGACTTGAGGGATTTGGGTTCGCAAGGGGCGAATTCAAACTCAAGTTTGAGTATTGAGTTTTTAAAAAAACGAGAAAAGAGTCCAATATTTTTCTGAGAAAAGTTTCCACATCAAACATACAGCATGTCACGTCGACCTCTCGCTTCCTACTGCCGGTAATATTTAAGAGTATTATTTAATTGAGATTTTGCTATATTCTGAGTATAGACGAGTAGCATATTCTGAGAATTTTCGGTGTAATTCCTGAGAGAATTACTTGTGGATTGTATGGCTAAACATATATGTATATAGACATACTATTATGAGATTCTATAATTTTGAGTATAATTTGAGCATAATTTAGATTTTAATTCTTAGAGTTCTAGATATTTATATATATGAAAAAATATATACTAGAGAAATGTGAAATTATAAAAACTAATGAGAAAATAATAAAAGTTTCCAATTTAGAGGAACACCTAATAGAGTTGAGATGAGATTTATAAATTCTGAGAAATTTTAACCAAAAGTGTAATAACGGGATATTAATTTATGATATAAAATTCATAAGCTATGTAATGAGAAGCATGCTTTGAGTAAATGAGAAAAGAGAAAATTATTAATATTAAAGGGGAGTATTAACTTTTCGTATTGGGAAAATATTAAAATCTTTCATATGGGGAGAAAACACTTAATAGACCGAGTTATTTAAGCGAGTAAATCAGAGATTAGTAAATCAAATTGATTAGGAATATTTTTATGAGGATTTTCCAAGTTGAGTAAAAGAAAGAATTATTAAGTCAATAAAATGGGAAATAATTACATGTAGCTGAACGAGAATTATTAACAGGATCTAAAAGAGAATTATTGATCAGGGTTAAAAGAGAAGTTATCTAAATGAGAAACTAAAATTTTCGTGAATACAACGAATCACGAGATATAATAGTTAAGCAGATTCCATATTAAGGTCAACAAGTTAGTAATTATTGAAGAATCATTAAATTGAGAAAAAAAGGGGAAAAACATTTCGAGTAAGTAGGTTAAATTGCCGGGTGCAAAACTAAATGTGGATGACAAGTTAAGTGACAGATTAATGAGTTCACACTGATAGCTTAAAATAAACTATGTAAGTTTAATAGACTAATTAATTGGGAAATTGCTGAGTCAAATTAATCAGATATTATTGAAGCTCATCTTAAAAGAGTAATTATATAAGAGGATTAAGAGGAAGCTAACGTCATCAATTTGATGATGATTTATTTAAAAACGAGTTAAAAGAGCGATAAATTGAATCAAATTAAACGAGGAACGCAATAACTGAGAACTCTGACCAAAAAGATATTAATCGACATGCTCACAAATTACAATAAATTTATTATAACTGTGAAGAGGATATAAGTCATATTTATGAGGAATGATAAATGGCATATCCAAATGAAAAGTTTAAAAGGAGATTTGTATTGTGAAAATAACTAAGTGGAAATATTTCTATGAATCTGAGTTATCCGAGTATCGCGTACGAGACTAAATGTACGCATGAGTTCTGAGTAATGTTTATGAGGTTTTGAGTAACCACAGCCGAGTGCATATCTGTATTTATCAGATATTGAAAATAAACTTCCTTTCTCCTGAGTGTGATTAAAATTCCTTTCTTCTGAGTGTGATTTGTTGGTGGGTTTATATGTGGGAAGTTGTAAACTTTGGGATCGACTCGTGACCAAACAGAAGTAGGTGTCGAAAGTAATAGAGGGCCCCTATTATCGTACACACCGAACTTTTGGTTGGTTAGGGGGAAATTTTGAAGGGAACGATGGACCAATGCTTGTTATGGTGAACTTAGTATGTGTATCCTAGTTGTTTGTGTGACTACATATTTGCTTGTTTATTTTGGTAAACAATATTAGTTCCAAACTCGAGGACGAGTTTTTCTCCAAGTGGAGTTGAGTAGGGGTAAAAAGGAAAATTGTCAAGAAATAATTATCATTAATTATTATTTATAAAAAAAAAAAAAAATATGAGCATGATGCTTATGCAGAGAGATTTTGTTGGTATGAATTTAAAGCGCGAAATCTAGATACATATAATTGATCAAATAAATTATAAGTATAACTATCAAATCAAGCAGTTGAGAATAATTAAATTTATTCTATGGGTAATTATAGAGTTTACAACAAAATGATAGATCGGGTTTACTGGAGAAATTAACAAATCAAGTTAATTGGGTTGAATGAATATCATGCAAAAGGGAAGTAGTAATACTACAATTATATACAAATAAGACAGTATACTTATTCTTGGGTGGTTATAAATGTGATAATGAGAAATCATTAAATTAAAGTGATGAGAACTTACTAATGAGTCGAATATGAGAAAACTGCTACAATGAAATTTTGAGGCAAATGAGTTAAAATGAGATCGGTAATTTGCTGGTAATGAGTTATTATGAAAACGAGCTAAATGATAGAATTTTATTTTGATTAATTATGGAGTAATTTTGAGTTATAAGAAATTTACAAATCGAGTTACATAAGCAAATTAATAAGATGAGGCAAAAGAGAAAAGTATTAAATTAACGGGAAATGTTATTCAAAATTTTGAAGTATTATAAAGTGTTATGAGTTTTGAGGTATTATAAAATTATATGAGAAAACTCTATTTATGAATAATTATTAAACTTGAGATGAGAACAACTATTTAATAAATTTATTTTGAACTTAGGAGAAATTTCGAAAAGATGAGAATGTACTGAATTGATGAACCATGAGTAAACCGTAAATTTTAGAATGAAGTGTAACTGCGAATTGATTAAATGAGAACTAAGGAATTAATTCGTAATTTGAGTAACGAGAAATCATTATAAATAGGAGTATGAAATTTTTATTGGAATTTTTATCAAGAGACATTTTAAATTGTGTAAAATCAGTGAAACACAGTATTAATGATCGTTAAACTTCGAGGAAGGAGAAATCATCTATTAAATTATGATCGTGAGACCACTAAATGTAGTCGAATGAGAACATGTTAAAGAGAGTGAATTGACAAGATTGTTAATTTATGCTAATTAGAGAGTTATCAAAATGAATAATATCCAAACCTTATGGAGTGAAGTAGCGATAAATAGTTAAAGAAGAGTTATTTTGAGAACCAATAACACGGTTGAGAGAGAGTATATCATTCCAAGTATTATAAGCTGGTAAATTGGAACACGCGAGTAGTAATAAGAATGAGTAAAAATGTGATTTATACCTAATGCTATTACTTGTGAATATTATTACCTCATGAGTGGTTACTGAGTTAGAGTTTTGGGGGTGTTTCTGAGTTAAGAGTTATGAGTTTGCTCCTGAGTTATACATTTTTGAATTATACTCCTGAGATATGTTTTGAGTTATTTCTGAGTGGGACTTCTGGGTTATATTCCCAGATTGTATTTTGGAGTTATATACCTGAGTATATGAGAAATCTGTGTGATATGTATATTCCTGGTGATTTATTTGTGCGGTTTTTATATTAATTGATAATGGTGTAAACCGCTAAATTATTTATTATGTTGTTAACAAACTGTTGACCCATAGAGTAGAGGACCTTCCGAGTCATTTGATGGAGTTATGCGGGAAGAAAATTTTCCATAAAAACTTGTCATCGTCATGAGAGACCCGAGTGTGATTGTGCAAATGGTTTGGATGACCTGGTACTACGCTGAGCATCTGGTATCGTCAACAAATCAATAGTAAATTTCCAAGTGGAGTTGAATCGGTGATTCAACGCGACGTTAATCGCTGAGTGCAAAAAGTGTATCCGAATGCGAGAGCAAGAAGACGCCTTTAGTAGAGTATCGTGGTGTATTTTATGCTCATTATCAACATTTTCTTTGCATACTGAGATCCATAGTGAGCATCCTGACCTTATTTCTTTTAGCCTTATCGTTTTGCGCCACTAGAGGCGGATAATTGTATGAGCACTTGCGTGATCTGGAGTTCATTTTTTTATATTAAGTAAATTCACCAGGAAGAGCTTCTTTTTATTCATAACTTTATCGTTTTTATTCTCCTATTCCATTTGAGTATGCATGTCGTAGGTCGCCCTGATGAATATCCTTTTCATTCTTAACCTTATCATTTTGTTTTCTTTCCCCATTTGAGGACGTGTGTCGTTGGCGAGTATGAGTCGAGACGCGAGATTACTACCCTGAGTTCCTTCCGAGCAATGACTTCGGGGACGAAGTCTATTTCAAGTGGAGTTGAGTTGTAACGCCCCGAAATTTTTAATAATTAAATAATATTTTTAATAAATTTAAATTGGGTATTAATCATTTTTATTTATTTAATTTCAATAAATGTGTGACGTTTCTTCTAGATGTATTATGTAAATATTAGTAATATTATTAATTATCAAGATCTGATTTAATTACAAATCGCTAGTTGACAATTCGATTGCGTGACGTTTTAAATCCCGAGTTTAGCTGATAGCCAGGCCGGCCGAAGGCCAAGGCCAAGACTGGTAGACACCTTTTAACCGGTATACGCCTAGTCTAATTGAGCCCGACTCTCTTTGTAAATAATAATCCGGCCCGACTCTCTTCTGGTTTCCGAAGCCGATCCTTTCCCCTTTTGGTCCGGTATTGTTTAATTGTGAAAAGTCTTTTCGTGATAAAAGCCCAACCCCAAAGAGGCTTAGAGCCCGAGCGTGATTATATATAAACTTGCGGCTACTTGACACTTGCCCTAACCCGATCGGCTGAATCCTAAGACACTCTTGAACTCGGCGACACGCTGATCGATCGAGAATTGGGCAGGCGTGAAAAGATTGTGACTGAAGGAGGAAGAATTACGAGTCCGGTCGTGTAGCCGCATTGAGTAAGACCGATATTGTTTTCTTTGCTCTAGTTTGTTTCATTCTATTCGATCTCCTATTACCGTACGTTTCTGACTTTGATTGAATCGGGACTGTGTTGCAAGCGAGCAGGAAGGGACGGACCGTTGGTTACACCGATCGAGGGCAGGAACCAATTAGCGGGTCTCGATTAGAGTATCACCCGTTCGGTAATCGCAGCTCCTTTTTCCTTATTCGATAGTAGCTTTAGTGTCATTGAATTGTTGGTTCTAATCAGTCGTCTATAGGGTCTTAGGGCTGCATGCTAATGACTGATACCAAACCCAAATCGTTTTAGTTGCTGGCAGATTCGAATTGCTATATTGATGGCTGTTTTTAGGTGTCTTAAAGGCCGAATTGGGGGAGTTACATCTCACAGAGATTTATAGCCCTCTGAGTTAGCTTTCCAAGTTGACCGAGAACTCATTAAATGGATATACGGTTTAAAAGTTATAACGGTTTTAATATGCTGCTGTTAGGATTATGACCTGTGCGATATGTCCGTCTTGCGACACTGTTTTGAGACATTTAGAATCTGTTTTGGCCAGTGACCGTCTCACAGTAAATTGTAGTTCTGATTGTCTTCTAGCCATGGTAAAAAGATGGGGAAAATCTAATGAACCGTTTAGGAGTTATGGCAGTTTCCGTGAGACTGACGGGGGCTGCCAGTTTTCTGAAATAAGCCCTCGGGTAGGATTTTAATTCCGGGTTTCGTTTTTTTTTGGTTTTAGGACCGTCTAGGAGATAAAGTGCTGTACCTTTGACTGTCAGGAATCCTTTGGAGCTTACGTTTCTCGAGGTGAGTATTCTCACCGTGTATTCAGTTTTAACGTTGTACATGCATGACTTACGTGTTACATTTCTTGCACTATAGTTGTTATCTGCGATTGATCCGTTATCTGAGATTGATTTGTTATCTGAGATTGATTTGTTATCTGAGATTGATCTGTTATCCGAGTTATCTGTTATCTGAGCTTTCTGTGATCTGACTTTCTGAGTTCTGAGTTCTGAGTTTCTGAGATTTGAGTTAAACATTAAACATAATATATCTGACTTGACACCGAAGAGCACTGGTGTCAGACGTTTTGACTTGGCACCGAAGAGTACTGGTGCCAGGCCTTTTGACTCAACACCGAAGAGTACAGGTGTTGAGGTGGTGTGAGGCGGGTCGAGGTTGATCTCTCGTCCCAAGTCACCCTAGCGCGCTATATAAATTAAAATCTGAGTAATAAAATCCGAGAAATAAATCTGAGTAATTAATCGAGTAGATTCTGAGTAGGAGTACACCGATGTGCCCTCATGTGTTGTATGTTAGGATTGTTTGCATTTTGAGATATTCACTCAGCTTCTCCAGCTGACCACTATTTTCCCCCACATTGTTTCAGGTACCAGCAGAGGAAAGGAGAAGGTGGACGGTTGACCGCTGTATCTTTCATTACCGATGTGGACGGCATTTAATATTTTAAAAACACTTAATTTTAACTATTTCCGCATTTAATATATTTTTAAATGAAAATACTATTATTGGGATTTAATTATTCGAGTTATTGGGACCTTTTGATTATAATTTTGTTTTCAAAAATTTTAAAAATCTTGTAAATTTTAGGGTGTTACACTTGGTGTTAGCTCTTCCAATACTGACCCAAGATCAGATCTTTGCTATAGGTGTGGAAAGCCTGGTCACATTGCTGCTAATTGTCATACTAAGTCAACTGAAACTGATCAGAATGACAAGATTGCATACCGAGCTAAACGGTATAGAGACAAATATGTCAAGCTAAAGAACTGGAGCAAGGGCAAGAATGCAGCAGGGAATGGAGCACCTCATCAAGCACTTTACTCAGAAGCTTGGATGGATGAAGAGCTCAGTGATGATGAGGAAGAGGTTGAAAACAAAGCCTTTATGGCTTTCATTGAAGATGATTTGAAGAGCTCCTTTGAAAATGATATCAAAGAAGCTGAGAGGATGAGTGTTCATACTGACTGTGATTCCACTCAGTTGTACAAGGTGAGTTCCTTTCAAACTTATTCAGTGAATGAAAAAGAAAAGATTTTTGAGTATATGATTGTTGATCTTAAAACTTTAGTACAGAGAGAAAAAGCTTTAAAATTAACAATTCTTGAACTTGAAAGGGTAAATAATGAACACTTAGATAAATTAGTAAAATTTAAAGATTTAGAACTAAATTTTTTAAACTTACAAGACATTAACCAAAGATTAGCTGATAAAGCTCATTTACACAAATTAGAAAAAGAAAAATTTGAAAATCAGTGTAAATCTTGGGGAAATGCATCTATTAAATTAAATAAATGTCTAAATCAACAATTTCCAGAAAATGTAAGGGCTGCACTTGGTGTTGATCCTCACTTAAAAAATAGAAATAATTTTGCTGATTTATTTGAAGAATTTTCTGAAATGAACCCTATTCAGTTTGTAAAAGCAAAAACTTTTTGTGAAGTAGGATGTCAAACTGAGTCAGATGATGAGGATAAAATCATTTTTGAAAAATCAGTTGGTCCTTCCATCTGTTCTAAGTGCTATACTGAACTACAAGAGCTCAGTATTGAATTTCCTGAAAGAGAAATTCTTGATACTGACCTTGAAATTGTACAATATGACATTTCTGTTGTTCCTCCATTTGAAGTTTTATTTAACACAACTACTTTTGAGATATATAAAGAACCTGAGTCTACAGAAAAGAAAACCACTACTACTCAAAATGTTTTAACTAATACTGAATCTACAGGAACATCAAAGTCAACTACTCAAGAATCTAAAGAACCTGTTCAAGTTGTCATTCTAAAACATGATAAAAAGAAAACAACTTCAACAGGATCTTCAAGTGGCAAAATCAAGAAGTCAAATGATAAAAAGACTTCCATGCCTATTAAAAATAAGACACCAGAATCGTCTCCTTCAAAACCAGTCAAAAATAATATTAAAACTTCTTTAAAAAATGACAAAAATAACATTTTAAAATCTATTGGTGATCAGATCAAAGTTTTAAGTCAAAAGTTTGCAAAACTTACTTATATTGATCAACCAAAAATCAAACAGCTTTCTAAAATTCCTTATGAAAATATGTTCAGAAACAGACCTAGAAAATGTTATAGATGTCATCATATTGGACATAAAGGAGATGAATGCTGGACTGATCTCTCAAGTCCTAGGTACTCAGTACCAAAGAAAAGGAGAGAAACCAAGTCAGTATCACCAAAGAAAACCTCCAAGGTTTCCCCTAAAGTGATACTGACCTCTGCAATAAAAGAGATCAAGTCTATCAATGTTTCTCCTACCAAAGGTCCCATTCAAAAATGGGTTCCTAAAAAGAACTAATCCTTATTTTGTGTCTTGTGCATGGTGACAGGAAATGGTACTTAGATAGTGGCTGCTCAAGACACATGACTGGCAGTATGGAGTACCTTCTTAATTATACACCAGAGAAGGTCCTTCTGTCAAATTTGGAGATGATTCAATTGGAAAAACAAGAGGTTATGGTGTAATTAAGGCAGGCAACATAACTTTTAAAAGAGTTGCCTATGTAGAGGGTCTTAAACACAATCTGCTCAGTATCAGTCAGATGTGTGATGATGACAATGAAGCTCGTTTCAGAAAGGTTGCAGGAATCATCTACAATGATAAAGGGCAACCTGTACTCATTGCTAGAAGAGAAAAAGATGTCTATGTGGTCAACCTATCTGAAATAGATCCTACTATTCGAGTATGCCTGCTGTCTAAAGTCAAGCCAGAGTTGCACTGGTTATGGCACAAGAAACTTTCTCACATAAATTTCAGAAATATTAATGAGCTCAGTATGAAGAAACTGGTGAGAGGGTTGCCCACTATTACTTATTCAAAAGATAAGTTATGCTCAGCATGTGAAATGGGCAAGCAGAAGAAGAGTTCATTCAAATCAAAGGTTAATCATTCCATTAATGAACCTCTTACAATGATACATATGGATCTTTTTGGCCCCATCAGCACACCATCTTTGGCCAAAAAGATCTATACATTAGTCCTGGTTGATGAATTCTCAAGATACACTTGGGTTATTTTTCTCAAGACTAAAGCGGATGCAACAACAGAAATCATTGCCTTCATTAAAAGAGAAGAACTTCAAAAAGGCAACAAGGTCAAACAACTAAGAAGTGACCATGGTATTGAGTTTAAGAACTCAGTATTGGCTGATTTCTGTGAAGAAAAAGGAATCGTACAAAACTTCTCTGCAGCCTACACACCACAACAAAATGGTGTTGTAGAAAGAAAGAATAGAACCTTGATTGAAGCTGCAAGAACTTTGTTATGCCATGCTGGCCTGGCACTGAGCTTCTGGGCAGAAGCTGTCAATTGTGCAAATTTTACACAGAACAGAGCTACAATAGTCCAGAGACATCAAAAGACTCCTTATGAGTTATATAATGGCAAGGTTCCCAATGTGGAATACTTCCACATCTTTGGGAGTAAATGTTTTGTACTCAGTACCAAACAAAATCTCAACAAATTTGCTCCCAAAGCAAATGAAGGTGTGTTCATGGGCTACTCTCCACACTCTAAAGCCTTCAGAGTGTATATTATCTCAACTAAGATAATTGTAGAATCCATTCATGTCACATTTGATGAAGATCAGAATGAGCACTCCACCTCAACAACAGAAGACATCAGTGGCATAGAAATTCTATGCAATCCAGAAAACTCAATTGCTGAACAGCCCAAGTCTCACCCATACTATGTTGATCATGGTATGCTTGATACTGATCAAGAAAGAACTCAGTATAACTCAAATGTATCAAATTCTGAGGCAGACATTCCTGAGAACCTCAATACTGAGTCCTCAATACTTGATCTGAACAATTCCACCTATGAAGAAGGTGAATCTTCAAGTACATTTCAAGAATCCACCTCAGATCTGCAAAATCAAGAAGAATAGCAACCTGAAATGTCTAATACTGACCAGACTTCAGCTCAGTATCAGACAGACAACTCATCACTGCAACAAGATATTGTTGACCTTGTTTCAAATGCTCCCTTAGGAAACAATCTAAGGGAACACAGAGATCATCCTCAGTCTAATATTATTGGTCCAATTGAACAAGGTGTCCAAACAAGAAGAAAGTTAGAATTTGAACCCCAAGCAACTACAAATTTTTGTTTCTTCTCAAGCTTTTTATCTACCATGGAACCAAAGAAAGCTGATGAAGCTTTATTAGATGAAGACTGGGTAGAAGCTATGCAAGAGGAACTGACAGAGTTTGAAAGAAATAAAGTTTGGAACTTAGTACCACCTCCTGCTGGCAAAACTATTATTGGTACTAAGTGGGTGTTCAGAAACAAGATGGACAAGGATGGTGTTGTCAACAGAGATAAAGCAAGACTGGTTGCTCAGGGTTACAGGCAAGAAGAAGGCATTGACTATGATGAAACTTTTGCACCAGTTGCAAGAATTGAAGCTATTAGGCTGTATCTTGCATATGCAGCTTTCAAAAATTTCAAAGTTTATCAGATGTATGTCAAGAGTGCTTTTCTTAATGGAAAACTACAGGAGGAAGTTTATGTCAAACAACCACCAGGTTTTGTTGATCCTAAATGTAACGACCTGAAATTTTGTAAATAAATAAATTGTACAAAAATATGATAAATAAGGATAAATCGTTTAAAGAACGTAGGAATTGGTTTCGTGTCGTTTGGAGACCGTATGAGAAAGTTATGGACGAAACTGAGTCGAGACAAGGAACGAAAACTGCAGCCCTGCAGTGCAGGGGAGTTCGCGACGCGAACATTGGTTCGCGAACGCGAGTAGTCGACAGGGAATTTTGGGGTTTAAACGGTCGGAGTTCGCGAAAGGGTTCGCGACCAGTTCGCGACGCGAAGTACCAGACACGGGAAGTTCGCGAACGCGAACTATGGGTTCGCGACGCGAACTTGTCAGACAACATATTAAATGCGGGATTTCAGCCATAAATGCATAACATAAACCCTAGTTTTCCTTCTTGGCGATTTTCGAGCATAGTGGCTGATCTTGGGTGAAACCTTCTCAAAACTTTGGTTGATTTCACTCCTAAGTGAAGATTAAAGGTATATCTTCACTCCTTGACCTTTTTAGCTTTAGATCTATGTATTTTGATGGTTGGGTTTGAAACCCTAGTTATTGGGGGTTATGGCTTATGGTGAATAAATGGTGTATACACTTAATAGATGGTATATTAACAAAGGAAATAAGTGTATGATTATGATTTGTAAGAATCTTAAGGGTTGGTTAAACCTAGGGTTTGGTAAATCACCATAATTGGGGGAAATGAGTTAATAAGTGCTATCTAGAGACAGATGGACACATTGGTAGTAGAATGTGATGTTGATAAATTTGTGATTATTGTATTAGGCATTTGGTGAGGTCTTGGAAGGTTGACCGAATTGTGAAGCAAGGAAACTGACGTAAAGAATACGGTTGGAGCACTTTATTGCTAAGGTGAGTACGTGTGGACTTTACTGAGTACATAGTTATATGAAGTATTTTGATTACTTATGATTGGTCTATTTGATGTATGTCTAGACTTATTATGTGTTGAGTTAGTTTATATTATTGATATTAACTAACTAACTTGTTTGATGATTGATGTGATAGCCAAGGGCTTTGACTGGCATAACTGATAGAGTTATGATTAGAGATAGATGGTGGTGACGCGGGAGAGATCCCGGTCACTGAGACGAGTGTACATATGTTTGTACACAAAGCACTCGGGTGCTTCTAGTTCGCATATGTTTGCGTACTAGGCGATATGGGAATCTAATGCATATATGTTTATGTATTAGGTTCGATTGTGTTCTAAAACATATATGTTTATGTATTAGATATGACTGTGTTCTAGTGCATATATGTTTATGTACTAGATATGTATGCTAGGGAAGCAGGACTGATAGAGTCACCATAGAGTGACTAAGATGTGTTGGTAAAATATAAATATGTATTTATATACGATGTGATACTTGATATTATTGGGGTCTAAACCCATGTAGCTCACGAGACATTTTTGTGTCTCACGTACTCCTTGTTTGTTTGCTATGTACTCAGGTTCTGGACCGAGGATTTAGGTGCGCATGGATTGAGATATGCGGGGCCTAGAGTAGAAGATCATTAGAGCGGATTTGTGCTTAACCTTGGTTTTGATATATTTTGTAACACCAAACCTCATACTCTGATTTTCATATCAAAGGTTTTTGTAAATCCGTGTTTTGGAACTGGTCTTCTATTTATAAAAATGTTTTTATTTGGGCAAATGTTTTGTATTAAAAATTGAGGTGTTACAACTTGGTATCAGAGCTACTGTTTAAGTGAATTAGGTTGGATGTTTATCCTAGTCTTAGACTGTAGCATTAGGAATGTAAGATTCCTTGAGATCGATAGGTTGACCTTGAGACTTTATGTTAAGTTTAGGGTTGAACCTAGGGGACCTATGAAAGTTGATGTGAATATGGATGTTGAGTCTTATGCGACTATTGGATTGTACAAGAAGTACTAAATGTTTAATGTCTTTCGTATAGTCTTGGTAAGAAGAAACGGTGAACACTCGTCGAAGTGGGAAAGCCCCGGAAAACCGGGAGGAAGAGATGCATCATGTCGAGAGGGTTGAACAAGAAAGTCAACCATCGATGCATCGAGTGGATGAGTCGGAGGTTGGAGCTAATAGAACTCCGGCAACCATGGCGGATCTCCAAACTTTTATTGATCAACTCAAAGGGACGGTGGCCGATGAGGTGCACCGCATTATTGGAAACCGTGAGAGGTCAGGAGGGGATCGCGAATCCGAGGCCAAGTCGGACGAGAGAACCGGTGGTGGTGGCACCCGAGTGGAGAAATCCTCCACGGGTGGTTGTAGTGATGCTAGGGCACGGCCCGATGGAAAAGATGGTTGTTCTTTTAAGACTTTCATGGCTTGTAAGCCAAATGTATATACGGGTAGTTCGGACCCGAAGGTGACTATGAGGTGGATCCGAGAGACCGAGCGGGTCATCGGAAGTAGCAAGTGCAAGAAAGCGGATATGGTGACGTACGCGTCACAATTGCTAAAAGAGGATGTTATGGTTTGGTGGGACATAGTCTATGAGACCCTCGGGAAGGAGGTGATAGAGAGAATGTCATGGGAGGAGTTTACCACGAGATTGAGAAAGAAGTTTTGTCCCGAAAGGGATTTGGAGAAGATGCATGAGAAGTTTGTGACCCTAAAGAAGGGCGATATGACGGTCGAGAGTACTCGAGGGAATTCACGGGATTACTTCCGTTTGTTGCTAGGACCTACTCCGAGGAGAGGTCGAGAGTGGTTAGGTATGCTAGTGGGCTACCTTGGGATTATCAATTGGAGGTAAAGAGGGCGGTCACGCTAGGTGAGGCCATTAGTGCCGCCCGAGGTGTGGAAGAGGTGAACGAGGCAAGGGTTGCCGAGAGGGCCTATGTGGGCGAGAAGAAGAAAACCGAGAGTGGCTCGAGTAGTTTCAAGAAGGGGAAGTTCACGTCGAACTTCTCTAGGCAAGGAAGTGTAGCCTCGTGCAAGAGGTGTGGGAAGAATCATACCGGCGAATGCCGTGGGGAACCGAAGATTTGCCATGATTGTGGCAAGACGGGGCATTTGGCCCGGGATTGTAGATCCAAACCGGCGGCCGAGGTTGAGTGTTACTCGTGCCATGAAAAAGGGCATTATATTCACGTGTGCCCGAAGAAGAAAACCGAATCACTTGTGTCCACGTCGCAAAAGAAGGTGGAACCGGCGAGGGTGAAGGGACGATCCTTCCAACTCACCCGAGTGGAAGCAAAGGAGGCGCACGATGGGGTGTCAGGTACTTTATCTGTTAACTTCTTGTCAACTTATATATATCGTAGAATCGAGTCCTACTTTTGTTTATGTCTCACGAGTTGGTAGAAGGATAGATTGTGTCGATCGAATGGTTAGATGGAAAACGTGAAAACGAAGGTAAATGGGAAAACCTAAAGGGTAGAACGTGTTATTAGAATTTGGGAATTTGAAATAAATGGGGGATAAAGGAAACTTGACGTGGTTGTCGGTGTGGATTGGTTGAGTATGTATCGAGCCAAGATATTATGTGATCATAGCTTAACGGTTGGATTGCCGCGTGAATCAGTGATCATAGAAATTTAGGGTAAGTTGTATGATGAGAATATTCATTGGAGAATAATCTTTCTGGTTGTTTATATATATATATGAAAACTTAGATTTTTGGAAAAAATTTTGGACCGTAGTGTCGTATGTCGAAAGAAAATAATGGTCGATGTTAATAGGTAGTATAAAAGGTCGGACCGCGAGGTCGGTGAATATCGGTATCAAGCGAATGATAGTATAATGAAGTACTAAGTCTTGGTATGAAATTGTTGTTTGGATGAGAATTATGGAAATAGAAACCTTGAAAATGGAACTTGAATATTCGGCGAGAACCCGGATGGGTAATGTAATATTACTATACGTGAATGGTAAAGGAAAGAATGACTAAGGTAGGATGATACCTTAGAATTTATAAATGGAAAATATGTGGAATAGAATAAGTGTCGGGAATGACGAATTTTGATCGTTGAAAACGGTTAAGTAAAAGTTGACACATAGCCATAGCAAGTCTCGTGACGGGGTTGATGGATTCAACATTAAGGGTAAAAAGGACGATTATTGCTAAAGTGTCATGATAATGGTATGAAAATATGTGACATAGGGTAGTGTAAGACTACGATTGGGAAAAGAATATTCCTAAGTCCCACGATGTGAAAAGGTAGAACATCGAGTCTTGGGCCATTGGTTGTTACGTAATGGGTTGCAAGTGTGGGCCGGAGTCGAATGTTTGACTCAAGGATGATTGAAATTGCCGGCGAATTATGCCTAATGGAATGTAGTGGTAACTACTCCGGCGGTGTCAAAAGACTCGGAAATTGTTAAGGAAATGAACCGGTTAAGGGCGGTTAATGTGTAAGTGAAACGGTAAATAACAATTAGAGAATGTTATTAGTTACCCGTGGGGTACAATGCATGTGCATTAAGTGATGGCCTTGGAGGGCATATAATGATGGAAGGATAATATTATATGAAATGTGCTAAGTAGTATGTCCAAACGGAGACATATAAATAGGAAAGAAAACGATAATACGATTTTTGTGGGAGAGATGCTAGAATGCATGATGAATGATGTGATGATCGAATGGGTAAGATAGTAGCAAGGCTACACGATGCGAAAAGATAGATGTCAGATGACATTGGTGTGACATGTACATATGTTTGTATATGTGCATGATGACGATGATTATATGTTATTGGTGTGACATATGCATATGTTTGTATATGTGCAAGATGATGATGTTTAGATGGTATTGGTGCGGCATATGCATATGTTTGCATATGTGCATGATTGAGATGAATGGACGGCATATCAGTGCACGGTAGAGATGCTTAGATGGAACTAGCAGGATAAATATGTATACTCATGTATATAGGTGCTCTTGAACGAGTATAGCGAATGTAGAACCATGTGGTTAATGATGTATTACTATTATGACTGGTAAATGAGGACCTGGTTCGAAATGCGGGTTGCATTTAGGTCATGTAAGTGTAGGGAATGCCTACGATTTATAGAATAGGAGGAAAGAGAAACTCCTAGTGAGCGAATTATCATTTGATAACCAAAGTATGGTAAACTTGTATGAAATGGTGGAATTTGTTGCAATAGGAGAACTAATTCCGGTAATTGAGAATAGGAGTTATGAAATTGATTGATGTGACGCAAGGGTAGTTGAAAGAAAACTAAGTGATGGTTTGAGTGACCAAATATTGGTCAAGAATCGGTAAAGGTCGATGTGACCATATGTGAATGTACGACTCTCGGATAATTGGGAGAGAAAATGAAAGCGTGGAAAAACGGGGACAATTGTTAAGGGGTCAATATTGAGTGGAACCGGAAGTGAGATATTAGTGATGGTGCCCGTGAGTATGAAATTGATTAGTTGAAAGAGTATGGTTGACTTCACGTGAAAGTCAAGATTGACCAATTGGTGATTGGTTGACTTAGCCAAAGATGGGCTTAGACTCTCGTTATGAACGATTAGTGAATGTTGAGGGCATAATGTATCGATTGTATGTTTGTGTAAGGGTTAATGGAATAGTTGAAATAGTTGTAGTCAGATTATACGACTTTGACCCGTTTGGGTGTTGTCAAGATTAAATTTGGAAATCGAGTATATGATTGTAGATGGATCATAAAATTAAAGGTCAATTGTAAAGGAAAGGAGGATTTATGGGATCCTTAACGAGAAGGGAAAATGTTAAAGTGTAGTTGACTTTGTGCGTAAGTCAAAGGGTAGATGATGTGGGGATATACCAATGTCGGGATTTATCGGATGGGTCAAAGCTAGAGTTTGACATTCGTTTAAATCAACTAGTAAATGGTATGATGGTGTCATACCATTGTTATGAGAATGAAAAAAATCGGTCGAGAGAATGTCGGTGTTTTGGTCAAATTGTGAAATTTTGACCCGTTTGAGTATTATGAGTTTTTAAAAATTTGGGTCTTGACCGTCCGGACTTAACGGAGTTGAGTGGACGTTTGGATATGTAATGTTAACGGAAAGGGAATGAGGAGAATTTGATGGTAATGACCACAAGGGAATGAGAGCGGAATGCTCGGTTGTATGTGGGTTGAAATTCTTAGCGATTCCGAGGACGAAATCCTTTTAAGGGGTAGATAGTTGTAACGACCCGAATTTTTGTAAATAAATAAATTGTACAAAAATATGATAAATAAGGATAAATCCTTTAAAGAACGTAGGAATTGGTTTCGTGTCGTTTGGAGACCGTATGAGAAAGTTATGGACGAAACTGAGTCGAGACAAGGAACGAAAACTGCAGCCCTGCAGTGCAGGGGAGTTCGCGACTCGAACATTGGTTCGCGAACGCGAGTAGTCGACAGGGAATTTTGGGGTTTAAACGGTCGGAGTTCGCGAAAGGGTTCGCGACCAGTTCGCGACGCGAAGTACCAGACACGGGAAGTTCGCGAACGCGAACTATGGGTTCGCGACGCGAACTTGTCAGACAACATATTAAATGCGGGATTTCAGCCATAAATGCATAACATAAACCCTAGTTTTCCTTCTTGGCGATTTTCGAGCATAGTGGCTGATCTTGGGTGAAACCTTCTCAAAACTTTGGTTGATTTCACTCCTAAGTGAAGATTAAAGGTATATCTTCACTCCTTGATCTTTTTAGCTTTAGATCTATGTATTTTGATGGTTGGGTTTGAAACCCTAGTTATTGGGGGTTATGGCTTATGGTGAATAAATGGTGTATACACTTAATAGATGGTATATTAACAAAGGAAACAAGTGTATGATTATGATTTGTAAGAATCTTAAGGGTTGGTTAAACCTAGGGTTTGGTAAATCACCATAATTGGGGGAAATGAGTTAATAAGTGCTATCTAGAGACAGATGGACACATTGGTAGTAGAATGTGATGTTGATAACCTTGTGATTATTGTATTAGGCATTTGGTGAGGTCTTGGAAGGTTGACCGAATTGTGAAGCAAGGAAACTGACGTAAAGAATACGGTTGGAGCACTTTATTGCTAAGGTGAGTACGTGTGGACTTTACTGAGTACATAGTTATATGAAGTATTTTGATTACTTATGATTGGTCTATTTGATGTATGTCTAGACTTATTATGTGTTGAGTTAGTTTATATTATTGATATTAACTAACTAACTTGTTTGATGATTGATGTGATAGCCAAGGGCTTTGACTGGCATAACTGATAGAGTTATGATTAGAGATAGATGGTGGTGACGCGGGAGAGATCCCGATCACTGAGACGGGTGTACATATGTTTGTACACAAAGCACTCGGGTGCTTCTAGTTCGCATATGTTTGCGTACTAGGCGATCTAGGAATCTAATGCATATATGTTTATGTATTAGGTTCGATTGTGTTCTAATACATATATGTTTATGTATTAGATATGACTGTGTTCTAGTGCATATATGTTTATGTACTAGATATGTATGCTAGGGAAGCAGGACTGATAGAGTCACCATAGAGTGACTAAGATGTGTTGGTAAAATATAAATATGTATTTATATACGATGTGATACTTGATATTATTGGGGTCTAAACCCATGTAGCTCACAAGACATTTTTGTGTCTCACGTACTCCTTGTTTGTTTACTATGTACTCAGGTTCTGGACCGAGGATTTAGGTGCGCATGGATTGAGATATGCGGGGCCTAGAGTAGAAGATCATTAGAGCGGATTTGTGCTTAACCTTGGTTTTGATATATTTTGTAACACCAAACCTCATACTCTGATTTTCATATCAAAGGTTTTTGTAAATCCGTGTTTTGGAACTGGTCTTCTATTTATAAAAATGTTTTTATTTGGGCAAATGTTTTGTATTAAAAATTGAGGTGTTACACTAAATTTCCTAATTTCGTTTTTAAGCTTGATAAAACTCTTTATGGGCTCAAACAAGCTCCCAGAGCCTGGTATGATACCCTGTCTGAGTACTTAATTGAACATAAGTTTATAAGAGGTAAAATTGACAAAACATTATTTTCAAAAAGGAAAGGTTCTGACATTCTACTCATTCAGATATATGTAGATGATATTATTTTTGGCTCCACTGACAAGTCAATGTGTGACTGGTTTGCTAAGATAATGTCATCTCAGTATCAGATGGGTATGATGGGAGAACTTACTTACTTTCTTGGTTTACAAGTTGAACAAAAGCCTGATGGCACTTTCATAAATCAAAGTAAGTATGTGCATGACATGCTTAAGAAATATAAATTTGAAAATTTATCTTCCATGCACACTCCTATGGGTACTCAGGATAAAATAAGTAAAGATGAAACTGGTAAACCAGTATGTCAATCCACATACCGAGGTATGATTGGTTCTTTACTTTACTTAACAGCTAGCAGGCCTGATATTATGTTTGCAACTTGTTTGTGTGCTCGGTATCAGGCTGATCCTAAAGAATCACATATGAAAGCTGTTAAGCGCATTTTTAGATATCTTTCAAGTACTCCTAACATGGGTCTTTGGTATCCCAAAGATTCAAACTTTGATCTTGAAGGGTATACAGATGCAGATTTTGCAGGTTGTAGGTTACACAGGAAGAGTACAAGTGGAGGTTGTCAATTCCTCGGTGGCAGATTAGTTGGTTGGTCATCCAAGAAACAAAATTCAGTAGCAACTTCTACTGCAGAAGCAGAATATGTTGCTGCAGGAAGTTGTGGTGCTCAACTCTTGTGGATGCAGTATCAACTAATGGACTATGGGTTCAATTTTCAGAAAACACCAATCCATTGTGATAACAAGAGTGCTATTGCTATCACTGGAAACCCAGTCCATCACTCCAGAACAAAGCATATTGATATCAGACACCACTTTATTCGAGATAATGTGGAAAAGGGAAAGGTTGAGGTAGATTTCGTTCCTACAGATGATCAATTAGCCGATGTGCTTACTAAACCTCTCTCTGAGGAAAGGTTTATGTACTTACTAGGACAATTGGGTATGCTGAATCCTTAATTTTTCGTAAAATTTTCTGATACTGATTGATCAGTATTCCTTTCAATACTGACCAACTCAGTATCACTCGTCTGATTTATCAAAATTTATAAATTTTAATTTTTTTATTAATTATAGTTTAAATTAAATGTTTTTTATATATTTTTATTTTTTTTATTAATTTTTTTTAAACTCGGTATTGGAGTCCTGGAGTGATAGAACCGACTTTTAATCCTTATACTCCCCAACGGTAACCTTTCTTAATAAGAAAGTTACCGTTGATTCAGGATAAGGCTGTCAAATCAGCCGGTTTTACTTCCCAATACCGTTATTATCACTAAATTCAGTATAAATAACCGTTTTCTTTTTCTTTAATTTTTTTTAACAATTATTTCTTACTTTCTATTTCGATTCTCTCTGCGATTAACGATTTCACTATCTCTTTGCAAGCAAATTTCTCAAAATCAAAATCGCAGATGGCTAATTACAGATTCTTCGCACCGGAGGCTGCACCGGCTACTCAATTTCGGAACGACGAAGTGCCCAAATTTGCGAGGAACAACATTACCGCAAACTTTAACATTCCTTAAGCTTGGGCGTGCCCTGAATTCACTCATATGATCACGTATTTGAAGCATTGTCCGATCACGCAAGCATTGATTCGATCCCCTCGAGCAATTTATCCAGAAATGCTATGTGAATTCCGGTACTCTGCTAAACTTGACTCTCCGGACATGATTACCAGTTGGGTTATTCGAGAACAGAGAAGGGCTTTTGTCTCCACTGCTATAATTCGGGAAACACTGAGGCATCCTGCTCACGCTCAGTATGAGCCATTTGTCGATCGCACAGAGGCTCGCTCAGTGTTACCTCTTATTGGACGCAGAGGCACCACTGGCATTATTAAACGAAATGAATTTGGTCCTATGTGGGGTTTGTTAATATCTACACTTATTCGGTGTATGACCCACAAAACAGGAGCTTTGGATCAAATAAATGAATTTGGGATGCACATTGTTCATGCCATGTATCATGGTCGAGATATTGATTATGCTAGACTGATCTTCAATGAACTGGCCACTCTGATTCAGGCTCCCATCAGAGAACTCAATGTTCCTTTCTGCAGATTTCTTTCCCTCATTTTTCAGAATGGGATGCCTGCTCATATCTATGATGAGTTCAATAGTCCTAGAGTGCATCTTCCTCCACTTCATGAGAAGATTTATTTTTACAGGCCAAGAGAAGGAGAGCCTGTACTGAGTCACTCAATGTGGGCTATAGTTCAGGCACACATTAATGATGAACAAATTTTTGATACTGAATCAGAAAATGATGATACTGATGATGAAAGTGGTAATGGTGGGAATGATGATCAAGATACTGAGATGGTGGAAGTTCAACCAGTAGTAGTACAAGAACCAACACACATTTCTCCACAAGTACAGGATCCTGATGCTCCTCATATTGAAACAGCTTCTGATACTGAGCCCTCAGTAGATACACTATTGGTCATTCAAAGAAGAAGAAGTAATCTTTCCCCAGTTCTTATGGGAAACTTATCATCTGAAGAGATGAAACCCGGAAATGCTCCTTCCTTAACTGCATCTCTTCAGGCACAAAGCTTAGTCGCAGCCAATGCTGACCTTCCAGGTCCTGAACCAGAACCAACTGCTCAACATATTGAGGAACCCCATGATCCTCTTGATGTCGAACTTCAGTATGAGCAGCATACACTGGAAGGTGCAGCTGTCAGAAGAGAAGAAGCTCATGAAGGTGCTGGTGCCTCAAATCAGCATACAGAAGATCCAGCACCGACCTCACATGATGCAAGAAGAGAATCCGACAAAGTCTCAGGTATGAATTTCTAAAAAGCCCTAATCTTTTATATATATATATATATATATATATATAAAGTTTTCCCAAATAGAGACTATGTATTGGCTAGTACCAACTCAATACTGACCACAGTCTCAAACGAACTTTCAAATATATCCACTTATGGCCAACATAGTTAGCCCACTGCTGCTATGCAACATTCATACACTGAGCACCTCAATGATCATTGTCAGTCTACAGTTGTCTCAACATTTAAAGAGACAATGGTGGTTGATGTCACACTGACACCCACTGGTGCTGCTTGAATTATGTCCAACTTATTTTTGAGTTGGGTCACATGATTCAAGAAATGATCACAAACCTGGTAAGCCTCATTAGCCAAAATTTTCCATGGCTTTAGCCACATTTCTGTTATCACTCTGACACCGAGTGATATACATTGAAAATAATAAGAAGCACATCCCAGGCTTCGATTTCCCAAACCAAAACCTTTTAGTAAATGTGACCTATCCTATACCGAGTTACTTAAAATTTCACACTCACCTTTACTAAAAAATTTTCTTACACATGCTATGCACAAGTTCACAATATTTCATCGTGAACCAGATGAAATACAGACTTCACAAATCTGTTTATATGATTATAGAGTTAAACAACACCACAATTCTATTCGATAAACCTTTCTTACTAACCAGTTTTCTATTTTTGTTTCTTTAGCACCATCTGTGCAGGGCCAAAGGGCACAAGCCACTCAGTCTCAGGAAGTACATGGGGCTTTACAGACTATTCTGAATCAAATCCTGGCCATGCAGACCACTCAGAATAATATTCTGGCCAGGATGGATGCAATGAGTACTGAGATTGACACCTTAAAGCAATCAGTGGCACTCCTACAGCAACAACAACAGCCTCCACCACTTCCACAAACTCCAACTGGAGGAAATAATGATGAAGAAGGTCCTGCCACTGAGCCTCGAAGATCACCCTCTCCTGCACATTCTGAGGGTGCAAGGGATGCTGCTACTGAACCTATGCTCTCCCCAACTCCTGAAGATCAACAGGGGGACATAGGTGGTGATACTGAACCTATTTCCTCCCCATCCAATGATAACAATAAGGGGGAGAAAAGACAAAGAGACCAAGAGGTTGATCAACCTGAGCCATCTGCTCAGGGGGAGAAAAGAAGAAGGTTAAATGAAGATCAATCTCCACAGCAACAACAACAACATCAGCAAACACCTCATACTGAACCACTTAGGTTTAGGTATGAAAGAAGCAGACAAAGAGGAAGGTCAGTCTTGGAACAACTTGAAGATGAACCATCTGAGCCATCTGCTCAGGGGGAGACTGAAACTGACCAACCACAGCAAGTTGTTACTGAGGAAAACAACTTGCAGATTATAGTGTACAGGCCTTTTGTTAGGCCTATTGCTGATGATGAAGATGAAGACCATCCAGTGCCTTCTGAAATTTTTCCAAACTTTTCACTGGATGAAGCAAATAAAGAAAGCTCTTCATCATCATTCTCAAATGATGAAGAGCCTCCAAGAAGACAAATCTCTCCTCCAACTGAAGGACCTTCTAGAATTCCTAGAAGACCAATAACCAGAAGAATGACAAATGTGGTTATGTCCTCAGAATCAAGTGAAAAACAAGATCCAGCTCCTCTGATCTCAAGACCTAGGAGATGTACTCAGTATATTGAGGAAAAGAGTGATGCTGAGGATGAGATTGAGGCCCAGAAATTCTTCCCTGTTAAGGAAGAAGAACCTGAATCTGAGTCTGAAGATGTTCCAAGAAGATCTCATACTGTAAGAAGAACTGGAGATGAATTGCTTGAACAGTATTGGAACATTGTGGCACAAAGAACAAGGTATAGTGAAACAAGGTTGGGTATGCTGAGGAATAAAGCATTTCTGAATGTAAAAGACATATACTGGCTAAATGAGTTTTTCAACAAAATAAAAGTCAAAACTGTTGATAGATCAATTGTTGCAACTTACACTGGGCCAGTCAGTCCTCCAATGAAGATTTTTCTCCATGCATCCAAAATATGGGATTCCAAGACTGGATAAAAATTGCTAGACTGATAAAGGAGATGCCCTCAAGATCTTCTGAAGCCCAAGTGATGATGGATGAAATTTGGGTTGTATCTGCTATATGCTATGAAAAAGGCATTCTTTATGCAACAGATTACAGGGCACTCAGTGTGATGACTGAAGCTGTCAAGAACAAGAAACCTGAGTGCCTTAATACTTTCAGAATATTTCCCAGATATCTTGTTCCTTCTAACCTTACTTTTCAGGATCAAAAGAGTACCATATATCCTACATCTGGATATATGTATACTGACTCAGATGACAGGGAGTGCTTCATTACTGAAGCAGATTTGCCAACAGCTCCTATCAGCCATTTGGTGGGTTTGAAATGGATGATAACCAAGAAAGAAGATGCTTGGTTCAGAAAGAAGATAGTTGATGTGCTAAACAACAAGCAAGATGAACTAAAGAAAAGAGAAGAGTTCATCCACGTGAAGAAGGAAGTCTTCTATGAGTTTGAATCAATCAACAGAAGATGAAGAAGAAGACTTTGCAGCCTGTAGTTATGTATTTTTTGATTTCTCTTTGTAATTGTTTTGTTATCATTAGATAGGGGGAGATTGTTAAGGCAAAAAGCCTTACCCCTTTGTGAATCTTAGGATAACAAAACAACCTAGACTAGCTTAGATTAAATAGCAGATTAAATTAGCTAAGTTAGGAGTGATACTGAGTTCGACCAATATTGGCCACTCAGTATTGGAAAACCAATACTGAGTAGAAGGACTGAGTTACAAGTCAGTATTGTAACGGACTAAGATCAAATCCCTTGATCTTAGTCATTTCCTTAGTTTAGTCCTTCAGTTACTCCTTTGCCATCATGTAAGATCTCTATAAACATTATAAATAGAGATCACCTTGCAAAGGAGTACTTACCAATTTACTTTACACTTTTATATCCTATTGTAATTGATCAGTGGTATTGCTATTCCGCAGCATACCACACTTAGTGGAAGTATACATTGACTAAAATCTTGTTCTAAACATTATTTGTCTTAAGTATTAATAATCCAATCAATTTACTAAGTAATCCAGGGTTGTTGTGACCTAACAGTAAATTGAAAATTTGCCGTATGGGGAACTCATCTCAAGGTTTTCCAAAGCACACAAATGACGCTCATCCCAAAGTTGGTGATCCCTAACAAATTTTGCTGGAATAGTCTGATGAAAGAAATGAAAATTAAATTTATACTACAAATTATAATAGCAAGAAATTAAAAAAAGAAAAATCATACAATTTTTTTTGTCATGGACGCACACCATTTTACGATGAAGAAATTATTAACTTGTACTTCGTGATCACCAATATGCAGACTAGAACTCATATTAGAAACTTTCAAAAGATTGATTAATCTTACTTTGAAAAGTTTTTCTTTGAAACGTTTCTTGTAGGTTAAAAAATGAAACTTTTTTTTCATATAACAAAAGGAATGCATGAAGTCTTATATATATATATAAATACTTAATTATATATATACTAAAATTTTTGGCGGGATTGGGGATTTGGCGCGCATCACAACTGTACAATCACATCTCCAAACCAGTAAATAGTCATGTATATTTTACAATCTCAAGAAAATATTTGATTCTCCTACAACACTGCCAATGATGTGGTAAAAATCGAGGAAAAACATTTGTTGGAGCGATTTTCATATTTGTTATTGCGGTTTTCTGTATTTGTTATAGCGGTTTCCAAGAAACCGCTCCAACAAAAAGGATCAACCGCTTGAATTCTAGATGACGGTCAATTTTCCCTTCAATTTCGACGCCCTTGGTTATTATATATAGTTAACCGGTATTATTCTAAAATGCAGTTACAAGAAAATTATTAATCAAACACCGTTTTTGGTTGTTAACATCATGAGTTCCCAAAACGAAAATCTTCCACAAGAGATTATTGATATCGAGTCTTCTACCGACGACGATATTAATAACTACCGAAGTGAGGATCCTCTAGAGCACAACCATTACTTTGCTGTGAAATTGACCTCGCAAGTTATACAACGGAGGGAAATTGTATGCATTCTATATTGTGGTTCTTTTTTCTTTCTGTTTACTGTTTATGATGATGAAATATATTTTTGATTTCTTAATTTCAGACTATACCAGCAAAGCTGGTTTAGGATCTCAAACTCTTCAACTATGGCACATGTTGTGTCTTCGAGATGGGAGATATGAGTTCAAGGTTCGTGTTGGTTGATACCCTTCGTAATCGGAAGAAACCAATCGAAGAAAGACCCTATGGCCCGATCACCATTCACGGGGATTTTGACGAGTTGAGAATGAATTGGGGCATCCATTGGAACCAATGGGTTGTTTTCACCATTGATCTTGAGAAAATGAAGCCTGGAGGCCGAGTTTACATGAAAGTAACTTTGTTTAAATTTGTTTTTCGTTGTTAATTTTGTGACTTTTTAATTTTCCCTTGTAATGCATGCCCGTTAATTTGTTAATATTATCTAAATTATTTTTAGTTAACCATTGGTTCCATATTTGTTAATATTATCTATTTTTAGTTAACCATTGTATCCATATTTTTAGTTAACCATTGGTTCCATATTTGTTAGTATTTTTAGGTAACCCTTGTAATGCATGCCCCTTTTTTAGTTAATATTATCTATTTGTTGTTGCAGTTTCCATATTTGTTATTTCGGTTATGAGGATAAGTTTTAAAAAGTAGATGCAACACTAGCTGTACACTACTACAGATCGGGTTTGTTAGTGCGGACCAATAAATTTATTTATTGCGGTGGTACAATATAACCGCAACAACAAATTCAGTTCGCACTGCAAAAGAAAGATCCGCAACAACAATTCAATTTGTTGTTGCGGCCATGATAAACCCGCATTAACAATTCCATTTGTTGTTGCGGCCATGCTAAACCCGCAATAACAATTCCATTTGTTGTTGCGGCCATACGTTACCCGCAACAACTACCAAATTTGTTGTTGCGGCCATGCTAAACCCGCAACAACAATCTAAATTTTCATTTTAAATTAATTAATTAATTGGCAAACAAAAACAAATTTCATAAAGATACAACGATAACATTACATATACGTAACATACTATTATAAGCCAAACCAAAACAAGGACAACCAAAACCTAAACACAAAGCTAACTAACATCATGTTGATTCATAGAAGAGTAACGTTGAAGATAACTCTAACACCACGTTTTTTGTTTCGAGATCAAGGGTGAACATCACATGTTGGTTCGTGCGGATGCCCATCTTCTGTTTGAAGTCGACCATATCACCATTGATAGTCATATGGTCTATAAAACGAACATTGGGCCTCCTTCGATCACTGTGGCGTAGTAAATTGAAAACCATGTATGGGGGACTCATCTCAAGGTTTGACAAAGCACACAAATGACGCTCATTCCAAAGTTGGTGATCCCTAACAAATTTTGGTGGAATAGTCTGATGAAAGAAATGAAAATTAAATTTATACTGCAAATTAATTATAATAGCAAGAAATTAAAAAGAAAAATCATACAATTTTTCTTGTCATGGACGCACACCATTTTACGATGAAGAAATTTATCACCAATATGCAGACTGCTAGAACTCATATTAGAAACTTAAAAGATCGATTAATCTTACTTTGAAAAGTTTTTCTTTGAAACGTTCTTGTAGGTTTAAAAACGAAACGTTTTTTGATATAACAAATTAAAGGAATGAATGAAGTCTGCTTATATATATACTTAAGTTTTGGCGAGATTAGGGATTAGGGATTAGGGTTATGGCGCGCATCACAACTGTACAACCGCATCTCCAAACAAGTGAATAGTCATTTTGATTTCTGCTGCATCATCATCAAGATTCGCGAGAGAACAAAATCTGCTGCAACATGTGAATCTTGATGATGCAGCACCAGTAAGCAATGACTTAATAAACCTTCATATATATGAAAATTAAGTTTGATCCATCAAAATAATGGCAATTATGGTACAATATATAGAGCTGATATTAATTAGTTCTCTTTTAATTTCAAAGAAACTATCATCACGCATATATTTTAGAATCTCAAGAAATATTTGATTCTCCTGCAACATTACCTTATGATGTGGTAAAAATCGAGGAAAAACATTTGTTGTTGCGGTTTCCAGATTTGTTATTGCGGTTAAGAGGATAAGTTTAAAAAAGTAGCTGTAAAACTAGCTGTAACTTCCATCCAACTTGATGTGTATTTACTCGATGCATTAAATTAATATAAATCCCAAAATATTAATTCAAATATTATTCTGAGATGCAGTTACACTGTTACATTTGTTAGTGCGGTTTTCCGTATATGTTACCGCGGTTTCACTGTGAATTCTAGATGCCGGTCAATTTTCCCTCTTCAATTTCGACGCCCTTGGTTATTATATATAGTTAACCAATATTATTCTGAAATGCAGTTACAAGAAATTAAACTATTAATCAAAAACTTTTTTTTGTTATTAACATCTTAAATGGAAAACGAATATGTTCCTCAATAGATCATTGATATCAAGTCGTCTACCGACGACGATATCAATAACTACCAAGTGGAGGATCCTCTAGAGCACATCCATTGCTTTGCTGTGAAATTGTCCTCCCAAGTTATACAACGGAGGGAAATTGTATGCATTCAATTTTTTTTCTTTCTGTTTACTGTTTATGTTTAATCAATATTTTGTTGATTTCATAATTTCAGACTACACCAGCAAAGCTGGTTGAGGATGTCAAACTCTACAACTATGGCACATGTTGTGTCTTTGAGATGGGAGAGAAGAGTGCAAGGTTCGTGTTGGTTGATGTCTTTCGTAATCGAAAGAAACCAATCGAAGAAAGACCCTATGGCCCGATCACCATCCATGGGGATTTTGACGAGTTGAGGATGGCTTGGGGCATCCATTGGAACCAATGGGTTGTTTTCACCATTGATCTTGAGAAAATGGAGCCCAAAGGCCGAGTTTACATGAAAGTAACTTTGTTTTAATAAGTTTTTTATTGTAAATTTTGTGACTTTTTAATTTCCCTTGTAATGCATCACGTTTGTAAATATTATCTTCAAGTTTTTTTAGTTAACCATCTATATATCTTCAAAGTCTCCGATAAAATAATTAATTTATCTTCAAATTTAGAGTGTCTAATTTCAAAATAATTAATTTATAATATAAATAGATTAATATTAATATTTCAATTGATTAATTTATAATATTAACAGAATAATATTAATAGTTTAATTGATTAATTTATAATAGTTTAATTGCATAATCTACTTGTCTAACGTTATTTATTGTAACGGCTAGCATACATTTGTTATTGCGGTCTTATTCTTTTTGTTGTTGCGGTTTGTGTGTTTGTTATTGCGGTTGGAACCGCAATAACAAAACAAATTTGAATAATTTAATATCCAACGGACATATTTTGAAATAGTTGTCTTTCTTCTTCGTTGAGATCCTGTTTTCGTTCTGCTACTGTTTTTAAGGTAATTTCGTTTTCTTTTTTTAATCTCATGCTTTGAAGTAGACTTAGAAATATAAGTATCTTCCAATTAGTTGCCAAAATAGACACATTACATTCTTAAAATAGAGAATACAGTAGATTATGCAAACATTGCATATCCTATGAAAACTATGCAAATCCCTATCAAATACAAATTCATTTTCCTTAGCATTAAGTCACGTTCCTCGAGCTTCCTTTCAAGATTTTTCTTCGAGTTTATTAATCCTGGAATGATTTGTTTGGATCTTTCACACATAACAGGATCAAACCACACAAAAAATCTACATGTAGAACCCTATAAAAAAGAATATTATACAATAGTTAATAATTAGTTGAATTCTAAAATGGTTATATATTAAATATCTTCAAATTAAAGGCCTTACCTTTGTTGGACATGTATAAAACCTTCGTCCAGGGTTTCTGGCTGTCCATGAAGTGCGAATCACTGCTTGTTTGCCACATGATGAACAGAAAACCATCTTGTAGCTAGAAAGATATAATGTGTTCGTTTTTTTAAGGTTGATAAATGGCTGAATATGTGACTTTCTTATATATCTTTCAATTACCATTCAAATATATAATATTAATTAATTTTTATTGTCGCTTTATTAATTTTTAGATGGAGCGTAATTATTGGATGTATCAAGCTATACGTTCGTCCGCCGATTATGTCATCGGTGTTGGAAATTTTATTCGGTTTGCTGAATCGAATCGCGTTAAGAACGCAAGTCCTTCGATCTTATGTCCTTGCAACGTTTGTAAAAACTCTAAAAGATTCACAAACACCGATGATATAGAGCACCATTTGTTTCGCCATGGTTTTATGTATAATTACACTTGTTGGTCAAGTCATGGAGAATCACGAC
Source organism: Calendula officinalis (assembly GCA_963853835.1). Taxonomy (NCBI): domain Eukaryota; kingdom Viridiplantae; phylum Streptophyta; class Magnoliopsida; order Asterales; family Asteraceae; genus Calendula; species Calendula officinalis. Next base: position 22,837,865 of record OY970823.1, read on the forward strand.
TTAATTGTAACACATCTTCGAGCAATGTAGATAGTAGTAGTACTGCATATACAACATTGAACAATGACTCATACCACGATAACGATCAATACACTTCAAATGACCGTTTCGATGAAAGTATTAATGAATTGGATACTAATATGAGTGGTGACGTTGGTGAACAAGATGAATTACATCGCTTATTTGATGAAGCCGAAACACCGTTATATAAAGGTTCTAAATTAATGAAACTTGATGTTGTGTTGAAGTTAATTAACTTAAAGATGAAAAACGGATGGAGTGATACAAGTTTCACAACCCTATTAGAGCTTTTACATCATGAGTTGCTTCCGGAAGAAAATGGATTACCAATTTCTACATATCGAGCAAAAAAATTAATGTGTCCAATGGGATTGGAAGTAGAAAGAATACATGCATGTCCCAATAATTGTATGTTGTTTCGGGACGAGTTCGCAAATTTGCATAACTGTCCTCATTGCAAGGCATCGAGGTATAAACGGAAAAAGGATACAGATGAAGTTGACGATGATGTGACAAAGAATGGACCACCGGCTAAAATGTTGTGGTATCTTCCTATTATACCAAGACTAAAAAGGTTATATTCAAAAAAGAAAGAAGCCAAGTTACTTTGTTGGCATTCAGAAGAACGTGTGATTGACGGGAAAATTAGACATGTTGCGGATTCACCGCAGTGGAGAAACATTGATAAAAGCTATGTTGAGTTTGGGAAGGAGATCAGAAACATACGGTTTGGGCTTAGTTCGGATGGGATAAATCCTTTCGGTAACATGATTAGTCGTCATAGTACGTGGCCAGTTCTCTTATGCATTTACAATCTCCTACCATGGTTATGCATGAAACGGAAATATATTATGATGTCCTTGTTGATTCAAGGTCCGAAACAACCGGGTAATGATATTGATGTTTATTTATCCCCTTTGATTGATGACTTAAAAACTCTTTGGAGTGATGGTGTAGATGTATACGATGCTTATAGAAAAGAACAATTTAAATTGCGGGCCATGGTTTTTTGTACTATCAATGACTTTCCAGCATACGGTAACTTGTTAGGATACAAAACGAAGGGTAAGAAAGCTTGTCCTGTTTGTGAAGATGAGACAAGCTCGGTGTGGTTACCAAATTGTAAAAAAACTGTATACATGGGACATCGAAGATTCCTTACCAAGAGTCACCCGTTTACGAAGAAGACGATTGAGTTTGACGGAACTGTCGAGGTCAGGACGGTGAAGAAACGATTTGATACATTTTCACGAGTTGAAAATATTAATGTTGTGTTGGGTAAGAGATTCCGTATCGATAATGATGCCATATGGAAAAAGAAGTCCATATTTTTTCAATTGCCTTACTGGAGACATTTAGATGTTAGACATTGTCTTGATGTTATGCACATAGAAAAAAACGTATGTGAGAGCTTGATAGGCTTATTATTGGATATTAAGTACAAAACTAAAGATGGTATTAAGGTTCGAAATGACATGGTCGAGATGGGAATACGTAAAGATCTTGCTCCCGTACAACGAGGCACTCGTACTTATCTTCCACCCGCATGTTATAATACAACGAAAGAAGAAAAAAAAAGTTATGCCAATGTTTGCACGATATTAAGGTTCCGTCATCTTATTCAGCAAACATTCAAAGATTTGTATCAATGAAAGATTATAAATTGCTTGGGATGAAGTCTCACGATTGTCATGTTTTGATGACACATATGATTCCAATCGCAATTCGTGGAATTTTACAAGATGATATCCGACATACAATCACAAAGCTTTGTTTGTTTTTCAACAATATTCATACGAAAGTTATTGATGTCGAAGATTTGGACAAACGGTAGAAAGACGTTTATGTTATTCTTTGTGAACTAGAGATGCACTTTCCACCATCATTTTTTGATATAATGGTTCACCTAATATCTCATATCGTACAAGAGATTAAGGCATGTGGTCCTGTATTTCTACGTTACATGTACCCTTTTGAAAGATACATGGGAATATTGAAAGGTTATGTAAGAAACCGTATTCGACCAGAGGGAAGTATTATTGAAGGGTATACTTCTGAAGAGGTGATTGAGTTCTGCCAAGGTACGTATGTAATATATATGATCAACTATAGCAAAAATTAATTTATTATATATTTTGTTTTTCTTAGGCTATATGGAAGGTGTCAAAAGTGTTGGCGTTCCTAAAAGTCGCCATTCAGGTCGACTTGAAGGAAAGGGAGGAGTAGGTTTTAAGATAATAATGCCAATGCACGGAGAACTACAAGTTGCTCATTTAGTAATCTTAAAGCACATGACATGCCTCACTCCATATGTTGATGAACATATGGATATGTTAAAGTCGACGAACCCGGGTAAACAACAAGTGTGGTACATAAACAACCAAAACAAGGATTTGGCAAGTTGGTTGAAAGAGAGGGTGACAACAAGTGACGACGTTGATGACACTGTCAAAAAATTGGGACAAGGTCCAGATGCTAGAGTAAGAACTTACCAAGGATATGATATTAATGGTTATACATTTTACACCAAAGATCAAGATAGAAAAAGTACAGTGCAAGATAGTGGAGTTACAATAATAGCATCAACAACCGAAATCGATAGGCGTGATCAAGATACATTGATAAGCATCGCAAAAGATTCTTATTACGGTGTGATAGAAGAAATTTGGGAATTGCAGTATTCTGATTTCATAATCCTAGTGTTCAAGTGTAAGTGGGTAAATAACCGTACGGGTGTTAAAGTTGACGAATATGGTTTTACACTTGTCGATCTTGAAACTAATGGCTACAAATCCGAGCCATTCGTTCTCGCAACACATGTATCACAAATTGTTTTCGTCAAAGATCCAAGCAAAGCAAAATACCACATTGTGTTGCAAGGTAAAAGACGTATTCTTGGGGTTGATAATGTTGTGGATGAAGAAGAACACGACAACTTCGATGATTTACCACCATTTTCCGTCGGTATCGAACCCGGGAATTTTGAAAACATGAATAGAAGCTCATATGTACGAACTGACGGAGAAGGAACATATATTTAATAACTCAATCTATTATATATTATTGAAAATTAATATTTGTATTATATATGTGTTTTAGTACTATGCAAATTTATAATTAACCTACTGTTATATTCATGTGTAACATCTTTTAACAATTTGAATTTGTTACTATGCAACGTTCTTGTTACACATAAAAAAATGAAACTCAAAACCGCAACAACAAATTAACAAAACCGCAACAACTAATTCACCCAACCGCAACAACAAAAAAAACCGCAATAACTAATGGACATAAACCGCGGTAACAAATAGAATAAAATAACCCGCTAAAACGAAATAAAGACCCGCTAAAACGAAATTGTTTATTCCAAAATTTTCAAATCCCAAAACATAAGTTATCCAAACATCGAATCCTTAATCACTTTTGCACAAAACCTTAATCGACCAAACCCTCCGTTTTCTTCACCAAAATCACTCTGCACTAGTTCACCGGAGTTTGGATTCACCTTCGTTTTCTTCACCTTGGATAGTAACCGACGTTGCTTTCACCACGTCGTATCCTTAATCACTTTTCCAAAAACCTTAATCACTCTCGTCGACCTAAACCATAGTTTACCGTTACATCGCCGATATTCCTTCACCAAGCTAGGTATTAAAGTATTATGTTAATGATTTCTTGTGTTTGTTATGCATTCGTTCTTAATCATCTTTTTCTGTTAGCGTATTATGTTCACGCATTTGTGTCGTAATTCTGCAGAAATGGCCGATAATCAAGAACGTAAGAGACGTAGAGGCGAACGTGGTCCTGCATCTTTTGGGAAGAAATATAGCAAAGATGTATATAAAACTTAATTTGATGAAAATCATATCCCTCTGAGTAAAGAACTGACGTCATTGTTTGGGATGACGGTTCAACATCGTTTCCCGCTAGAAACGGATATGGGCAAAATGGACAAAGACATATATGAAAAACTATGGCTGGATACCAAGGTATATATTTATTAATTAGAAATATGAAATAGTTATTAAGTGATGATAGCATATAATTTATTTACTCTAAATTGTAGAATATGTGGAATATCGAGAACGATGATGCAAAAGAGTTAATGAGGAAGAAAGCTGTGAAAATTGGTACTAATTTTAAATCTAGGCTTGTTAAACATTTCGTCCTTACAGGTAAGGATGCTTGTGAGAAGTATAAGTTTCTTAAAAGGCATGATTGGGAAGCATTTAAGGCACAAAGAAGCACCCCAGAAATTATGGTATCTCTTAATTATATTATATGTTTAGTATTGTACAATATTTTATTATTAACAACTTGTTAATTTGTGTAGCTAAAAAGGGAGAAAGCACTCGCAAGCAATGCAAAGAGACAATTCAAGGTCCGCGTGGGCCGAAGCGGGTGGACCCGTTTTAAAAAGAGTAAAAAGGATGCAGTTTGGTCTGAACTTCTACAAAACCGTAGTGTTCTTTCAGAGATTCAAAATGAACGGTCTAGGTTGTTTTTGATGGGTTGTGCAGTAAAGAATAGTGAAGGAAAGTTTGAACTTCCTAACGAAGCGTTGGACAATTTCCAAGTTTTGGTATACTAAGTTTTATTTAATTGAAGATTTTTATCTTTTTGGTAAACAGATACTTTTTGTAGCTCGCGGAAGAGAAAAAGATGATAGAGGATGGTACTTATGCATTAAATAAAGAGGATCCTTTAATTCGTCTTCTAGGACCCGAGCACGGGGGAAGATCTCGGACCGTATCTGAGGTAATTGGATACACAAAGGTTAAAGGTGGATTGATTAGAAATGTGATCCCGCAAAGTACCCCCACGGTCAACACAAGCCACCATGATTCATGTGGGTCCCGTGGAACGGTGGAACACTATCCACCTATTGAGGTAACAATTTAAAAGTTTTGCAGCCTATACTATCCAGCCTTATAATTGTATATGTTTTTACAGGTGTTGTCACCATGTGAGTTGCTAATTAGGGTGGCTGATGCCCATTTAGTCAAAGTTGGTTTTGGACAAGTATGGCCAACTGTTGGATTCCAACTGTTACATAATAAACCGATTGCCGATGGTTGTGTAAAAGTCCAAGTTGATGCGATCGTGGCAGGAAAGGAGGATTTGCCTGTACATCCTCTCACAAAAATAGATGATGTTCAATTGGTTGAGAATTTGCCATATAATATAGTATAGTGGCCAAGATATGCAGTGAAGGTATATTTTAGTTTTTTTTTATTGTTTGTGAACGCTTTTATCTAACTTTGTAGAAATGTTTTAGCTTATTGGCGATGGGCTTGTCAATTCCCCGGAAAGGGACTTGAGAGAATCCTCTCCATTTGATTTGTCAACAAACAATGTTTATATACCAGAAATGCCCGAAACTTCACCCTTCCCTTTAGACCAAGACTTTTATGGATATGCACAAATGGTTAGTCTTATCATTATCATTATTTTGATCATTATTTTTAAATACTAATATTTTTATCATTACTTATTGTAGTTGCAATCGATCCCCGCAGCCCAAACCGTCCCCGCAGCCCAAACCGTCACCGCAGCCCAACCCATTAACCCAACCCAAACAGTCCCCGAAGCCCAAACAGTCACTAAAGCCCAACCCATTATCCCAGCCCAAACCATCCCCGAAGCCCAACCCGACAGCCCAGCCCGAACAGTCCCTAAACCCCAAACACCCACCGCAGCCCAAACCGTCACCACACCCCAAACCGTCCCCGCAACCCAAACCGTCCCCGCAGCCCAAACCGTCCCCGCAGCCCAAACCGTCACCGCAGCCCAACCCATTAACCCAGCCCAAACAGTCCCCGTAGCCCAAACAGTCACTAAAGCCCAACCCATTATCCCAGCCCAAACCATCCCCGAAGCCCAACCCGACAGACCAGCCCGAACAGTCCCTAAACCCCAAACACCCACCGCAGCCCAAACCGTCACCACACCCCAACCCGAACCCGAACCCGAGGATGTTCCTCTAGATCCTCAGTACGACCAACATTATGCGATGGTAATGGCCGATGCTCCCCAATTTCTCCCACTACTTGATGCATTCTTCAAATATAACAAATATGGTCTTAGTGTTCCTTCCCCTCCGGGTATGTATCATGAGACATATACAGAAGGCATCCCAGCCACCAAGGTTTTACAATTTGCTCGATTCCATTGGGTTGATAGCAACATGATACATTGTTTGTCAATGTAAGCTTAATATTTTAATATTTGGGTATAATTGTATTTATTAACTTTATGTTGTATATTTAAGGTATTATTATGCAATGTCGGGCAGCAATTCACGATGTGCATTTTTCAATGCACACTATATTACCGAGCCAGAATGTCGCACCAACAAGAACCATGTCATCCAACATATCAGGGATGTGTTAAATCATCATCCAAGCAAGTCATACATTCTTGCACCATACTATCAAGCGTAAGATTTGATTTTCCATAATACAAGCAACACTGGATGTTTTAAATCATCATACAAGCTTTTGATTAATTGCTTGTGTTTACTTGCAGGCAACACTGGATGCTTTTTATCCTCTGTCCTAAAACGAATATTGCATATATTGTTGATTCTTTAAAGCGTGAATCTGGTCCCGATTACTACACTCTTGTAGGAGTAATCAATCATATGTTTCCCCGTAGATTTAAATGGATAAACACAACTGTATGTTTTCAGTTTCCATTTTTTACCAATTTATTTAAGGTGTATAAAATATTCAATATATTGAAATATTACAGTGCTGGAAACAAGACCAAAGCTGGGAATGTGGTTACATTGTTAGTCGACATATTGAAGAATTTTTACAGACCATACAGTTTAACATCAACCAATCTGTAAGTTTATGTTATAGTTTTAAAATATTACTCATTTAGATGTAAAAATTATTGATATTAATTGTTTTTCATGAGCAGATGTGGAAGACTAATAAGAGTTTTGATGCTTCTATGATTCGTGAATACAGAGGAAGGTTGTTGCCACTGTATCTCGAATGGATGAAGAGGTGCAAGCAAAGTGATGCCACTTATCAAAGGTTAGCAATTAAGCAAGTGTAAATTTTTGAACATATAGTTGTAAATTTTTGAAACACGGTCCATTACAATGATCACAACCTGCAAGTGTACATTTTTTTGACATTAAGTTACTGTGCGATTGTATGTTTTTGGGTGCTATCTTTAAATATATAAGAGCTAGATTTATTAATATATATATATATATATATATATATATATATATATATATATATATATATATATATATATATATATTGTGGAATGATTTTTTTTTTGTTTATTTTGAATATCAAATATTGCGGTTACTTTATCATGTGTGCGAATAACTAATATTGCGGGTATAACATCTAGTGTAGTGTGCGAAGAACTAATAGCGCGTTTTGTTATTTAATGTTGCGGTTTCTTTCTTATTGCGGTCTCTGTGTTTGATATTGCGGTCTCTCTTTTGTTGCGGTGTTGGCTTTAATATTGTGGTTTCTTTCTTGTTGCGGTCTCTGTGTTTGATACTGCGGTTTCTCTTTTGTTGCGGTTTGTTTGTTTAATAGTGCGTAGTTTGTTAGTGCGTTCCTTTCCCCGCAACAACAAATCGTTTTCCCCGCAACAACAAATCGTTTATGTAGTAGTGGTAATATCCATCCTTGTTTCTTGGAGCGGTGGTACCGCACTTTGTTACATCAGTTCTTTGTTTTTTTGGAGCGGTTGAACCGCCCCTGTTTATGTTTTTTGGAATGTTTAATACACAACAATTACTTTTTGAAATAGTCATCTTTCTTCTTCGTCGAGACTATGTGTTCGTTCTGCTACTCATTTAAGGTAATTTCGTTTATTATTAAGTTGTCTTTTACAATATATCTCACTTTAAGCTTGGAATAGGCTCAGAAATGTTATTATGCCAAAATAGTTCCAAAATAGACACATTACATTCGATAACTAGAGAATACATCGGATTTAGACAAACATTGCATAGCTATGAAAACTAGGCAAATCCCTATCAAATACAGCTTCATTTTCCTTATCTTTAGGTCACGTTCCATTAGTTCCATTTCAAGATTGTTCTTCGATTCTAGTAATCCTGGAAGGATTTGTGTAGATCTTTCACACATCGCCGGATCACGCCACCCAAAAAAGTTACATTTAGAACGTTCCTAAAAAGAAAACCAATAATTTGAACTTTAAATTAATGTTACTCGATCTGTGACAGATCGAACTTACCATATTTGAACAGGAGTAAAACCTTCTGCCAGGGTTTTTGGTTGTCCATGAAGTACGGATCACAACTTCTTTCCCACACCAACAGAAAACCATTTTCATATGAAATTAAACCTTTAATTGTTCGAATAGGGCTAGCTTTATAAAATGACATATGAAAAAGTTAATTACTTAAATGCCCTCAAACCAATTTTATTTGCTTACTTTAATATTTAATTTGATATATTTTAGTTTTTAATGTAATTGACGATTTTAATTTTATTTATCTTTTAGATGGATCGTGATTATTGGATGTACAAAGTTTCACGTGGTTCTCCTGAATTTGTCAAGGGTGTTGGATATTTCTTAAGATTGCCGATTCTAATCGTTATAAGAACGCAAATCGTAAGATTTTTTTGTCCTTGCAACGTTTGTAAAAACTTTAGAAGTTTTACCGATACCGCGGATATTGAGATCCATTTGTTTCGACATGGTTTTTTGCTTAATTGCACTTGTTGGTCAAGGCATGGAGAATCAATACTTGATTGGAACACATCTTCGAGCAATTTAAATAGTAGTGATCAATATACAACAACATTGAACAATGATTCAAACAACGAGGATGATGATGATCAATACAATTCAAACGACCGTTTCGATGAGAGTTTTAATGATCACTTGGATACTAGTATGGGTGGTGTTGATGAACAAGATGAATTACATCGCCTATTTGATGAAGCACAAACACCGTTATATAAAGGATCTAAATTAATGAAACTTGATGCTGTGTTGAAGTTAATTAACTTAAAGATGAAAAACGGATGGAGTGATAAAAGTTTTACAACTCTATTAGAGCTTTTACACGAGTTGCTTCCGGAAGATAACAAATTACTAATTTCGACATATCAAGCAAACAAATTAATGTGTCCAATGGGTTTGGAAGTAGAAAGAATACATGCATGTCCCAATAATTGTATGTTGTTTCGGAATGAGTTCGCAAATCTCCATAATTGTCCTCATTGCAAGGCATCAGGGTATAAACGGAAAAATGATTTGGATGAAGTTGACGATGATGTGACAAAAAATGGACCACCGGGTAAAATGTTGTGGTATCTCCCTCTATACCAAGACTAAAAAGGTTATTTTCAAATGATAAAGAAGCAAAGTTACTTCGTTGGCATTCGGAAGAACATGTAATTGATGACAAAATCAGACATGTTGCGGATTCACCGCAATGGAGAAACATTGATAGAAAGCATTTTGAGTTTGGAAACGAGATTAGATACATACGGTTTGGGCTTAGTTCGGATGGGATAAATCCTTTCGGGAACATGAGTAGTCGTCATAGTACGTGGCCGGTTCTTTTATGCATTTACAATCTCCCACCGTGGTTATGCATGAAACGGAAATACATTATGATGTCGTTGTTGATTCAGGGTCCGAAACAACCAGGTAATGATATTGATGTTTATTTGTCTCCTTTAATTGATGACTTAAAAACTCTTTGGAGTTCGGGTGTAGACGTATATGATGCTTACAAAAGAGAACACTTTAAATTGCGGGCCATGGTTTTTTGTACTATAAATGACTTTCCAGGATACGGTAACCTGTCAGGATACAAAACGAAGGGTAAGAAAGCTTGTCTTGTTTGTGAAGATGAGACAAGCTCGGTGTGGTTAAGAAACTGCAAAAAAACTGTATACATGGGGCATCGAAGATTCCTTCCTAAGGGCCACCGTTTCAGGAAGATGACGATTGAGTTTGACGGAACAGTAGCGGTCAGAATAGTGAGGACACGACTTGATGCATTTTCTCGAGTTGAAAATATTAATGTTGTGTTGGGTAAGAGATTTCGTATTGATAATGAGGCCATATGGAAAAAAAGTCAATCTTTTTTCAATTGCCTTACTGGAGATATTTAGATGTTAGACATTGCCTTGATGTTATGCACATTGAAAAAAACGTATGCGAGAGCTTGATAGGCTTATTATTGGATATTAAGTATAAAACTAAAGATGGAGTTAAGGTTCGTAATGACATGGTCGAGATGGGAATACCTAAAGATCTTGCTCCCAAACAACGCGGCAATTGTACTTATCTGCCACCTGCATGTTATAATACATCGAAGGAAGAAAAAAGAAAGTTTTGTCAATGTTTGCATGATATTAAGGTTCCATCAACTTATTCAGCAAACATTAAAAGATTTGTGTCGATGAAAGACTATAAATTGCCTGGGATGAAGTCTCATGATTGTCATGTTTTGATGACACATATGATTCCTATCGCAATTCGTGGAATTTTACAAGTTGATATCCGTCATACAATCACAAAACTTTGTTTGTTTTTTTAATAAGATTCACTCAAAAGTTATTAATCTGGAAGATTTGGACAAATGGGAGAAAGACATTGCGGTTATCCTTTGTGAATTAGATATGCACTTTCCACCTTCATTTTTTGATGTAATGGTTCACCTAGTCTCTCATATCGTACAAGAGATTAAGGCTTGTGGTCCTGTATTTCTACGATACATGCACCCTTTTGAAAGATACATGGGTATACTAAAAGGTTATGTAAGAAACCGTAATCGACCTGAGGGCAGTATTATTGAAGGATATACTTCTGAAGAAGTGGTCGAGTTCTTTCAAGGTATTCTAAGATATTAGAGTATAAACATATTAATATATTATATAATATATGTATAAACATATTATAGTTGACTAATTGTTACGTTACACATATTTTTGGTTCACGTACAGGATATATGGAAGGTGTTGAAAGTGTTGGCGTTCCAAAAACTCGTCATTCGGGTCGACTTGACGGAAAGGGAGGAGTTGGTTTCAAAATAAAATTCCACCTCGTGAAGAATTACAACTTGCTCATTTAGTAGTATTAAGACACATGACATGCCTTACTCCATTGCTTGATGAACATATGGATCTGTTAAAGTCGACCTTCCCCGGCAAAGATGAAATGTGGTATATACATAATATGAACAAGGAATTAGCAAGGTGGTTGAGAGAGAGGGTAACAAGGGACGACGTTGAAGACACAGTACGGAGATTGGGAGTGGGAGCAGATGTTAGAGTAAAATCTTACCAAGGATACGACATTAACGGTTATACATTTTACACCATCGATCAAGATAGAAAAAGTACAATGCAGAACAGTGGAGTCACAATGATAGCATCAACGACCGAATTCGATAGACGTGATCATGATACCTTGATAAGAATAGCAAAAGATTCTTATTACGGTGTGATACAAGAAATATGGGAATTGAAGTATGGTGATTTCATAATTCCAGTATTCAAGTGTAAATGGGTGAATAACCGTGGTGTTCTAGTTAATGAATATGGTTTCACACTTGTGGACCTTGAAACTAATGGATATAAATCCGAACCATTCATTCTTGCAAAACATGTTTCACAAGTTTTTTTCGTTCAAGATCCGAGCAAAGAAAAATACCACATTGTTCTACAGGGTAAAAGACGTATTCTCGGGGTTGACGATGTCGTAGACGAAGAAGAATACGATCACTTTGATGACCTACCACCATTTTCGGTTGGTATCAATCCCCGTAATTTTGAAGACATAAATAGAACGACATATGTTAGAAATGACTTAGAAGGAACATATGTTTAATACATTTATTGTGTAACATAACATATAATAAACTAATCTATAACCCGTGATCAAAGACGGCTTACAAATATTTTTGTTATTACTTAACAAATTTATGTATCTATTTGAATATTTGTTGATATTAAACTAATATATCATACATGTAAAATTAATAATCAAATTACAACATATTTACTAACTTTGATTAAATTACAACATATTTAATAACTTTGATTAAATTACAACATATTTAATCAAATTAAATTTATGTAACTATTTGAATGTGTTGATATTAAACTAATGTATCATACATGTAATATATATTAATAATCAAATTACAACATATTTAATAACTTTTATTAAATTACAACATATTTAATCAAATTACAACATATGTTTTTATCACACGTATAATTGTCTTGTAACACAATGATGTTTATTGTAATGCACGTTTTTTTCAGTTCTAAAATAGAAACTGAAATAACCCGCTAAATCATATTAACTATTTGAAAATTTTCAACAAAACCGCTCCAACAAAAATGATCAACCGCTCCAACAAAAATAACCACAACCGCGTTATCTAAACAAAACCGCTCCAACAAAAATAAAAAACCGCTCGAACAAATCATCACCGCTCTAACTAATCGGCACCGCACGTCAGTTGGAACCCGCTAAATGAAATTTTTTATTCGAATCTTTTCATCTCACGGGAAACTTCTCAAAACACTAATCCTTAATCACTTTCTTCACAAAACCCTTTCTGCTTCTTCATCGACGGTTTTTTTCCTCTGCTAAACTATTCGAACAAGGGTAAATTTCATACATTTCTCATATTATCACGTCGTTAGTTCATAGTTTACTCAGTCCGACCTTCGAACAAGGTAAATTTCGTACATTTATGTTGTAATAGCTCATAGTTTACTCAATCCTTTACATTTCATTGTTTTCTGTTGCATTGTAGTTTAGAAATGGAAGAACAACCGAACCCTAGAAGACGCAGAGGGGAACGTGGTGCTGCATCGTTTTCCAAGAAGTACCCTGAAGAGGTATTTAAAGTTGAGTTTGATGAGAACAACATCCCACAGAATAGCAAGCTGATGTCGTGGTATGGGATGGAGGTTTGCCATAGAGTTAAGATTACAACGCCTATGTGTAAAGTTGAAAAAGAATTTTTTTAAAGAACTGTGGTTGGAAGCCAAGGTACAGAATGAATTTAGTTGTGTTGTGCGTAATTTTTAGTTATTTTATTCAAATATTATATGCATTTCTGTTGTATTGTGTTGTAGAGGATGTGGAACATCGAAAACGATAATGCAGAAGAATTTATGCGGAAGAAAGCAATTAAACTTAAAACAAATTTTAGGTTTAGACTAGTAAAAGATTATGTTTTTACACAACAGAATCCTTGTGGAAAGTATTCGTTTATTGAGCCAGAGGATTGGGATGCATTTGTTTTACAAAAAACCACCCCAGAATTTATGGTAGGTTTGCACTTATTTACCTTGAGTTTGATATAAATGTTATGATTAACAATTTATTAATTTGTGAAGCAAAAAAGGGAGAAAGCACAAACAAGAAATTCTAAGAGGAAATTTATAACCCGCTTGGGTCGAAGCGCCTGGGGCGGTTTAAAAAAGAAAGAAAAGACCGTTTGGGCTCAATTTTTTAGAAAAACACGATTGTCTTGGTAAGATTCAAAATAATCGTTCAAGGCGATTTTTGATAGGTTGTTTGATAAAGGATAAAGAAGGAAATCCTGAACTTCCAAAGGAAGCGATGGTTGCTTTCAGGCATTTGGTAAACTAAATATTAATTTAATTGAGGAATTATATCTTATTGGTAACAAATATTTTTTGTAGCTTGAGGAGGAGATAAAGATGATCAAGGATGGAACTTATTTTGAGAATAAAGAAGATCCTTTAATTCGGGTTTTTGGACGTGAGCACGGGGGACGATCCCGTACGGTATCCGAGATAATTGAATATACTAAGGTTCACGGAGGTTTAATAAGAAATGTGGACCCCGTACAGAGGCTTACAAGCTCGGTCAACCATGCATCATCATGTGGGTCTCATGGAACGGCTGCCCACTATCCACCAATTGAGGTAATGGTAATGATCGTACTATTTATTGTTTTTATTGTTTTACCTTATACAATTATCTGGTTTGCAGCGCATCACACCATGTGAGATACAAATTAAGGTGTTTGATAGTGATTTTATCACAGTTGGTTCTGGTACTGCATGGCCAACATACGAACAAGACAAAGAAGGTTGTGCAAGAGTCCAAGTAGAGCATGTCGTTTCATCATTCTTGGATTTGCCCGTTCATCCTTTAACAAGAACAGATACAATTGAAACAGTTGATGATGCTTTTCTTAAGTTTGTACAATGGCCACGATTTGCATTAAAGGTATATTTTTGTATTAGATTAAAATATATTTTTGTATGTTTTTAACTAGAATACATGTTTTAGCTTCTACCGGGTAACTAACTTGATGTTGAAAACCAACATGTTGAAAACCAACATGTTGAAAACCCTAATCCTCTCCACTGATGGACTCGACGAATTCATATCATCCGAATTGTGATTTTTTTGAGGAGAATCTTCCCGGCCAAAATTTTGTTGATCCTCCCCCTGTATCTTTTACACATATGGTTAGTCTTCTAAACCTTTACATATGATTTTAATGATTTTTAATTACTAATGTTTTTACCATGGATCGGTTTTTAGCTAACAGCTATTGGAGGGCCACTTTTATTCCCAACCGTCACTGCAGCCCCAACCACACACATCCCGGTCACTGCAACCGTCACTGCAACCCCAACCACACACATCCCGGTCACTGCAACCGTCACTGCAGCCCCAACCACACACATCCCGGTCACTGCAACCGTCACTGCAGCCCCAACCATTAATGATCCAGTCACTGCAGTCGTCAATGCAGCCTCAACGAGTAAAGTTGCAGATGAAGATGATCCCATTCCGGATTTTGTTGATCCTGAAGATGAGATGATGATGGCTAAAGTAGCAGAAGAAAATCCCGTTTTTCACGAAATGATTCAGAGATTTCTCAAAAACAGAACTTATGTTCAGTTTTCTTCACCTCCAACTATGTATCCAGAGATTTGTAAAGAAGCCCTCACGATACCTGAGCTTTGCAACGTAGCATGTTTGGGTGAAGCTGACGCCTGCATGTTACATATTGCTTCAATGTAAGTTGATATTATTTGTTTAATACTTTGGATATAATTTAATTTACTAACCATGTCTGTGCTAATATTTTTAAGGTATTTCTATGATAATGCGGCTAATTATGAATGTGCTTTTTTAAATCCTCGGTTAATTGGTGAGTCAGAATGTCAAAAGCCCGAAATGAAGAGACATATCACAGAAGTTTTCAGTCATCAACAACACCGGACATACATTCTTGCACCTTATATACAAAAGTAATTTTTAATTTTCAATTATAAATCTCTACAATATTAACTGTATTTTTAAGTATTTGTGTATATTTGCAGTCGTCACTGGATCCTCTTTATCATTTGTCCTAAAACCAATGAAATCTACGTTATCGATTCTTTGCCCCGAGCTGTTAAAAAAGATCACTACCTCTTCGTTAGAGTAATCGAACAAATGTTCCCTCGTAGAATTCAGTGGAAATCTTCAAAGGTATGTATTCAATTACCACTTTTGATAAACAAGCTTAGTTTTAAATTAATTAAGTGCTTGTAATTAATTGCAGTGCAACAAACAAAAGGGGAGCTGGGAATGTGGTTATATTGTGATTCAGCATATTCAGGATTTTATCGAGTATATTCATCATAATTTTTCTGATTTCGTAAGTGTTTATTAATATAGTTCTATTATAATTTTTGCAATGGTAACAAACTGACTAATTATCTGTAATTTCAGATTTGGGGAGAGGATAAAGTTGTAACAAAACAAGAAATTGAGGGACAAATGGCAAAGTTGATTTCAAGATTATTTAATTGGCATAAGGTTAGATCATGAGTGAAATTGCAAATTAACTCGAACACTTTGTAAAGTTTTGGCTGTAAATTTTTTGGGCTACTTTTATACAGTGAGAATGTCAAAGATGACTCTCACAAACAAAAACAGTTTTATTCCAATTTTATGCCAGTTTTTGGGTATATTGTGTTGTGATATATATATATATATATATATATATATATATATATATATATATATATATATAAATAAATAAATAAATAAATATATATATATATAATATATTATTATATAGATACAAATATTGTGGATTATTTTTTTTATTAATATTGAAATGGAATAGAGCGGTTATATATGTTTTGTGCGATATATAAATAGGGCGGTGGAAACACTAGGGTGCGACATACTAATAGAGCCGTGAAAAGGTTAGAGTGCGTTTTATAAAAAGGGCGGTGTATATATTAGGGTGCGATGTATTAATAGGGCAGTGGAAATGTTAGAGTGCGTTTTATAAAAAGGGCGGTGTATATATTAGGGTGCGATTTATTAATAGGGCGGTGTTCCTTTTTATAGGGCGGTGTTTTTAATAGGGCAGGTCTTTTATTTGATAATGCGCACTTATTTGGTGCGGTTAAAAAAGCGCAGCTTCTTATGTTTTTACCCGCACCTTCAGACCTTTTCTGTACTAGTGTTGAAGTTTACCACTAATTGCATCCACAATCCCTAAACTTCATTAAGTACATTGGGAGTCCCTGATGTTGCCACTTTGTTGCACCCGTAGTCCCTGAAGCAAACGAACGTTAATTAAAGTCATTAAATACCCCATGTGTACATCACATGATGGGTAGTACGATAATTGTCCACCCCTTCCTCATATTTACCCCCGGGTAAATTACATGGAAGGTCCATGTGGTATACTACTTATTACAACCTTAGTCACTGAACTACATTTATTACACCGGAAGTCCCTGGTGTATACAATTTGTTACACATATGTAGGCATGTAAACGAACGAACGGTTCGTGAACTAGGGTAACAAACATAAACTAGGGTAACGAACATGTGTTTGTTTATGTTCGTTTGTGTTCGTTTATGTATGTTAAGAAAATTTAGTGTTCACGAACGGTTTGTGAACTAGGGTAACAAACATAAACGAACACAAACGAACATAAACAAACACAAACGTACACGAAACAAACACAAACAGACACAAACAAACATAAAAAAATACAAACGAACACGAAACAAACACAAACGAACATAAACAAACTCAAACGAACACTAACAAACGAACGTAAACAAACGAACACGAACGGATGTTCACGAACATAAACGAACGAACGGGCCTTTGTTCGTGTTTGTTTGTTTATCTAAACAAACACAAAATCTTATTTGTGTTCGTTTGTTTAGCTAAACGAACGAATATAAACGAACTCCCGCCGAACGGTTCGCGAACGATTCATTGAATGCTTGGTTCATTTATAGGCTTACATGTGTGTAACAAATTGTATACATCAGGGACTTCCGGTGTAATAAATGAAGTTCATGGACTAAGACTGTAATAAGTAGTATACCACAGGGACCTTCCATGTAATTTACTCAGGTTTAAGTATGAGGAAGGGGTGGACAATTACCATACTACCCATCATGTGATGTGCACATGGGGGATTTAACGGCTTTAATTAACGTCTGTTTGCTTCAGGGACTACGGGTGCAACAAAGTGGCAACACCAGGGACTCCCAGTGTACTTAATGAAGTTTAGGGACTGTGGCTGCAATAAATGGTAAACCACTGGAACCTTAGGGGTGTGTTTGGTACAAAGAATTGGGAAGTGGGAAATGGAATTAACAACCAAATCCCTTGTTTGGTTCTACTGGGAAAAGGGGAGGGAGGAGAATTGTCAATTCCTATTCTCTATTTTTGTTTCCCTCCTTCAGGTAAAGAATTGGTGGGAATTGTAAAATAGGGAATTAAAAAAAAGCGGAGAATTGTGAAAGCCCGTGTTAGGACCAATATTGTAACAAGGTTTTGACCTTTAAGTCCGTTAGTTAACATTTCCTTGTTAAGTAGTAGGAGTATATAATGTTGTTAGTTTGACTTGTCATGTAAGCTTTTCCCACATTTTACTGAAATACACATTCTGAAAGCTTCATCACCTCCATCGTTCTCTCTCAATCTCACACACTCAATACACCAAGAACACACACACTTAAGCTTAAATCTCACTCAAATCTGAACGGATTAGCTTGATTTCATTAGCATTCGATCTCTCAATTGGTATCAGAGCAAAATCTCTCTGCGAGAAGATCCAAATTCGAGCTAATTTGATCAAGATCTGGAAATTTGAAGAAAGTTTGTTCGTCATGTCTGTGAAATTAATGTTGTAAATTTTTGGTTGGAATTGAAGATTTTATTGAAGAATCATGTTTCTCCTTCGATTCTAATCAGAATAGAATCAAGTTTCAGTCAAATCCGTCAACAAATCACTTCAATTTTGTGATTTTTGTGAAAAAGTGAAAAAGTTCAAAAACTACTGAAAATCGAAGAATTGAAGCTGTTGTGTTTTGGATTGAAGAAAGTGATCGGATCAAAATGTTAGCAAATTGATTTCGAGCTGTTAGCAAAAAGATTCGCTGAAATCGATTGAGAAATGAGCAAAATCGGATCATAAAGGTGAAGGAAAAATACGTGTCTGGGTTCGTTCGTCGCATATTTCGGCTTCAAGAACTATGAACAAGTTCGGCTGTTGTAGTTCGGCCCGAAGTTGAAGTTTGGCCCAAAATCACATAAGTTCGGCCCGAAGTAAGTTGTTCGGCCCGATCTTTATTTTATAAGTACTTCGGCCCGAGGATTTCTAAGTTCGGCCCAACTTCGGCTTAAACAATTTCGGTCCGGATTACTAATCCTCGGCCCACTTGAAGTTCGGCCCGAACTTCATAAGAGTTCGGCACAAATTTTATCACAATTAACAGTGTTCGGCATATATTTAGAATTCGGCTCCAATCTTCAGTAATCGATCGATCAATCATACTCAATTCAATAACAAATAATCGATTCAACACAAATCGATCTCATTCTATCAATCAGTTAATCAATTTCTGAAATCATAATCGATATAGAAATTTCTAAAATCAATTTCTGAAACCAAAATTGTTCGACCTCCATCTGATTCGATCAAGATTATTTGTACCTCAGACTTCGGTTTTCAGAATAGAATAGAACGTGTTCGGCTTCTTGATTCCAAATCAAAACTATCATCGTCTTCAACTAAAACTGTATTCGTAATCAATTCATATTCAAGAATTGTATTCGGCAATTTCAATTCAAGAAGTGTTCGGCTACTTCAATTCAAGTAGTGTTTGGCAATTTCAATTCAAAACTGATTTCGATTTCCTCTCTGATTCAATTTTTTACCAACTAATTCGATTTCCTCGCTTTGTTCGTCCTAATCCAATACAGTGTTCGTTAAATCTTGTGGTAGGCTAAATCCCGTGTATCAAATTTCGGCTCAAATAACATAAAAGCCCAATACAAATTCAAATTAATTCCCAATACAGATTTCGTTAAATCATGTGGTAGGCTACATTAAATTCCAGCCCAAACTATTTTTTTTGGTCCAACTCACTTTCTCAAAACACACTTTACAGCCCAAAACGAAATATAAGCCCAAACTTATATTCACGACAAACCTTAAACCAACAAACATGAACAATACTTGTACAAATTTAAATCATTTCACAATGACTTCTAAAGACGCACTCTCGATCGGATCTGATCTCAAACCTCTCGTGTTATATCGAGGAGAATATCCTCAGTGGAAGAAACGTTTTCTCCACTTTATCAGAAATCAGGAGCTACATGTTGAAATTCTGGAATCCCTCGAGCATGGAAATGCAGTATTTTATGAAGATACAATTGCTGATCTCGGATGCTACTCCTGTAGTTATCAGTGGAAAACGTCGTATTCCTCCTGCTGAATATTCAGTACAACAAGCTCGAAGGGCCAAAGCCGATGTACAATGTTATTCATTTATGCTACAAGGCTTACCAAACGATATCTACTATAGTTTACATAGTCTGGAAACTGGCAAAGAGCTGTGGGGATGAGATCAGGAAACAAATGGAGGGTACAGTGTTAGGTAACAAGGCAAAGATGATTACTACTCTGAATTCTTATCAATCATTCAAAGCTATGTATGGAGAAGATCTGGAAAGTACATATCATAGATATTGTACATTGATGAATGAAGTTCGCAAAAACCATCTGCGTAAAGAAAATTTGGAACTAAACATCAAATTCATTCATAGTCTATTACCAGAGTGGGAAATATTTGGGAATAGTGCCATGCAGCACAAAGATCTAAGTCTGATCGATATTCATGAACTTTATGAATATCTGCACCAAAATGAACCTATGGTTAAGAACATAGTGAAAACTAAACAAGAGACTGATGATACTCTTGCACTGCTTACAAAACAACACTGTCTGTATTGTTCAGCAACTAAGATGAAAGAGAGTGTTGAGGCACCAGTGACATCTACAACTGATGATTTGCAAAAAGAACTCGAAGATGTTCTTCAAGCTATGTCACTCATTTCCAACTATGATAAGTGAAGGGTTTCATTGTACTCGATCAACCACTTGGGTCGACCGCCTAGCATGCTTGGTTCGAACCTTGCTGACCAAGAACATGAACTTGTTCTTGACCGGTTAAACCAACTAGCTGATTTAATCCCTAAATGCGGAACTGGGATTAAACCTAATCCTTAAACCCTAAAGGATTTAGATCTTGGAGATTTAGATTAGGTTAACAAGAAAGAAACCTTGTACGAAGAACTCGAACACACACACATACTTGTGTGTGTTCGTCGAACTGACCAAGAACCCTAGGGTTCTTGGTTCGACATTCGTACAAAGGGGGAAGGGAAAAAGGGTTTTTCCAATTCATACCTTAGATTGCTCAAGAATGATCCACCAGTGATAAACACAACGAGAAGCCCTCTAGATAAGCTCTTGTAATGGTACTTGTTCTTCAAGACTTGAAGAACACGAAGAACGAACGAAGAACACGAAGAACACAAGACTTGTGTTCTTCCTTGTGTTTCGGCCGAAATATGAGAGGAGAGGGAGGAAGTATTTCGTGGCTTATGATAAGTGTTAAGGGGTTTAGGGTTTACCCTAAGCCTCTTATTTATATAGAAACAAGTTACGCTTAGAACCCTTCTAGTTTAATTAATATTAGAACTTTAATTAAACTTCCTTTTAACACTTCCATCCCTTATAGTTTAACTAGTTTATTATTGTTGCACTTAACTACTAAATGTCTAGTATTAATACACTAATAATTCGGTACCCATATACACGAATTATATACTTGTATTTATACTTCTAATAGTTAATTATATAATAACCTTTATATAATTTACACAACAATATTATCCAATTTACTATATGATTTAATGGCTTTAAATCATATTATGGATAATCTATAATTAATACATTGTATATTTACTCAACTAGTAAATGTACAAATACTTGTATTAATTTAGTTAGTTAAACTAATCTAGTAATAAGTTAAACTTAACTTAATACTTAACTGATTCATAATGACTATTATGAATCATTCCTCTTCTAAGTATCATTACATATCTTACTCGTATTACATGCACTCACCGATGTGACCCTTGAGTGTTCTATAGTCATGGACGTGACATCATAGGTTGACCAACTGTGCACATAAATCCTTCAGACTCCCACTTGTGCAAGTTTGTAACCTTAGCTTGATGGCACTAGCCTGCAGCGGCCCTCTAGCAGGCAATACAGGATAACCAAGCCATAGAAACTCTTATACCCAGGTATTGTTTTAGGAAAACATATTAATAGCGTCGTCTAGTAAAGAACACTCTGTCTTTACTTCTTGGGTAACGTGTTAGGTTTATCCCTTGCAGCACGATATTTGTGATAACGAATACGAGCATGGTAGAAATTATCAACTCCTGTACTCGAAATCATTTCTTGACCTCTTGATTTAAAACTGTGTGATAACGACAAAGAACAGATCAGTTCGTTGAGCACGGCCGTGCATTTTCAGTTTATCATCATGTCAAGGGACCCATAAATATCTCTCCTAAAAAGGAGGTGCAATTACCATCTTGTTATATTTCGATTTAAAAATACAACTTCCTTTGTACCCAGTATCGCCTCGTATGACAAACGTATTACCGTATTGTCTAAGTTGAACCAAAGCACATTAGTCATTGTATCCTAAACCAAATACCTCAGGCTTAAGGACAATCCTAGTGAACAATACTTTTGAACTTTACAACCACGAAGTATTGTCACGGTGGTCAATCCAATATTCGTTGAGCCTCCAACAGAATATCACCGATATTTGGTTTACACAAAACTTGTGTAGCTATCTTCGAAGAACTTCGAATCTACCACCAAATACCGCGATGACGTTAACGTCCCATCGAGGTTCCCACCAAGACGAGTAGTCACGGATTTTGTATCTTCTTGAATAAATAGACTTTTATTCATGGATATTGTAAAACATACAAAGTCTGAATAAGAATGATACTAACTCAAGTATAATTCCTCACTGGACATAGATACTGAATTATTACTGGATCATTACTTATTCCTTTCGTTCGTGTTGATTACTTAATGATTCTTACAAACTTAATTGTAACTTTATCACTAAACCAATCATTTCTATTAAACTAAAGACATAAGACGAGTATTTAGGAATACTATTACTTTTGTCTTTGCTAGATATTGTTCTTGCAACAATTTAGAACATATTCTAGTCTTGCCTTTTATGTAATTCGGTAAACATAGGAGGATTGGAAATTAACTCCTTAGTTTCTTGAATTCAT
Source organism: Calendula officinalis (assembly GCA_963853835.1). Lineage (NCBI taxonomy): Eukaryota > Viridiplantae > Streptophyta > Magnoliopsida > Asterales > Asteraceae > Calendula > Calendula officinalis. The sequence continues at coordinate 22,860,576 of OY970823.1, forward strand.
AAAATCATCCTTGTAACTAAAGCCTCTTTTAGTTACTTGATTTTGTAGATATTCTTACTAGTTAAAGAAATTTCCTTAAATGATTGTGTTATCCACTGAAGTGTTAACAACCTATTAGATATGCAATAATTAATCACAAGACTTGTGATCACGCTATTAGGTTTGCAATAATCTAATCGATCATTTATTATTTCTCTTAACTCTTTGGCTAACGACATGGTAAAATCTTGTTGTTAATGTCTTGCTAACTTACTGAATTCACTAACACCTTTAATGAATTACGTTAGTCTTAGCTCCCACTTACTTTTATGGAACTTTAGCATCTCTTAAACTACTACGTTGACCTAGTCAATAACTTGTAGTTTAATCTTTTAAGAATTCTATCAATTTAAGATCATCCTTTGGATTTGCGAATGTCCAATATTCCTTTTAAGGGAATCATGATCTTTATTGATTACTGTATCTAGCAAGTATAAAACACTTGAAATGACACTATCAATTCTTAAATACATTAGTATTCTTTTAAGAATCTTATTTAATGCCAAAGTCATTTCTTGGATTTCTCAAATATCCATTATTCCTATTAGGGAATCATGACTTGATTAAATATTGTATTTATTACAAGTGTAAAAGACTTGCAATAATACCCTTTAATTCTTAAAGACTTTAATATAGTTTTGTCCCTTTTAAGAGTTATTTAATGTCTAAGTCATTTTACTTGGATTATGCGAATATCCAATTATTCCTATTAGGGAATTATGACTTCATTAAATCCTTTACTACAAGTATAAAAGACTTGTAATAACACTCTTTAAAGTATACCTTGATTATATCCAATATAATCATTCTATATTAATACTAATACTTTAAAACTTTCTATCATAAGTAATGACTATTACTTAAGATGTTTTAACTAAGTTCAATAACCATTGAACCTTATGCTTTCATAAAAACTTTTAAATACTTTCATTTAGAAAAACTTTCTAATTACTAGTATCTAAATACCTTGAGCTATCAAGACATTATTTATACAACAATCAAACAAATATGTAAACATAAACACGAAATATAAGTAAATCAAAACTTGACTTACAATCTAGTCATAAAACTTGACTAGTGTAATTATCACACATGCACACAATATGATTCAACCATGGATTCGAGATTAATTAAAACCAAAATGAAAACTTGTTTTAACAAAAATAAAAACATTATCCAAACAACAATAAAAATAAAATTGTTTGAAACGAATCCATTGTAAACAAAAACTGAATCATAAAAACTTGGTGCTCGTGGGATCATCACCATCTCATGCCGGTCACCATCACTTTCCATCTCCTGCAATAAACGATTGCAAAAGTTAGATTACTCGTAATGTACTTTACAAGTATCTAAAAGTGATTAAGAAGTGTGGTTGTGTTACCTGAGGAACTTGCGTTTCCTCCACTACCACTTGCACCCTTTGGACAATTTCTTTTCCAATGCCCAGCCTCACCACACTTGAAGCACCGGTTCTCCGTCCTCGCAGTGTTAGGCTTAAACTTCTTGACCTTTTGTTTGACACCTTTACCATTTGGCACTCCTTGGTTAGGATAGGTTTTACCCTTTCCTTTACCACCATGCCCTTTTCTCTTCTTTCCACCGCCACCGCCATTACCGATCAAGAGAACGTCCTTAGATTTGGTCCCCAAACTCAACTCAGCTGTCTTGAGCATGGAATGTAGCTCAGCAATGGATTTCTCCATATTATGCATGTTGTAGTTGACCACAAAAGACTTGTAGTCATCAGACAACGAGTTGAGTATAGTATCTGTTGCCATTTGCAACGGTATGGGGTGACCAAGTCTAGCGAGGTGATCCATGTGCCCCTTCATTTTCAAGACGTGGGCACTCACCGGCGTTCCTTTAACCATCTTGCAAGAGTTGAAGGCTCGATTGATGTCAAACCTCTCGGTGCGAGCTTGCTCTTGAAATGAATCCCTAAGTTGCTGGATCATCTCAAACGCAGGCACATCCATAAGTCCCGCTTGTAACTCGGGGCTCATAGTGGCTAGCATTAAACAGCTCACATCGAGTGCATCACTGACATGCTTATCATAAGCTTGCCTCGTTTCAGCTCTGGCATTAACAGCAGGGGTGTTCGGTACTGCTCTCTCCAAGACATACCACTTTCTCTCATGCCTGAGCACAATACGAAGATTGCGCTCCCAGTTGAGAAAGTTTGACCCAGTCAATTTGTCTTTTTCGAGGATTGAGCGAAGTGAGAGATTGTTGGTACTGGTTGTCGCAATCACATTTGTTGCTGCCATCTACAAATCAAACCCAGTTTAATTAGTAATCATCAATAAACATTCTCTAAAATATATTATAAACCCATAATTAATATTTTAGGCCTAGGATCCATATATCACATTCTCGCCGCAAGGTTTGGGCACTTCCCGACGAGACATGCTATTTCTGGTAGGTAACTTCCTTACCGATCGTATCAAGACTTGACACGATTCCTAGGGGTCGTAGAATCTTTAGACTTATAACTTATTACAACTTTGTACAATCTAATTGTACATTTCTAAGTTAGTAATAAAGTCTAGTATGTTTATTCTACTCAAGTACTTTTTGGGCCGGGACTCCCGATTATCACCAAAATAGATCCGACCATCTAAGACAGTGCGATGCTCTGCGCCGGGACTCCCGATTATCACAGAACCTTACGCACCCTAACACTCGCAATGATTTGAATCCATATCTAAGGTTCTTTATCCTTACAATATGAATATCGTTTAACAAGTGAGGTGTTCCATTAGATGGATAGTACTTCGATCTAAGATTTTCTTGGGTTTGTTTAAGTCTTAAAACTAAACTTAAACTTTTATTCCAATCTTAATCCTTGTTTAAAATGTGTGACATTGAAGGATTGAAACGTCCAACAAGACACCTTTTTTAAAACATAAGAACTATTCTCTAAAACTTATAGTTTCAAGAATTTATACGATTTTACATGTATACCTAAAACGAGGTGTACAAAACGTTTTACTAGGTTTTGTGAGAAACCTTATTTCTAATAAAACTTACTTGTTTTATATTACTTGAAAAACTTATAAACTTATGTTAAACTTTTTAAAACCTTTTATGATTCATAAACTTGAAACATAAACCTAGTTTAACACACCTAGTTTTTCATATGTCTAATAATGAAATTAAACATTTATTTCTTACTTATTAATTTCTACCATAACTTATGCCATAACGACACACTTACAAACTTTGTGATTTTCTTGTGTAGCTCCCACTAGCTTCAACAACCATGATGAAACTTAAGCCAACACAATCACCGGTTTATACTTGGTGAAACTAATAAACCTATTATATAAAACTATATATAATAATTCTTTAGTTTGTTTAACCTTTCTTACATTTAACTTGAACTAGTTAAATATAGGTTCTTGTTATTCATACTTGATCATTAATCTAGTATATTACATAACTTGTAAAATACTTATATCATACTTGTATAATTAACTAGTTATAATAACTTATAACTTTATACACCTTGATATACATAATAATATAACTTTGTATATTTCTAGTTAATAATATAATTTCAACTTGTACAATTACTAGTTATAATTAAATCATAACTTTGTACATTCTAGTTTTAATTATATTATAACTTATACAATAACTAGTTACACTATTATTTCTTTAAAGATCAAAATAACATTATCCTTTTAATTGTTTCATTTTTATCTTGTATTTAATATAATTTAATTCGTGTATATATATATGTATATATTTCTTATAATAAACTTGTAACATTCGAATAAGAATATTACACCTAGTTTATACTTATACATTTTAACTTGTACTAATTAAAATGTGTATAAACTTATTTTATTTAAAAATCAATTTTCTTAATAATAAAAATTCCGAAAAATAAATACATATACATAAACAATTAAATACATCTTGTTAATTTTAGAACTTAAAAGTTAACACCTTTCTTTATCAATACCCTAATTTAATTAGATGAACCCTAATCTCGTTTTTGACCAATCAAAACTAGGGTTTTTGACTTTCTTGATCAAACACATTATTTCTAATTAAAAGATTAATTTTAATCAATCCTTTTAAACAATAAACTTTGTTTAAATTCTAAGATAGATTATAACTTTAATAGATTTATTTAAACTCTTTAATTTAAACCTTATAGACAATAAAACTTTGTCTAAATTACTAGGTTTAAAGAACTAGCTTTAATAAACCTATCAAAATAATAATTAAACCTTTTAGACATAAACTTGTCTAATTAACTAGGTTTTAGATTATTATCCTAATTAACCCTTTTAATCTATTAAACTAAACTAGTTTAATGTTCTAGGGTTTCTCTAGGGTTTTCGAAAACTTAAAGACTAGGATACTTTTCCACCAATTAAACTAGGCTAGTTTAACATACTTGGTGTCCAAGTAATCCTCTAGATTTCGAAATCTCTAGGGTATTAGGAAAGAATCCTTTTTGATCAATTAAACATATCTTGTTTAATATACTTGATCCTAGGGTTCTTTCTAGGTCACGAAAATTCTAGGGTTTATGGAAAGAATCCTTTTGATCAATTAAACATATCTTGTTTAATATACTTGATCCTAGGGTTCTTCCATGCCTTTTTCGAAAATTGCTAGGGTTTCTAGAAACCTTCTTGACCAATTAAACTTAGACTAGTTTAATGTTCTTGGTCTTAGGGTTCTTCCCTTATTTTCGAAAATAATGAAGAAGAAAGAAGAATGCTTGAAACAAAAAAAAAACTTGTAAATTAAAGTAAACAAACAACTTTGTTAATCTAGTCTAGATCTCTAAACCATCGCTCTGATACCACTGAAGGGTTTCATTGTACTCGATCAACCACTTGGGTCGACCGCCTAGCATGCTTGGTTCGAACCTTGCTGACCAAGAACATGAACTTGTTCTTGACCGGTTAAACCAACTAGCTGATTTAATCCCTAAATGCGGAACTGGGATTAAACCTAATCCTTAAACCCTAAAGGATTTAGATCTTGGAGATTTAGATTAGGTTAACAAGAAAGAAACCTTGTACGAAGAACTCGAACACACACACATACTTGTGTGTGTTCGTCGAACTGACCAAGAACCCTAGGGTTCTTGGTTCGACATTCGTACAAAGGGGGAAGGGAAAAAGGGTTTTTCCAATTCATACCTTAGATTGCTCAAGAATGATCCACCAGTGATAAACACAACGAGAAGCCCTCTAGATAAGCTCTTGTAATGGTACTTGTTCTTCAAGACTTGAAGAACACGAAGAACGAACGAAGAACACGAAGAACACAAGACTTGTGTTCTTCCTTGTGTTTCGGCCGAAATATGAGAGGAGAGGGAGGAAGTATTTCGTGGCTTATGATAAGTGTTAAGGGGTTTAGGGTTTACCCTAAGCCTCTTATTTATATAGAAACAAGTTACGCTTAGAACCCTTCTAGTTTAATTAATATTAGAACTTTAATTAAACTTCCTTTTAACACTTCCATCCCTTATAGTTTAACTAGTTTATTATTGTTGCACTTAACTACTAAATGTCTAGTATTAATACACTAATAATTCGGTACCCATATACACGAATTATATACTTGTATTTATACTTCTAATAGTTAATTATATAATAACCTTTATATAATTTACACAACAATATTATCCAATTTACTATATGATTTAATGGCTTTAAATCATATTATGGATAATCTATAATTAATACATTGTATATTTACTCAACTAGTAAATGTACAAATACTTGTATTAATTTAGTTAGTTAAACTAATCTAGTAATAAGTTAAACTTAACTTAATACTTAACTGATTCATAATGACTATTATGAATCATTCCTCTTCTAAGTATCATTACATATCTTACTCGTATTACATGCACTCACCGATGTGACCCTTGAGTGTTCTATAGTCATGGACGTGACATCATAGGTTGACCAACTGTGCACATAAATCCTTCAAGAAGAAGTATTACAAAACACCCACCAACAAGAACTTGAGATCGTCCTCAAATTTTAGATCGGCTCCATCTGCTTCAGTAACAAACAACACATCTGATAAGCAAACTCTTACACCACTGGATCCAACGAAAAAATGTTATAATTGTGGTATTGCTGGTCATTACTCTCGAGATTGCAAGAAACCCAAAGTTCGCAATTCTGATTATTTTAAGCGAAAGATGCTAATCGCTAAGCAAATCGAGGCTGGGAAAGTGTTGTTGGCTGAAGATCTCAGTTGGATGGAAGATTCTGAGCCCGAAGATGAGGAACATTAAGCAAATCTATGCTTTATGGCAAGAGAAAATGCTGAGGTTGCTGATCGGATTAATGAGTTTGATGAGGATGGCAAGGTACACACTTTTCTTCTCTCTAATGAAAATACTTCCAATAATTATGATACTTGTTGTACTCAAACTCAGATATCTCAAAATGAATTATTAACTCAAAAACTTTTAGAAGAAAAAGATTTAAATGATGAACTTAAAGATCGTCTAAATATTTTGGAAAACCAAAACAAACAAAATGCTCATTTCGGTGATCAACTTGTTCATCATATTCAACAAACACAATTTTTTAAACAAGAGAATCTGGATTTACAAAATCAATATCAGAATTACAGGTTAAATTAGATCACAATCACAAATTATACATAAAAACATGGCATGAATATCAATATAATAAAAATGCGTTGGCACGTAAACAACAAGATTTTGATGATAATGAAAAACAATTTAAATCTTTAACATCACAAATCAAAGAATTAACTGACAATATTCATGAACAAAAGATAAATACATTAAATGAAATGAAAACCAAACAGAATATCATAAACACACTCAAGCATGAAACCGATAAATTGAATTCCCATATCAAACATCTTGAGGAATTGATTGTCAAAAGAGGACATACTGATCAAACCATTCATCTTAACAAGCCCAAAGACTTCAAATACTTTAATTCAAGAGAAGGGCTTGGTGCTGACATTCCTGAGTATCTTAAGAATGCATGCAAGATGGTTCCTACATTATATGATTCAAGATATATGTATCATGGGATCTCACAAAGATTTGTTCGTATAACTGATGAGGAAGAAGAAATAGAGACGTTCAATCGAGCTAGAAAGGAGAATGTCCAAATTAGTTTTAATTACACTGACTTAAATAAATCATATGAAACTAAAAAGGCTAACTTTGCAAATGATGATTATTTTCCAATCATTACACCTGAAGAATTTGAGATCAAAGGTAATGATGTACTTCAACAGAAGATAACACCAAAGCTTTATGTTCCATCTCTTATTCTTGAAAAGAAAATTTGCCAACTGGAAAATGAAATTGATGAAACACATAAAACATTTGACAAAGAGAAATCTGATCTTCAAACTAAAATTCATGAATTAGAAGATAAAATTTTTGAAATAAAATCTACTTCTAATCAAAATGTTTCTACTTCAAATGATTCTCCAAAGCCTACGTCTCTCAAATCTAAGATTTCTTCTCTCAAAACTCCAGTTCTTTTAAGACGAGATCCTAATTCATCTGTTTTAATTTTTTCAGATCGAAATTTAAAATCCACGCTTAAGAAGACAGTGCATGGGAGAGTTAAAGACGTTGAGCAGTCGAAGAAGTCTAGTTCGAGTAATCTAGTATGATTAAGTCCAAGGAGCTTAAGAAGTCTAGATCTTCTTCGTTTTTAGATTCTTCTTTTTCTAATTCAAATAAATGTAATAACTCAAAAAAGTTTATTTCTCCTGCTACACGTTATGGTATTGTGTATGATTCTGCAATTTATCGTCCTGTTAATTTTGTTGTTAATGGTCTGAATTTGGTTGTTAAAATAGATAAAAATGGAAACAAAGTTTATTTTGACACTGATCAACCAATTTCTCAATATGATACACAATATTTTGTAAGAAAAGATGCTCCATGTGGTCCTCGACATGATGTATTACATAAAAATGGTTTAATCATTCATTCATGCACAATTTGTTATCCAGAACCCTGCAAAACAATGCTTGCTCAATCTCAAAAACCTATACCTACACGTTCTTCTCCTAATTCTTCAAAATCAGTTTATCGTGTAGTTTCAACACCTAATTTGTCCACATCAGTCGATCGCGTGGTATCTACACCTAAATCGACAAAATCAGTCTATCGCGTGGTATCTACACCTAAATCGACAAAATCAGTCTATCGCGTGGTATCTACACCTAAATCGACAAAATCAGTCTATCGCGTGGTATCTACACCTAAATCGACAAAATCAGTCTATCGAGTTGTGTCTACAACTAAATCGTCAAAATCCATTTATATCACTTCGTCTCCAAAATCATCTAAATTTATTAAATATAAATGGATTCAAAATGAACAATCAAACTGGATTTTAATTTCTACAGAGAAATCCCTAAAATGGTCTATCAAATTAACAAACAATGAACTGCCTCCTTGCAGTTCTCCAATTCTCTAAATACATTCTTTCTTTAAATTCTTCATAAGACATATATTACTAATCGTTTCGGACCCATAACTAATTGGGTACCACATTTTTTATTTGTCTTCTGGAGAATGTTTGGTATCTTGATTCTGGTTGTTCCCGACACATGACCGGAAACAAGAAACTATTAACAAATTTTAGAGACAAATATTTGGGAACAGTTCGGTTTGGAAATGACCATTTAGCTGCCATAATGGGTATTGGAGACATAATTCGTAATAATTTAATCATCTGGAATGTGACCTATGTTGAAGATCTGGCTCATAATCTTTTTAGTATTGGTCAATTCTGTGATAAAACATTGGAAGTTATTTTTCGTACAAAGAAATGTGATGTTCGCACATATGAAGGTGAAGAACTTCTGACCGGAACTCGTGAGACGAATCTTTTTACAATTAATTTGGACGAAGTGACCCCACTTGACGAAGTGTGTTTAATGTCAACGGCGTCTTCAAATGAATCATGGTTATGGCACCGTCGTCTTTCTCATATTAATTTCAAATCAATTAACAAATTGGTTAAAGGTGGTCATGTAGCTGGTCTTCCAGATGTTAAATTTGCTAAAGATCATCTCTGTTCGTCTTGCGAAATGGGCAAAATGACAAAGAAACATCATAAATCCAAACCAGTTCCAAGTACTTCAAAACCGCTTGAATTACTTCATATGGATTTATGTGGCCCAATGAGCGTTCAAACCATGGCTGGTAAACGCTATGTGTTGGTTATTGTTGATGATTATTCACGTTATACATGGGTGTATTTCTTACGGACAAAAGATGAAGCTGCTGAGAACAACATTGCCTTCATCAAGAAAACCCAGACAAACTTGGAACTCAAAGTTCATACCATTCGTACTGACAATGGGACTGAATTTAAAAATCAAACTTTAGATTCTTTTCTTGAATCAGTTGGTATTTCTCATCAATTTTCCGCTGCCCGAACACCTCAACAAAATGGGGTCGTTGAACGACGAAATCGTACTTTAGTTGAAGCTGCTCGTACCATGCTTTCATTTTTGAAACTCCCATTATCTCTTTGGGCTGAAGCCATTAGTACAACATGTTTCACTCAAAATCGTTCAATCATCAACAAAACCTACATCAAAACTCCATATGAACTCATTAATAACCGGATTCCAAATGTCAAATTTTTCCATATTTTTGGGAGTCGATGCTTCATTCTAAATGACAAAGACAAATTAAATAAATTTGAAGCTAAAGCTAATGAAGGAGTTTTTGTCGGATATTCACGAGAATCTGCATCATTCAGAGTATATAATCGGTCGAAACGGACGGTTAGAGAAAGTGTCAATGTTACCTTTGATGAAACTTTTCCAATAGATTCGTTAACTACGAATGTTGAAATTCCTCCACCTTCGTCATCGCCTTCTACATCTCAGAATGATTTAGATGTCTTATTTTAAAAGTTTTATGATGATTATCATAACATAGACATACTTTACTTGAGGAGGCTGGCGTTCCATTCCCATCCGTAGCCGATGTTCAATCTATTAATGTGCCTGAAGTACAAATTTCAAGTTTAACTGATTCTCCATCTCCTACTTCTGCTGCACCAACTAACACTATTTCTCCTTCACATTCAGTTTCATCTTTGAAAACTCAATCTTCACCGGAAGATTCCGCGCCTTTGCAAACTCAATCACCTCTGGGCGATTCCCCACTTTCTGGAAATGCTGCAAATTCTTTAGATTTATCTTTAGTTCCAGCACAAACTCCACCTTCTGGTCAAGCTGCTACTTCTTTAGATTTACCTTTAGTACCAGTACAACCTCCACCATTGGTGATTGATTTCTCTAAATTCAACGTTAAACGAGTCGATCCTCCACCTTCTACATCAAATGTTCAAACTGCACTAATCCCTCATCCCGAATTTACTGATAATTCAAATATAATTCCAGGTCAACTTCCACTTCCTCATTCCCTTAAATGGACAAGAGATCATCCTTTGCATCAAATAATCGGTGATCCTGATTCTTCTGTTCAAACCCGAAGAGCTACTGCTGACGAATGTCAATATTCTTCTTTTCTAAGCTCTATTGAACCTAAGAAAGTCAGTGAAGCTCTCTTAGACCCAGACTGGATCCTTGCTATGCAAGAAGAAATCAATCAATTTGAACGTTTAAAAGTCTAGCGTCTGGTTCCGAAACCACCTGGGAATTCTGTTATTGGTACAAAGTAGATTTTCAAAAACAAAAAGGTTGAAAATGGGATAGTAATTCGAAATAAAGCTCGTCTCGTTGCGAAAGGATATGCACAACATGAGGGTATTGACTTTGAAGAAACGTTTGCTCCTGTTGCCCGGATAGAAGCCATTCGAATATTTTTAGCATATGTAGCACATAAGAATTTCATAATTTATCAAATGGATGTCAAAACTGCATTTTTAAATGGTATTCTAAATGAAGAAGTGTTCATTCATCAACCGGAAGGTTTTGTAGATCCAAATTTTCCTAATCATGTGTATATTATCGACAAAGCTTTGTATGGCTTGAAACAAGCTCCTCGAGCGTGGTATGATGTGCTCTCTAAATTTTTAGTTGATTCCGGTTTTTCAAAAGGAAAAATCGATACAACTCTTTTCATCAAACGCCAAGGGGAAGACATAGTTCTCATTCAGATTTATGTCGATGATATCATTTTTGGTTCTACAAATCCCAAATACTGTAAAAAGTTCTCTAATCTCGCGGTTAAACATTTTGAGATGAGTATGATGGGTGAAATGAACTTCTTTCTTGGTCTTCAAGTTCGCCAATTACCTACCGGGATCTTCATCAATCAATCCAAGTATATCACTGATCTCTTGAAGAAATATCTCATGGATGATTGTAAACCAATACCGACGCCGATGTCGCCTGGTTCTAAATTGCATGTTGATCCTGATGGCAAACTTGTTGATGTTACAAATTATCGGGGGATGATAGGATCTTTATTATATCTTACTTCGAGTCGACCAGACATAATGTTCTCTACTTGCATGTGTGCTCGGTAT